>CM067509.1:8567905-9167905 GCA_034509495.1 Acestrorhynchus altus | reverse complement strand
CTGTGTCTTTCCTTTCTTAGATGACTGCTAAATTTCCTGGAACTGCCATTGGCGGAAGGCCCATAGGAACCTCTTTTGGAGTATGTAGTGCAATTATGTCTTAAACTGCAAATTTTCCCCCTGGAACTATAATGTTCTATGTGCATTCTGAGCAGTTTTGACAAATATGGAGATAGAAACTAAAATGTCTAAAGTGCATATATCTAAAGTGCAAAGAGTCTAAAATGCATACACTACCGTTCAAAAGTTTGGGGTCACATTGAAATGTCCTTATTTTTGAAGGAAAAGCACTGTACTTTTCAGTGAAGATAACTTTAAACTAGTCCTAACTTTAAACAAATACACTCTATACATTGCTAATGTGGTAAATGACTATTGTAGCTGCAAATGTCTGGTTTTTGGTGCAATATCTACATAGGTATATAGAGGCCCATTTCCAGCAACTATCACTCCAGTGTTCTAATGGTACAATGTGTTTGCTCATTGGCTCAGAAGGCTAATTGATGATTAGAAAACCCTTGTGCAATCATTTTCACACACCTGAAAACAGTCTAGCTCGTTACAGAAGCTACAAAACTGACCTTCCTTTGAGCAGATTGAGTTTCTGGAGCATCACATTTGTGGGGTCAATTAAACGCTCAAAATGGCCAGAAAAAGAGAACTTTCATCTGAAACTTGACAGTCTATTCTTGTTCTTAGAAATGAAGGCTATTCAATGCGAGAAATTGCTAAGAAATTGAAGATTTCCTACAACGGTGTGTACTACTCCCTTCAGAGGACAGCACAAACAGGCTCTAACCAGAGTAGAAAAAGAAGTGGGAGGCCGCATTGCACAACTAAGCAAGAAGATAAGTACATTAGAGTCTCTAGTTTGAGAAACAGACGCCTCACAGATCCTCAACTGGCATCTTCATTAAATAGTACCCGCAAAACACCAGTGTCAACATCTACAGTAAAGAGGCGGCTGCGGGACTTTGGGCTTCAGGGCAGAGTGGCAAAGAAAAAGCCATATCTGAGACTGGCCAATAAAAGAAAAAGATTAAGATGGGCAAAAGAACACAGACATTGGACAGAGGAAGACTGGAAAAAAGTGTTGTGGACGGATGAATCCAAGTTTGAGGTGTTTGGATCACAAAGAAGAAAGTTTGTGAGAAGCAGAACAAATGAAAAGATGCTGGAAGAATGCCTGACGCCATCTGTTAAGCATGGTGGAGGTAATGTGATGGTCTGGGGTTGCTTTGGTGCTGGTAAGGTGGGAGATTTGTACAGGGTAAAAGGGATTCTGAATAAGGAAGGCTATCACTCCATTTTGCAACGCCATGCCATACCCAGTGGACAGCGCTTGATTGGAGCCAATTTCATCCTACAACAGGACAATGACCCTAAACACACCTCCAAATTGAGCAGAAGCAGGCAGCTGGTATTCTATCGGTAATGGAGTGGCCAGCAAAGTCACCAGATCTGAACCCCATTGAGCTGTTGTGGGAGCAGCTTGACCGTATGGTACGCCAGAAGTGCCCATCCAACTTGTGGGAGCTGCTTCTAGAAGCGTGGGGTGCAATTTCTCCAGCTTACCTCAACAAATTAACAGCTAGAATGCCAAAGGTGTGCAATGCTGTAATTGCTGCAAATGGAGGATTCTTTGACGAAAGCAAAGTTTGATGTAAAAACAATGTTATTTCAAATACAAATCATTATTTCTAACCTTGTCAATGTCTTGACTCTATTTCCTATTCATTTCATAATGTATGGTGGTGAATAAGTTTGACTTTTCATGGAAAACACAAAATTGTTTGGGTGACCCCAAACTTTTGAACGGTAGTGTATAAAAATTATAAATTATACCTCACATTATGTTAAGAAGTTGTAACACAATAGGACTATGTAAATAATTATATTTTCATAAAACTGTCAGAACCTTATAGTTCTAAGGGAACTGGCACGTGCCTGGCACATAGAGTGTGGAGAAAGAAAGCAGAGTAGCTAGGGCAAGAGCAGTCAGGGCAAGATTGATAACACATTCTTGAATGTTAGAAAATGCATTTACAGGTTGGGCTGCATTGTTGTCAAATATCAGACAAACAAGAAACATTCTAGTTTATTCCACTAAATTAAATAATGCTGGGCCATAGCAGGTCTAAGGATGATTCAGAGAATTTTTTTTTGTTTTTTTTATTTATTGTCCCTTTAGTCACGGATGCCTATGGGCTCTTCAGTGGGAAGGCCCACAACTGGAGCAGTGCAGGTAAGAATAGAATTAAATATTTTAATTTTGCATTCAGCGCTTGTATGTTTGTTTATTTTCCATTGTAAAGGGCAGTTAGCAATTTCAAAATATGTAAAAAAAAATGTGGCACAACCATCACAGATTCCATCCCTAGTGATACTACAGCCAATCGTGACTGGGTGGTAAACAAAGATGATTGCCTATGGCACAATGCTGGATATTTTTCTTTCTTTTTTAAAGGACAGTGGCACTGCTCGTCCTATGACTGCAGTGCGGGCAGCAGGATATTCTTCTTTGACCAGAGGTAAGTAAGAAATTTTTGTATATGTGAAACTATTGAGGTGCATTAATTTTGTATATTGTCGACTAAATTTCTCAGTTATGTTATACATAACTGCATTATGTTATATTAAGCATATTGTTCTTTGATGTATCTTTATTGTTCTGTATAAGATGTCCTTGCTTACTACTTACTATTAAAGTCAGGTACATTTCTTACTTGAATCTTTCAGGTTCAACCTTTGATCCACTTGGACAGTCAAGAGGACCAGCTCCTCCATTAGAAGCAAAAAATGAAGACACGTGTGTTCCCTTTTTTCTTTATGTAATGTCCAGTGCATGTTTGTGTCACGTTTCGTTGATCACACCTAGAGTTTATCACATTTTTTACTGCTGAGTTTTTTGTTGTTGTTCCTTTAGTCCAGAGGAGAAGATTAAGATACTGGAAAAGAAGGTGAATGATTTGATTGAGGAGAGCTGCATGGCCCAAGCACATGGAGATCTTCAGCTAGTGAGTAATATGCTGCTGCTCTCCATAAATGAGAAGGAGGTTTAAATTGAAATTGATTTGCTATTAAACACAATTGTAATAAAAATGTAACACGTTGTGTCTGAATTGTGCTCATCTGATCTAATATTGTGTTGTGTTGTGGTTTTCACTCAGGCTCTAGAGAAGGCCAAAGAAGCAGGTAGAAAAGAAAGGGCATTGGTAAGACAAAGAGAACAAACTGGCACTGCAGACCATATAACTTTGGATCTGACCTACTCAGTAAGTGTAATTTTGTATGATTTGTATTGTTCCCTATTCAATTTAAATTAATATGTTTATGTTAGTTTATGTGAAACGTGTTTTTTTAATCTGCTTTTCAGGTGCTGTTTAATCTGGCAAACCAATATGCCAATAATGACATGAACACAGAAGCCCTGAACACTTACCAGGTCATTGTGAAGAACAAGATGTTCAATAATGCAGGTAATGTAATTTCAGAGGCAGGCTGATGTAGCAGACACCTACTGAGGCCTCCAGTTAAAATACTGTGACCTAACTTACAGTGAGAATTCTAGTATTGTATATTATGTACTGGTATATAACTTATTTTGTGTAGAAATATTAGAATTTCAGAGACCTTTTACTATGTCACATCCTTTTGTTTCCAGTTTTTGTATAATTGTTCTCATGTGAGAAGACATCAGTAATGTGGAATATATTTGTTTAATTCAGACAATCTCTAATAATATTGTTTGTTCATATGCTTTTTTGAAGGACGATTAAAAGTGAACATGGCTAACATCTACTTTAAACAAAAGAACTACCCCAAGGCGATTAAATTTTATCGCATGGCTTTAGACCAGATCTCCAATGCACACACAGAGATGAGGTATGTTTTCAGTTCTCTTTCCCTCAAGCAAATAAATATTGCTTTTTTCCCCCTGAATTCTGTTTCGTGATTTTGTTTGATGACGCTTTCTTTTCTCATAGGATTAAGATCATGCAGAACATTGGTGTTGCTTTTATACGCATGGGCCAGTATTCAGATGCGATTACTTCTTTTGAGCATATAATGAGTGAGAGCCCCAACATAAAGACAGGCTTCAACTTAATTCTCTGCTACTATGCCATTGGAGACCGTGAGAAGATGAAGAAATCTTTCCAGAAACTCATTTGTGTACCTCTGGGTATTGATGAAGAAGACAAGTATATCTCTTCAAATGTAAGTTCAAACTGATTGTATGCATTGTATGTCCAAAGGTTTATGGACACCCTTCCAGCTACTGTAAGTTGCACCCATTGCTGACATACACAGCTTGTCTCATCCTTGTAGAAAAGTATTGTCAGTAGAAAAATAAGACTCTCTGGAGCAGATCAGCACAAACCAAGTGGTGGGTTAGAGTGGTATGAGGACCCATCCAGCATTGAGCTTTGAAGTAGTGGAACAGTATTCTCTGGAATGATAGTGCTCCATCTAATACTTTTGGAGTGAGTTGGGGTTAAAGTGAGGTGGTGATCATCCAATATCCTGACCTTACTAATGCTTTTGTTGCTGAATGCAATCAAATCTTCAGAGCAATGGTCCAATATCTAGTAGTTCTCTGGACAGAAGAGACACTTTTTAACAAATGTTAAAATTCTAAGATCTTTGTTGAACTCTTAAGTTCTTCTCTTCAATTCAAAGATGTGGAGGAATCCCTTATTGTGCTTCAAAGAACCTTTAATAAAAAAGATTTCTTGAAGGTTCAATGGTTCCAATTGAAGAACCTCCTAAGTTCCTCAAGAATCTTGAGTGCTTTTTACCATTAACCCTTGATTTTGGAAGAAAACATTTTAATTTCAAAACATCACAAAGTTATACATTTCTTTTTCAGGATGATCCTCATTCAAATTTAGTGATTGAAGCCATCAAAAATGATCAGCTTCACCAAATGGAACGAGAGAGGTACCCTTTTCCAAGTGATAAAGTATTTATTTTAATTTATAATCTTGAGCATGATTATCTGAATGGAACTCATGTTTTCTGTACTGTAGAAAAGCATTAGCTGAGAAGTACATTATGACCTCTGCAAAGCTTATTGCCCCAGCTATTGAATCCACCTTTGCAGCGGGATTTGACTGGTGAGTTTCCATTGTATATAACTTGGGGGAGAAAACAAGCATTTTGCAGTTATGTACATTCACAACAAATGTGCCACATATGACTGCTTAATGCAGAATACGTAGTTAATTTGGGGATTATTGCTGAATGTAATGCCTTGCCTATTTTTGTAGGTGTGTAGATATGGTTAAAAGTTCTCAGTATGTGGAGCTGGCGAATGATCTAGAGATCAACAAAGCTATAACCTACCTGAGACAGAAGGAATTCAACCAGGTGAGACAGGTCGTAATACAACTTTGGCGTATTGCTTATGATATTGGGTATGCTGCCTTTCATGTGAGGATGAATGTGGATGTTTTGTCATTGCCTCTTGGTTTTCATTTTGTGTTCTCATATTCCCCTGTTATCTGTCTCCTCAATGTATCACAAATTCATCCCCTGTTTTTCTTTTTCCACATTTTCTTCTGCTTGCCTCTTGAGGCTGAGGTATGTGTGTCCTGTCACAGCTTTTGTCTTGGAATGCATGAACGTTCAAAGCAAAAATCATCAGTGAAACACTGTGTTACAGTGACAAAAAAATGGAGCAGTAACACAGTGTTAGAATCCTAATTGTGTCACTTGTCCTGTCACTATGTTTTAGGTTCTGATCAGTGGCATTTTTCATAATCTTTGAAATTTGTTACTTTTGCTTATAGACCACTGTAAATATAAAAGCACAATGCATTGATATGCTAATATATTTGAATAAATAGCACAAAAGCTCTAGATTGAACAGGCTTCAGAAATACACCAAATGTCTTCTACAGGCAGTGGAGACGCTGAAGACGTTTGAGAAGAAAGACAGCAGGGTGAAGAGTGCTGCTGCTACTAACCTTTCCTTCCTGTATTTTTTGGTAAGTATAAGTGCAGCAGTGAGTGTACTTCAGGTCAAAATGCTGAAATCCATCTCTTATTGCATGTTTCAGTTTGAAACACTTTTGTTTCTTTCAAAACACATTGAAAACATTTTAAAAAAGGTTATCCATGTATCATACATGTTTAACACAGACATTAATGTTAAACCTGATTTTACCCTTAAACACTCTATTTAATAAATGTTTATCTCGAGACACTAGGTAAATGCAGTGTTAAAAGTCATGCTAACCTTTATTTTGAGTTTGTGCACCACCACAATCAGAATTTGACTAAAGCACTGAGCTTTATTTCAGTGTATTTGGACAACATTTATTGCATTGACCATTTAGGAAAGACAGGATTTTTGCAGGGACGGGTAGTTGGACAGTTGACTTTCAGGGCACAATTAGGAAATAAAATGTTTGTAGCTGATGAATGAAAAGGATGATTTATACTAGATCATCACATGGTAGAGACTGGCTGCCAGTGGAACTGGATCACTGATGTTTATTGATGTTGTGGGTGATGATAGAAGTTACAGAACTTTACTGTCTTTTCAGATTCAAATGTTGCAAAACTGTTGTTTTATAGAACAGATGTGCAGTAATACAAAACATATAATGAAACAACCTAAGAGAGGAATGTTCTTAAATGGTACATTACCTAATATCAGCCCAAGTGTGTGAGCACTTTTTGAAGATAAAAACCCTTTCCTAAATGGTTTTTGCAGTAGGTTTTTATTGAACATGTTAAATTAAAGATAGGTCTGCACTTCAATCCCATCTTTTTTGCTTTATTTCAGTTCCACTGAGGGGTCAACAGGGTCAGCATTAGAAAAAACTATCACTGTCCAAATATTTATGAACCCGACAGTAGACACTTAGTAAAACTGCAGTATTATACATTTTTTCTTCCACCCTTAAAACCCAGTTAACTAACAGTTGCTTATTGTGCACTTGACTTGTCTTTTTTTTCTTCTTTTTTTTTTCTTTCTCCACCTCTACTAATTTAGATATGCCAATTACCCATCCCCCTAAGTAGCCTCCCACATTATATGCCCTGCTCTCCACACTAGGGGGGAGAGAACGTCCACATGTTTCCTTAGCCCGCTATGCCACTCAGGGCCCTGGATTTAACTTTTAATAATGGAATATTATTTTGTGTATATATAACTGTAATTATTTATGCTTCCTTTCAGGAGAAGGACTATGACCAAGCTGACCGCTATGCAGATCTGGCAATGAATGCTGACCGCTACAACCCAGCTGCCCTCATTAACAAAGGCAACATCGTATTTGTGAAGCAGGACTATGAGAAAGCAGCTGAGTTTTATAAAGAAGCTTTGCGTAATGACTCCTCCTGTACAGAGGCTCTTTATAATTTAGGTAAGAGTTTCGTAAGAATCTTGGCTCTTTCTTTTTGTTGTTCAGATATTTAGATATTTATATGTTGCGGTCCTCAATATACGGCACCACTATGGACAAGGGAGCTATGCAACAAATATTTCAAATATTCTTCCTTATGCACATGCTTTCATTTTATATGTGTATCTGTTTGGTGGGATGCTTTTAAATTAGTGCTCTGACGTGTTCCTATAGGGTTGACTCATAAAAGGCTAGGTCGGCTGGAAGAAGCCCTTGACAGTTTCCTAAAGCTCCATGCCATTCTCAGGAACAGTGCTCAAGTAATGTATCAGCTGGCTAGTCTGTATCCTTTCTCATATGTTTCAAACACACAAGTTGTCATTTTCACAGCTGGTGTCTAGATAAATATTTATGGTAAGCAAGATTGCATGCAGTAAAGAACAAGACAAACTATAGATTTGTGTTGAATATTTTGTGCTCCTTAATTGAGCTTCAGATATGAAATGTTGGAGGACCCTCACCAGGCTATTGAGTGGCTCATGCAGCTGATCAGTGTTACTCCAACTGATCCTTGGGTGTTGGCCAAACTAGGGGAGTTGTATGACAATGAGGGTGACAAGTCGCAAGCTTTCCAGTACTATTATGAGGCAAGGCCACTATACTACTATAGATTTTCCTAATAAACATACAGTGCATCTGGAAAGTAATCAAAGCACTTCACATATACATAAGTATTCACAGCCTTTGCCATGGCAATCATTGAGCTCAGGTGCATCTTGTTTCCATGGATCATCCTTCATACGTTTCTACAGCATGATTGGAAAACACCTGTGGTTAATTCAGTTGATTTGACATGATTTGGAAAGACACACCTGTTTACATAAGGTTCCATAGCAGACAGTGCATGTTGGAGCAAAAAAACAAACCATGAAGTCTAAGGAGTTGCCTGTAGACAGGATTGTATTGAGACACAGATGTTGGTAAGGGTAGAGAAATATTTCTGCTGCATTGAAGGTCCCAATGAGCACAGTGGCCTCCATCATCAGTAAATAGAAGAGTTTGGAACCACCGGGACTCTTTCAAGAGCTGCCTGTCCAGCCAAACTGAGTAATCATGGTAGGAGGGCCTTAGACAGGTAGGTGACCTAAAGCCCAATGGTTACTCTGACAGAGATCCAACATTGCTCTGTAGAGAGAGGAGAACCTCTCAGAAGGATAACCATTTCTGCAGCAATCCACCAATCAGGCCTGAATGACCAGAGTGACCAGATGGAAGCCTCTACTCAGTAAAAGGCACACAACAGCCCACCTGGAAGCAACTAAGGAACTCACAGACCATCATAAACAAAAATGATTGATCTCTTTGGACTGAAAGCCAAGCATCATATCTGGCAGAAACCAAGCACTGCTCATCATCTAGCCAATATCTTTCCTACAGTGAAGCATGGTAGTGGCAGCATCAGGCTGTGGGGATGTTTTTCTGCAGCAGGAACTGGGAGAGTAGTCAGGGTAGAGGGAAAGATGACTGCAGTAATGTACAGAGACATCCTCGATGATAATCTGCTCCAGAGCGCTCTGGACCTCAGACCGGGGTGAATGTTTATCTTCCTACAGGACAATGACCCTAAGCACACAGCCCAGATAACAAAGGAGTGGCTTCAGGACTCTGTTAATGTCTGTGAGTGGTCCAACCAGGGCCTAGACTTGAACAGCTCTGCAGAGATCTTGAGCTGGAGAGGTTCTGCAAAGAAGAATGGGAGAAACTTCCCAAAAACAGGTGTGCCAAGCTTGTAGCATCATAGTCAGAAAGACATGAGGCTGTAATTGCTGTAATTTGTCATCGTGGGGTATTGCATGTAGAATGTCAGAATAAGGCTGTAACATAAAATGTGGACAAAGTGAAGCGCTGTGCAGACTTTCTGGATGCACTGGATATTTAAATATATTTATTTGTAGCATTTATTTGTTCTATTAAATTATTATTTAACTGTTATGAACCAGTCTGTAATGGTAATGTTTTCTTTTTAGTCTTTTAGATATTTCCCCTCAAACATTAGTGTCATTGAATGGTTGGGAGCATATTACATTGACACACAGTTTTGTGAAAAGGCAATACAGTACTTCGAGAGAGCAACACTCATTCAGTAAGTCGTCTACGTATCTTGATTGTTGTTTTGAGAACATGTGGAAATGTGTTGTGAATTACGGTGTTTAAAGTTATCTTAAATTGAATTCCAGGCCCAGTCAGGTTGTATGGCAGTTGATGATGGCCAGCTGCTATAGGAGGAGTGGTATGAAAAATGAATTAATAATAATACACTTGTTTTAATTGGCTAATAATGATTTATGATTCATTTATCTCTCAAAAAAAAGATATGTTGCCAATGCAAAACAGACAAAATAAATATTAAATATTTATTATTAGAGATAACTAGTTACTTTATTACTCTTTTTATTTGGATTTTGCCAGTTTCTGCTTTCATTTCTTTTTTTTTGTTGATCTTGCTGATAAACTTTGCGTATGTTAGCTTCTGCTTCATTCTTTTGCTTCTGAGTTTTCTCACATTTTTCATGTATGGGTGCATCTTAGAAGAAGGAATTCACCTTGGATCTCCATTGATCACCTGATTTTGGACTGACCACCCACCTTGAAACCTTTTTGACACCTGGCCACGCCCACCCTGCCAACTTTAAGCATGCTTCCCAACATGGTAGATCAAACTGTTTAAAGTGTATTGCAGCATTTAGGCTGACTTTTTTTCAAACATTTGTGTGTATATATATATATATATATAATACATACACACACAGTGCTAAAGCCAAGTAGATAACGATTAGCATTAGTTGATTAGCCTCTTTAATTACTTTAGCTAACTGCTGAAATACTTCAGTGTTTAATTATGTTTAGAAATTAAACATAATGTTTGTGTCAACTTTTAATTGGAAAAAAAGAAAGAACTTTCCTACTGTTGTGCACTTGAAAGAGTTTGCTGGGGTGGGTGTGGTTAGGTCTCAGGTTTCAGGTTAGGTCTCAGGTTTATTTCAGTTTCAGGGTACCTGTCAGTCCAAAATCATGTGACTGATGGAGAGGTGATCCCCTTATTCTAAGACCCACCCAACTGAGAAAACTTTGCCAAAACTAAAAAAACAAAAGAAATTAAGTAAACAATGTTTACTTAAGCGATAGATTTTATCAGCAATTTTCACAAAAACAAAATGTAAGCAAAACCTGGCAAAATCCAAACAAAAATAAATACCAAATAAGTACAAAGAGTAATAAAGTATCAATATCTCTAAAAATATCTTTGATATATACATTTTTTTCTATTTTCTATTTGCAACATATCTTTCTTCCTTTTGATTCTTAGAATTTTATTTTCATATTTTATTATTTTGTGTCACAAAATTAACTCCATATATTTCTTGCCTCATTCAGGAAATTATCAGAAAGCACTTGAGACATATAAGGACATTCATCGGAAGTTCCCTGAGAATGTAGAATGTAAATTACACAGTTTGGATAATTCATCTATCATTTCCTTTGACTCTGGTAAGCGATTTTCTAATGGCTTTCATATAATGTTTGTGTTGTTTAGGTCTCCGATTCCTTGTGAGACTATGCACAGATATGGGCTTAAAGGAGGTGCAAGATTATGCCACTAAACTGAAGAAAGTGGAAAAGATGAAGGAGATCAAAGAGCAGGTACAGTGTGTATTCCTGCAGTCTTACTATCTCACTATCTTTATGAGAGAGCTGTACGTCAGTCCTGGCTTGTCTGGATAAAGAGATAAAAAGCTAGCAATTGAGATGCAGCCTGTATTTCAATACGAAACAGATGTTTTGGAATCAAGAAGGCTCTCGAATCAGTAACTAGAGTCACAGAAAGGAATTGTTCCATGTATCACCTCCTTTCCTGTTGTACATTCAGGTTTTCTCTCTTATTGCATTACTCTTTTGTGCTGAAATGTCTTTTTAATGTTCAATTATTGTTTAAGCTAACAAAGGCTACAATGGCTTGCTTTCCATAATTCATTTAAATTTGACCTGAAGTGTTACATTATTAAGTCATACATTTGAGCAATAAGTTTATTTCCTCGGACTCTCTGTGGTATCATTCATGCGTCATGCTTGAAATATCACTCCTTGTTACATTTAGCTGTTACAGGCCTCTTTCTGTCTCTGCGGTCTCTTTTCCATATTGTAGAGGGTGAAGTCAGGGAGGGAGAGCAGTGCTCGAGGCCGGAGAGAAGGGAGTGCCAGCAGTGGTGAGTGGACTTCATCTACCCTTGTTAATATCTAAACTACAGTGTGCAGTTTTAACAGTGTCTCACTTTACTCTTTGATTTCTCCCATCTGCTGGCTCTGACATTGTACCCAAAGGTGGTAGCCAAAACCCCACACATACTCCCCCTAACAAACCCAGTGGTATGTGGATTACCTCTTTGTTAGTACAATTCCAGTAGGGCCTGCACCTCCAGGATTAGGCCAGTTATATTGCACTAGCTGTAGTGCCTATATATTATATTTTGAGCTTAATTATGTGATTATTCAAAATCTTTAAATCATTAAAAAACAACTCCAATATTAATTAATCATTCCTCACTTTCTGAATTTGTTTGAGAGATTCTTCTATTCGTCTATTAATTACCAGAACCCTCTGAGACATTTTTCCATTTGGCCTGATCAAACCTTGATCTCATTCAGTTCATGATATCTTTAGGCGGAAACGACACAACAATCTGTATGATTTTACTGTGTCTTGTGATTTTCTTTGAAAAAGAAACCAGTAACCAAGCTGATATGTATTATAATGAAATGTATCATTCTACTGATTTCTCTCTTTAAAAAGAATAAATTAGAATCATTTCTTAATATATTAACATATAGAACCATGTTTTCAGTTATTATATCTCACACTCTATTTGCCTGTACATTAGAACACAACTCAAGCCCTATTCAAAGACCCCCAAAGAATCTAAACGGTATGATTTTCCTTGTGAATACAGAATAGAACAGAAATTGACTGAAGCACCTGGAGCACATTTAATGTTTCTTCTTGTTCTATTCCTTGGAAAAAGCTAATTTGATTTTATTGGTTTGATTTTATATGACCGACTAATTAAAATCAATACGTATCATCCAGGAGCAGCACAGCCATCAAATAATAGTATACACCAGGGTTTCAAAGCGAATCTGCAGCAGGCCGGTGTGGCTGCAGGTTTTTATTCTAAACAACCAACAGAGACCCCTGATTACAATTGCTTAATCGGTCTGCCAGTTTTCAAACAGCTGATTATATGTTTCTGTTTGACTGAAATAAAAACCTGCAGCCAAACACTGCTGCAGATTTGATTTAGGCCCCTGGTATATACGTACAGTCACGTGAAGAATTTAAGACACCCAATGAACACCTTTTTTTTTTTTTTTTCCACATATTTAAAAATATGGACATTTGATCTTCATTTTAACAATATTGATGGATAGGGCTGATTATAACTAAACATGTAAAACTGACGAAATGTCTTAGAAATGAAATGTTCTTTTGAGGAACAGGTTAGATACCCTGTGCCCTAATAGCTGGTATTTCCTCATTTGGCTGAGATAATGTCAAGCAGATACTTCCTGTAACTGTCTTACCAGTCTCTGACATCGACTGAAAGGTTTTCCCACTCCATCATGCAGTTGTTTTTCAGCTGTGTGATGTTTCAATGTCAGTCTTTGTACAGATGATTTCACATTTTCCTCAAGCCTCCTCATACAATAAAGTTTTCATAGCGGTTTATATGATGGAGAGCTCTCCATGTCATGCCGTAGGAAGGCAGCCCCAAATCATGACGTGTCTACCTTCATGCTTCACAGTTGGCATGAAGTTCTTGTGCTCAAATGCTGTGTATGGTTTGTACAAAACATGTTTTCCTTTAATGTGTGCAAATAATTCGAAGCTGCATTCATCTGTCCAAAGCAGATTGTACCAAAAGTCCTGGCCTTTGTCTGCTCTAAAAGCCTTGGTCCTTAGGTTTGCCCTATTATTTTCTTTTGACTGCAAGGATTTCTTAAATGCACACCTTCAATGGGAATCAAATTTGTCTAGTCTCTTTCTGATGGTAGATGCATACATTTTGACATCAACTGTGGCAAAAGCCATCTGTAGGTCCTGTGATGACATTTTAGCATTGCTGGAGACTTCTTAATACATCTTGTGGCCTTCTATTGGACTGAACTTGCCAAGACGGCCTGACCTGGCAATGTTGGCAGTTATGTCAAATGTTCTACACCTGTAAATTATTTTCCAGACAGTGAAGTATCTGACTAAATCCCTTTTGTGACTCTACAACCTTCTTTCCAAGGCCTCAGAAAACTCTTTATATCTGACCATGGTGATATAACTCACTTCAATAATCAAGAGCAAACCAAACTAATGTCTGAGGTTTAAATATGGCAGCCTCCGACAAAGTCCTCTATAATTATGGTCTAATCATTTGCACCTGCTTTGAATATTAGGCATTTTAACAAAGGCAGGGGTGTCCTAACTTTCTCAAAAGAAAGTTGCATTTCTAATAATTATGTTTTACAAATGATTTTTAAAAGACATGTCTTGAGATTTATGTGTTAAATTAAATCAACTCCATCCCTCAATATTGTAAAAATTTAAGATCAAATGTACACATGTTTAAATATGTTAAAAAGACAATGGTTTTCCAAGGATGTCTAACCTTTTCACATGATTGTACTTAATGTAGGTTTATTGTAATTATGTATATAGTATGTAGATGGTGTTTGAAAAGATTTGACCAAAACTAGTTTCCAGTAACCAGGTCTTTGAAGTAGAGTAGTGTGCGTTGTACATGTGCACTAGAGGGCTAACTATTGCATTTGTTAATTTTAGTAGTTATCTAAAGTATTACATGTCAAAGAATTCCTGTATAAACAGAAGCTTATTAGTGTTGATTTTTGTTTTCTTTTTTTAGTCACAAATCACAATGAGTCTCATTCAATACTTTATTGAAAAATCTAATTAATGTATTCTTTGTAACAGATGCAATTAATCATTAAATCAGCCAGTTTGGTATCTGAATTTTGCTTCTTAACAATGGAAGATGCTAGAATAACATTGTTAACAAACAACGGGACTTTCATTATCATCAATCATATCATCTTATATAAAAAATATGGAAACTGGGGAAAGTGATGATTCATGTTAAATTAGGGGAGAGAGCATATGTTCTTCAACTTCTCACAACTTGTGCTTTTGTCCATATCTGCTGTCTCTTCCTTTTGGTCTTGTATTGCATTTATTGGAATTATTTTTCCATTTTCTCTTCTCTTCATGGCTGTCAAACTTCCAGGGAGCAGCTCTATCCCAATTCATGCTCCTATGAAAACAAGTGGTATGAATACACCTGTCACAAATTATATCAGATCTAACAGTGAGAAGGTGTTTCTGCTACTAATGTAGCAGTGAGTTTCAGTGACTGACTGCCAAAAACTGCATTTTTGAAGGCTTTAAAATGCCTGGTATTTGGTTAATGGTAAATACAATATTACCAGCCTTTAAAAATTGATACAGACAATGTTCCTGTTGCTTTTTACTAGGTCATGCCTACACTGTCTGTCCTGCAGTCTCTCTGGAACAAACTGCAGCCCTACTCTGGAGTGGAGTAGAAATAAGTACTGTGTTGCTGTGATGCAGTGTTGTTAGATAGGCTTATGCACTGAGCTTGAATAGAAGCAGTCCATGGAACTATTCAAACAAATAAGCAAGGCTTCTTCAACCACTTGTCAATATCTTGCTGTGAAAATCTTGAAGTGAAATAAAGCATAAACATTATCTGAGGGGCATGGCCTAGTTTATGTCTTTATTATGTTGCGATTCCCTCCATGAACCATAAACTCAGTCACTTCAAAATGAGATGCACACATGCAGTGCAACAATTGCCAAAAATGTGAATGTGTTGTGAAACACTTTGGTTTTGCTAAAGTTCAGTGTCCACTTTTGTTTATTTAATTGTTTATTTTTGCTTTTTTTATTTTTGAGTTTCTGTTCACATTTAGAAAATTGCTTGAAGATGCTGCTGAAAGCATCTTTTCAGTATTTTAAAATTGTACTGATGTCTACATACAAAGTATAAGACTTGGGTTAGGGCATAAAAATGCCCTCATGTGTACTAAAGTTGTTACTCTGATTCAGTCAGAGATTATAATGAGGCAAAGTGGCAACAGCAGCGGCACAAAATCACAATATCTATTTACAACATTAGCATAGTCTTAAATTTGGTTTAGCATTGTTTTAGTACATAAACATTGTTTATTTTTACAAATTAATGGTGGGTATTTATTCCTGCTATTGCAAGATGCGCTAGATGATGGTACTATTTTTGTGGTCCTCAGCTAACTGGATGGAATGCTGCTAGTTTAGGGTAGGCATGCGGGTGTATGTAAGCATGTCACAATAACTTTTTGGGGGATGATAATTTGTCCTAGAAATAATTGCTATAAAAGATATTGTCATTTTAAGAACATTTATGCAAACTTTTTAAGAAAACTGAGAAAAAAGACCAAAATAAAGATCTGCATAATAAAGGCACAGATGAAATAAAAACACTTCTTTTAAACAAATAAAACCACATTTTTTTTCCTGACAAGTTGATTGTGTCCAGGTTTGTTACCATAGTGTAGGGTGGCTAAAGAAAACTACTTCGATAGGCGAACAGCACCTTATCAGAAAGTGCTCCTAGCAGAAATATAGGTAGGATGTCACAACAAACCCATTTAGGTGATAAGAAAACTCACGCTAATGCATTCTCCTTTCTCATTCCCATATTGAATGAGAAAGTATCTTTTGAATAAATCATGTGAAAGACTAGAGCGTAGTTTATGGAGGACTACAGAAATTGTATTCCAGACTGTGAAGGTAAAACCTACAAGGTAAAACTTTGGAGTTTATCCACAATTGACTTGTTTGCTGTACCATGGGGCAGGGGAGGGGGGATTACTTCACTCTGTGTCTATTGAGGAACCCACTGCACTCATTTTCTACACAGTAGATGTAGCTGTCTACTCACAGACACGAGCTTGCTTCAGAAAGAGCAGATGAGAGAACAGAGCATCTTGACTGGCTCAAATACATGCTATTAAACACAATTTGAAATGTCTCAGTCATCAAATTGTCATGGTTATGTCCATTTATTGTAGAATAAGTCTATATCGTAATTATCATGACAGGCCTAGGTGTAAATAAATTTCTGTAGCATAAATGAAATTTGATTTTGGTTATGACAGATGCTGAAATCCTGAAACATATAAGAGGCATTCAATGTTAAGAACATTTTTGTCTCCTTTTTCCTTCTCTTGCAAAGCTACCATTCAAAAGATTTAGGATTTCTTTTGAAATTAAACATGTATTTTCATATTAAGAATAAACATTTGCAAATGATTATGTAATTTCCAATTCTGATTTTGAACATGCTGTATGAAGCATTCCATCCCCTGTTATAGGCAAAACATCTTGTCCAATATTTTAGGAATAACTGGAGACAAAGCTTTTTGATTTTAATACTTTCTGTATTTTTATTGTTTTGGGGACGTTTGAAGGTTTCCATGGTTACTTGGCTTGTAGATGTTGGGTTTACTCACATCTGTCCAACTGTGCTCTGGAAGTTTCATTACATTGCAGTGCAGCCAAGAGGTGAAATACAGCTACATGGCAGGCCTTTATGATGGTGCTTCATAAATTCCATTAAAAGCATAGAAGCTACACTGGACAGAGTCTTGTCGTAGTACATTCAGCAGGATTTCCCACTTGTACAGCTAGATGTACATTGATAGGAGCCAAGACAGAAGTTGAAGCTGTTATTAGCCTCACATTTCTAGAATGCTTTAACTTGTGCTCATACTTAAATGTGTTTTTACACATATTTTTTTTCATCATTGTTTCTTAGACAGCGGACAGAGCAGTCATGGTACTAGTGCCAAGGGTGAGCGGCTGACCATGAAGCTGAGGACACTTCCAGGATCCAATGAACCATATGAGGCAAGCGCTCAAAAAGACATAGGTGAGCAGCAACTTCAGTGCCTCTGACCATGCAGAAGGAATCTTAAATTTAAGATGACTTAAAGGGCCTTTCTCCTTCATTTCTCTGGTATTGTAGTATTTTTTTTCTGGGGTCTGCTAATGCCTTTAGTCATCTTTTTAAGGTGACAGTTTCCCTGCCTTTCTTTATTATTTGAAATTAAACAGGTTGTTTTTGCTACTGTTTAGGACTGTTTAGGACTGTTTAGGAGAACAAAGCCTTCATTTAATGTAAAGAGATTTTACTACTAAGTTGTTTTGGGCTGTCATTTCTTTATTTTTACACCTTACAAAAGACTGGTTTTTAAATTGTATCAAAAATTCAGATGACAATTTTATTCATACAGCAACATCATATAACGCCACATACACACAGTAGGTAAAATGGCCAAAATCCAATTTTCTGTTCACTTTATCATTTTAATGTTGTATCTGACATTCATGTGAACAGATTGTGTTCGTAAACTTATGCACGTGTACAAAAGAGCAATACGTCACATGATTCTCTCATCTTGCCGTTGTGATGCATGCCTTCTAACTTCGTTTAAACAGTGATGTCACCCCATATATTTATTTTCTTTTACCTCCTTTGATGCTATCATCCAGTTTCCCTTCTCATCAGTGCACATTTATGAGTAATGTCAAGTTCGATTGAGTGACAAATTATCTGGCTTTCATTGCTGTGTATCAGATATGTATCAGTTTCTCACATCATATGAAATTGTGAAATCGATGTGAATGTACCCTAAGTGACCTCTATTCTAAACTGCTCATTGATGACAGTCACAATATTAACATTATTGACGTATCATACAATATATTGACATGACCTCAATCATTTGTGCACTATCAGCCGTTGTTTATCTGTGCAACACATTAATGGGAATGAGGTGGTATGTCAGCTTTGTTTAAAAACAGTGTTTTTATTATTTCTGGGACAGTAAATTGTCCATAAAAAATTATCATGACGGGCCTGTTAAGTGAAAATTAAAATACTGAAACTCTCCCATGATGTCAGTGTGCAGGCAAAAAAGACAGATGCATAAATATGCTAGTTTTAAGGACATACAGGTAACTCAAAATGGAATATTTCATTATTCGTTTTCCTATTGGCCATATGAACTGGGGGAGTGACTATTATGGTATGAAACTATTACCAAAAGGTTTTTAATCAAATTCTTTTGTTTAAGAAAAGTAAGGGAAATTTCATAACTGAACAACATCTATAAAAATATGACTTTGTGACAGAACAATTGCCACACTCATGTCAGAATTAGCACTCTGACAGTCTCATTGAATATACTGACACATTTTATCAATTTTATTTTAATGGATTCTTTACTGCAATTTTTGGAGCATTTCTTGTCTCTTTCGTGTCTTTCTGTTTTGTTTTCTGGGAGTGCTGAATGTGACACCTCTGTGATCAGAACACGTTGTGGGTACTTTAGAGGCTGCTGGTGATTTCACATGTGTATGCTACACTGTTGAAGTGTATAATATCCCAGGGCTCAATGAGACAATTTTTCTTACCTATAATGATGCAGTGTGTCCTGTTATTAGAGCTTTGTTGCATGTTTCTCAGTATACTGTAATCACAGACTGTTACAGTGCCGATTCTGACACAATCCTTCTTACAATGTCACATTTTTACAAATGTTTACAGTGTCACTTATCTGCTAGCTGCAGTGAAATTACTGCTGAGCATAACTGCTCTTTGTAAAACAATTCTTCTATCGTTTTAACATTCAGATGCTTCTTATGTTGATCCCTTGGGACCACAAATGGAGAGACCAAAGACTGCAGCCAAGAAGCGCACAGATGAAGATGAGTTTGCAGACGAAGAGCTGGGGGATGATTTACTGCCAGAGTGATGGCTTATTTTTCTGCCTGTCTATTGTTCTGGCACATTTTCCATGCAAAACTATTATGTTCCTATGAAGAATTTTGAAAGCAAGCATTTATGCTTTCAACACACTCAAATATGGGCTAATACAGAATCCATGCATTATTTTATATCACATACTTTCATATAGGAATTTTGCCTCAAAAACTACATTTTACACACACACCCACACACACACACACACACACACACACACACACACACACACACACAGCATCCGGAAAGAAAATATACTGCACTGTATATATGTGTGTGTGAGAGAGAGATTTTACATGATTTATTGCATCAGAATTTTGTTATTAATGGATCGATAGTAATGTTCCAAAATAAAAAAATATATTTATACATTGATTTCCTGAAGCAGTCTTTTATCTTTTACCGTAAAGTTACTTTTTAGGATGCACATTTTTTTCTGTTTGATAGCAATGACATATATACACCCTCATCATTAAAAAATAGTGTCAGATTGCAATGCTATTCTGACGTAAGATAAAGCTTACGAGGAACAACAAACAATTAAAAATATTTATTGAGGTACAGATACAGAATAGTGTCTGTTTATTGTTTATCATGAAACATGCCAGATGTCTTTGAATGGAACTGTACAGGTTCCTAATGACCTGTGACAATCCATCCTATACGGTTTGAATGTTCTCATTCAGTTCAAACAGGTTCCGGTGGGGTTGGAGTGTTGATGGTGCATCCAATAGCATCCTATACATTTTCAAATGTAGGGTAGGTCTGGTGATGGCCAGTCCAACACACACACACACACACACACACACACACACACACACACACACACACACACACACACACACACACACACACACACACACACACACACACTATACTGTGCTGCACACATCCTTTCCACAGTTGTGTATCAGTGTGTGAACAGACAGTGATCACTGGACCAGGATTCACAGACTCTCTAAACCTCCCCTTAAATACTTGGCCTGATCATCTCAGATGACCCCACCCACACAAACTCACAGCAGTGTGGGGAATTTTCCCACAGCCATACGAGCCCAGTCTCTGGAAGAAGAAGAAGAAGGTTCCACACAGCCGTGATTGTGTTCTCCAGGCAAGACCTCGCGTCTGAATAGTTGAGGACGTGAGAGTTTTGTGCAGCTGCAGAAGATCGAGCTGACCTTCTTGCCTGCGGTGTGTGAGGGCAGTGGGCTCAGAATGCGCTCTGGCCGCCTGGTCCTGCTGGTGCTGCTGCTGTGGAGCGCAGAGGGGCTGAAGGTGATGAAGGTGAGGAGAAGAGCGTGGAGGACTCGGCCATGCGCTGACCTGCCAGAGGAGCTCCTAGAGCAGATGTTCGGGCGCTTGTCGGTGGGCGTCCTGAGCGCGTTCAGTCACACCCTGCAGCTCGTCCCGGGACCCCAGAACCTCAGCTGCCCTTCGGGGGGTCGCCCCGGGGCCGCGCGCGCGCCCGTCAACTTCCTCAGCCTCTCTCCATGGGCTTACAGGTACTTCAGTGTGTGCTCTTACAGCACTCTTACTGGCAGCACTGGTGTAGAAGTGGGACACTACTCTGGCCATTCTGTCCAAAACCAGTTGAGGGGTATAAAGTACTGGGGTACATTGGGATGAGTTGGCGTGATGTTCTAGATCCAGAAGTAATCCTCCGAACTGCTTGTCTGCAAAAGCTCCACTCCAAACTGTTCTGGAGGCAGCTCTGCCTCTGAGGCAGACATTTGCTCAGCCTCTGAGGCAGAGCTGCCTCCAGAAGAGTTTTGAGTGGGGCTTTTGGTTCAGAGAATAACCAGTTAAAATAACCAGTAGGCAGAGCTTTCCAAACTTGCATCTGTTCCTCAGCTGTGCTGTGCTCAGAAAACTGCCCTCTAAAGCAGCATTGCCTTTGGTTGTTTGCTTATTAGGTTCTGATATAAATTATTTATTAAAAGCAACACAATCTCAAACTCAGTTGCACACTTCATGCAATGCCTCTACATATACAGCCCTGAAGAAGGTTCTAAACCTCCCCCTACTGGTTGTTTTAATTTCTCAACCAATGGCCAATGCCTCAGGGGCAGAGATGCCTTCAGAACTGTTTTGAGTAGAATTTGAGCACCCAACATCCATATCTGAACTCACTATGCTTGTTGGTCAATGCAGTCCAATCATAGAACCCCTTAAAGGCTCATATTTATACTGAATCTTGTTGGTCTCCAATGTGGCATTTGTTTTCTACAGCATCTAAGCATGAGGAATCTCTGGATTCTAGCCTCGTCTGAGTGAACAGCAAAGCACAAGTCAAGGGCGTCTGCTAAATGCCACAGATGTACATGTAAATGTTCTAACAGTGTAAAGCCTTCCTATAGTAGCTGAGGCTGTTACTGCACTTGGCTTTGGATAAGCAGGTGTCCTCAAACTTTTGGACATATAGTGTGTAGTGTTCCTATTACAGTGTGTGCAAATAACTGATGTGGATTCAGACATTCTGGGCCAACAAATAAGATGGGACAGTTGTCTATTTCACTCTCAGCTGGTGTCTACTTATCATTTCTAAATGAGATGATCAAAATACTTCATACAGTAGGTTTGTATTTTCATTATCCACGTTCCCTGAGGCCTGGATTCCACCAGAGTCTGAATTTATCTTGCTCAAACACACCTTCTATTCCTAATATCAATGAAAGGTTTCAAGGAAATCATCAAACTGTGCTGGCCTAAGGCCCTCCAGGACCAGAACCCTGGTCTGTTTGTGATCAGACATTACATACACCCACCATGGACATGAGCACTGAGATAAAACAGAGATTTAATGATGTATTTGAACTGTTCTTTTTCTGGGTGAGAGAGAGCGGCCATTTATACATTTACGGCTTATGTTTCTGAGGGGTGTATTCTGAAATCCACACATGGTCAACATTACACACACACACACACACACACACACACACACATTATTAATTCAGTGATTCAAGTTCTTTAATGTCTTTTAACTTGCTATGGCCAAATCCTCTTAACTTCCTCTTTGTGATCGGGATTGACTGACATGATTGTCACACAATACCGAAGAGCTGGGTGCAGATCTGTAATTGCGGAATGTTTCAGAAACATTAGACAATCATCAGCTCAGACTGTAAGTACAAGAAACTGGGAGTTGAAGCCCCTTTACCAACGTCTGGATGAAGATCCACATTCCTCAGCTGAGGAAAATTGGGAAATTAATTAAATTAATAAACAAGTTTTTATATTGATTGCATGAAAAGTGAAGTATGATGAGCCTTTTTTTTGTTGAACTTTTTATCAGTGTGGCTTATAAACTCTTTGACAAATAAATGCGCAACTGTGCACTATATGAAAGTAAATCCACAAATCCAGTTGCTCAAATTCTTAGAATATTAAATTTCAAGTGAGTATTAATAGTATTAACTATAAACACAATATAAAAAGCATGTTTAGTTCTGCACATGAAATCACAATCAGAGAGGGCTACTGACATGACAGCTGTCATGCAATGTTTCTTAATCTTCACAAGAAGGGTAAGCCACAGAAGGCTGTTCTCAGAGTGCTATCAAAGCACAATAATGGAAAGCTGACTGGAAATGTGGTGGAAAAAGGAACCTGAGCAACAGGGATGACCACAGTTTTGATCCAAGAGCTTCACAGGGGGTGGACTGAGGTTGGTGCTTGTGCATCATGCAAAGATGTTTCTTTGAAAGGGGCAACAACTGCACTTGTGGGGTACTTTCAAGAGGAAAATGAAAAGCCTGGGCCATAAGCCATATGGTGAACGTCTCCATGCCAAAAATTCATTGTAAAGGCGCCCCAACCAAGTATTGCGTATATACACCTATCAGGCATATCATTATCTTGTTTCTAAACTCAATGTCCATTTTATTATCTCCTCTTACCATACAGGAGCACTCGGTAGTTTCTCTCTGCATACTTTGTAGTCTCCTTTCAATGGTCAGGATCCCACAGAGCAGGTATAATATGGGTGGGGGGGGTCATTCTCAGCACTGCAGTGACGGACAAGGTGGTGGCATTAGTGTGTGTTACACTTGTAGTGTATCAGAGATAGAAGTGCTGTTGGGAGTGTTTAAACACTGTCCACTTGATTACACTCCTACCTAAATGGTCCACCAATGTAAGGCAAGAGGATCTTATCCATTTCTGCAGTTTGTGTTGGTCATCCTGTGGTCCTTCATCAGTGCTCACAGTACGCTGCCCACAGGATGCTGCTGGCTGGATACTTCTGGTTGGTAGACTATTCATACTTGCACAGTGGTGGGCCAGTGGGGTCCTGACTATTGAAATACTGGGTAAATGGAGGCTAATGAAGTATGCAGAGATGGACTACAGCATGTAATTGTATTAATAATGTGACTGATTACAAAGGACATTGCTGAATAGAGCTGCTTACATTATCTGATCAAATAAATTATTCTGAATTTTAATACTGGCTGTAAACCATGTTTTTATAACAAAGAAAGTAAAACAAAGAAAGGCTTGAGTTTTTTAAATTATGAAAAAATAAAACCTTTCCACAATATTCCATTTTTGAGATGCCCCAGTATGTTGTGTACTGATTCTGAGTGGCTCAGTGCGCTTTCATTGACTTGAGGATTACAGGTTGAAATCCCATGTCATGCTTCTTGCCATGAGCAATAATGGTCATGGTCTCTGTAGGTACGTGGCACTCTCTCCCCACATCCACAAAGTGATGCTGCCTGTCACGTATCAGACCTGGGGACCCAGCGCTCCTCCGAATGCATTGGCTGATGGCTTCACATGTACCAGAGGAAACTTTGCTTGTCATCACCATACAAGTGTCAGGAATGTAATATGGGGAGAATCCTAATGGGGTTGTATAATTGGAAAATTGAGAGGGAATTCCCCCTCTGGGATTCCCTCTCAATTTTCCAATTATACAACCCCATTAGGATTCTCCCCATATTACATTCCTGACACTTTTGAAAAGAACAGTTCAAAGAAATCACTGAACTATATTGTGATGTCACTATAGTGCCATCACAATATGTTATGTTTGTCCCACACTGTACACACTGATGATCACACTATACCACTCTCATACCATACCAATAATTTATTTGCTTCAAAATCATATAATGAATGAATTGTTTAAAAAATACATTTTGATGTGCTACTGAATAAATTATATTCTAGTGCAACTTTCCATACAATTTAATGTCCCATAATCCCTGAATCCACCTATTGTTAGAAGGTATATAAATTTCTATTTCCTTCTGATTTTTAATCTAGGATCAGCCATGATCCAGCAAGGTACCCACGCTTTCTCCCAGAGGCCTACTGTCTGTGCAGGGGTTGTCTGACTGGTCCAAATGGAGAGGAGAGTGAGCAGTACCGCAGCACACCGGTCTATATCCCCACAGCAGTGCTCAGACGAACAGGCTCCTGTGTGGGGGGACGCCACTCTTATGTCGAGAGCTATGTGTCTGTGCCAGTGGGCTGCACCTGTGTGCCAGCAGTGCAGAGCACACACCGCCTCAGTAGTAAACCAAGCAAGACCAAAAAGCAGACAAACTGAGGAGATTAAACCAGCAAAGCCTGCAGTGCTTCTAGAACACAGCTTATAAAGCAGTATTTCACAATTCCAGACCTGGAAGTTCCACAGAGCTTCCCAAATTTAAACACACCTGATTCAGTCCAAGAACTGGATCACAAATTAATAATGTGACTTTCCACTCCAGATGACTAGAGCTATTTACTGGAATTGAGCTGCTGAGGAATCGATCCAGGTTTGTCATACTGTGTTGTGCTGGCAGAGTAAGAACAAGAAGAAAACAAATCTCAAGACTTAACGTAAAAAGGTTTTTGCCTTTTATTTCTCTGACAATGAAAACAGGAGAATTGGGGCCCGATTGATGATTTATGGACTTCTGCCACACCCCAAGGTCCTGCAGACCACTAGAGTAGTTCAGGGCCCACTGGTGGTCCCAGCCCCCCAGGTTACCCCATCAAGGTGTGGTAATCCAGACAAAACGATCCATTATGAATAAGAAAATGACCAACAACTGATCAGTCTGTCCTGGGAGTTAGTGAGTCGGAATTTGGAATCATGTCTGAGAAGTTGTTTTTCCAAGTCCCATTCCAAACCTGCTGCTTAAGAAAGAAGGCTTGATTCATAGTTAACGTAACACCGGAATTCATTGGCAAGGTTGTGACTGTGTTTTGGGAGATAACTGCAGATCTTCAAGTCCATTAGTTTCCCTGCATGGTCTTCCATGATTGCCCCTGAAATCAGAAGAGAAACATTCATCAGATTTAAATGATCTGACTTGGTGTCAAAGCCCTTGGAATGGACTTTTTCCACCATTCACACAGGAATACAAAACAACAGAAGGTTCTTTTCATAATTTCCAGATACTTTCATCACCAAAAGCTCACATTCAACTTCTCCCAAGACACTGATTTATGAAGGTAATCAATGGAATTTGGTGAGTAAACCTGACCTACACCCACCGGTACAAAGCAGTATTTTGCTCTTGGTCAGGTATTTCACCGTCACCGCCACTTTGCTGAGGCACTCTTCTGACAGATATGGAGGATCTGCCACCACAATGTCAAAGCTCTGAGGAAGGATCTGTTCAGGTAGACACAGTGGGTTGTTGTAATCATAGAAGATGAACTCCTCGCCATAAACAGCGAATCGACGGTCAAACTCAAACAGCACGGGGGACACACAGCGTGACCCATCTTCTCTCTCGGACTCCAACTGCTTCAACTTCTGATACACACTGGGTGCACTGACACAGGCTATCCTGCAATCAGAACAGAACTGTATCATGATCAGAATTAGAGTCTGAAGAAAATCCTGCATTTTATTAATTAATGATAAAGAGCTGAACTGTTAATGTTTCTGATTGGTGGGTATAGATATAATTTTGTAAGTCGCTCTGGATAAGGGCGTCTGCTAAATGCCGCAAATGTAAATGTAAATGTAATAGAAAAACATAACACATAGTGTCAGCCATTCGAGTACTAACAGCACCCCCTTGTGGACAAATTTTAGCTTGCTAAATCTGAACAACTGAAACAAGATGATGATTATGTTGATAATGAGCTACAAGACATATTCATAAGGTGCTTTGCATCTAAACATTATACTTAAAGGTGTCTTAAAATGCATTTATTTAATATTCACTTCCAGTTATACTTCCATGTATATATAGTAAATATATGTTACTTGGTTTGAAGCTAAACAAATGCCTAGATGTGGTCCTGCTAGACGCTCCTGCTTTCTCTACAGCACACGCTGCATTTGAGCTTGAGTATGGCAGACAGAAAAACGCTGCAGTCATGAAGCCTGGTTTGTGTGGTAACTCAAACTCTTAACTAGTAGAGTCTGGTGGTGATGTGCTCTGATGTGCTGTAAGAACAGGACAGGTGTGCTGTGAAGATTTTAATATGTGCTAACTTTTTTTAATTCCACCAGAAAAATTTAAATAATAAAAAAATAAATATGGTTCTGTGATAATTTGTCCACTAAAATATGCACAGATATTCATCCAACACAATGTGTGTGCGTGCGTGTGTGTGTGTGTGTGTGTGTGTGTGTGTGTGTGTTTGTGTCCTCACATCCTCCTCTGGTCAACACTGGATAGCAGACACAAAATTGGGGGTCAAAAATAAAATGTGTTGGTCCTACTCTATAAACACACACTGACCTTCCTTCGTTCCCAACTTGCTGGATGGCTTCCTCAGCCAACCGGGCAGCTGTCTCATCACTATACCAGAACTGGCTCATGTGCTGATCATGGACACAACAAAAAGCTGGATAAGTGAGTATGTGTTATGAGCACTTTATTTCACATTATTGAATTATTAGAAGCCGTTCGGCAGTCTGAACATACCCAGTCCTCTGTGAGGGCACCTACACTGTAGCTGTCTGTCAGGGATGGCTGTTCCTGCCCCGTTTCATTCATCCTTTCAGCGTAGAACTCCTGCAGAGCTGCCAGTGTAGATGCTGAAAGCTGGGGCACATCATCATCATCACTGTCATCCATACTGAGGAGAAAGTCTAGAAGATGGAAAGCAAAAATTTCAGCGCGCGCACACACACACACACACACACACGAACTGTTCTGGACTGCACAGCTCTCTAAAAGACACCTTTTCCATTAAGAGGCTTTAATGCCTGTGTGTCAGGAACCCCTGCTCTGGACCAGCAGAAGTACAATGTGTCCAAAAGTTTCAGACACCAGGTATCTCAGCATCAAATGCGAGGATTTGATGGCATTCAGCTACAATAACACTAGTGAGGCTGGATGCCTGGCTGGCTCAGAATCACCCCTATCACCCACCCCCCTGTTTAATGCAGAAGGTCGTGGAGCTGCATCATTCCACCTAACCTTCACACACACGTCAATTCAGCCTACAGCTCATTTAAACCGTCTTACTGAAATCCTGCCTCCGCCGAGCAAAGGACTGCACACCAGCAGCGCGTGCGGGAAGTACGGAGGCCGCTGCGGGACAAACTGCTGAGCAGCGGAGAGGAGGGAGGGAGGGAGGGAGGGAGTTAAAATTCTGGCTCCATCTAAAATCAAGTGAAGAAGAAACTCTGCAGAATAAAGTACTGAGAACCCAAGAGCTCAGCCCTAAACCCAGTCCCCTCTGTCAGCTGGTTCTGAGACTAACTAAACCACTAACACACCACAGCCTCAGACCAGCACTGCTGACCAAAGTCCAATCAGAGTTGACCAAATGATCAAACGGATCAAATCAGACTCTCTAGAACACTGGGACAATGACACCAGAACCCAGTCTAAATTAGAATGCCATCGGGCCCTAAACAGACCGTATGAATTAGCTGTGTATCTCTTCACCGTCAGAAATCCACAGCAGAGACAGATCCTGACCAAGTACCGGCTCAGTGACCACAGCCTGGCCATAGAGACGGGCAGGTATAAACAGTCCTGGCTGCCCAGAGAGGAAAGAGTGTGTGGTCAGTGTAAGAGTGGGGAAGTCCAGACAGAGCTGCACTTCCTCCTTCACTGCACAAAATTGAGCACCATCAGAAAAATGACAATTTTTCCTCGGCGAAGGTAGAACAGCACCTCTCGCCGCCAGATATGTGGCAACATGTCACCGCCTGAAGGACAGAGAGTAACACTCATCAAATCACACCCTACTGACCACAGCCACCCAAAACCACTGTAAATAAAAATTTAAATACCTGTTTGTATTGTTATGTAGATTTATGTGTACACACACACACACACACACACACACACACACACACACACACACACACACATATATATATATATATATATATTGGAAATCTCTTTAATACTTTTTTTTTTCTTTCACCATCTTGTTCTTTTTTATGTTTATTTTATTGTATAATTGTTCTGTTGTAATGTTTCTGTGCTTTGGCAACATTGTTAAAAGAACAATCATGCCAATAAAGCAAACTTAATTTGAAAATTGAAATAAATTGAGCGAGAGAGAGAGAGAGAGAGAGAGAGAGAGAGAGAGAGAGAGAGAGAGAGTAAGAGTAGTTCTGAGTGTGGGTTACTTCCCTGACTTCTGGAGCCAAGGTTTTATAACTCCCATCTTCAAAAGCTGAGACAAATTTGACCCTAATAATTACTGAGGCATCTGTGTGAACAGTAATCTGGGGAAGGATCTCTGTAGTATAATTAACTCAAACTTATAGACTTCCTTATGAAACACAATGTAGTAAAAGTCAAATGGGATTCATCCCAAATCACAGCACATCAGATCATATTTACACCCTACACACCCTAATCAACTCACACCTAAAGCAAAACAAAAAGAAAATATTTGCATGTTTTATTGACCTCAGAAAAGCTTTTAATACTATTTGGCACACCGGTCTATTCTAAGTTCTTGAAATTGGCATAGGGAGTAAAGTATATGACATTAAATCTATGTACACAAATAATAAGTGCAGTATAAAAATTGGCAACAAATGAAGAGAATTCTCTCAGGAGCGTGGAGTGAGACAAGGCTGCTGCTCAAGCCCAACCCTGTTTAACATTTATATCAACAAATTGGCTACTGTCCTAGAACGCTCTGCAGCACCTGTCCTCTCTCTGCACAACTCAGGAGTCAAATTCCTGCTCTATGCAGATGACCTGGTCCTGCTGTCCCCCACAGAGCAGGGTTTGCAGCAGAACCTGGACCTGCTAGAGCAGTACTGTCAGACCTGGGCCCTGGCAGTAAACCTGAAAAAAATCATTTTTGAAAACAGATCCAGATCTCAGAGAAACACTTCCTGCGTCACACTAGGGACACACAAATTAGATAGTTGTAACAAGGTTATTTATTTAGGAATGAAGATTAGTTCAACTGGGAGTCAGTGAACTGAGAGAGAAAGCATGCAGGGCTTTTTATGCAATTAAACAAATTCCAATTTAAATACCAGTCCAGATATGGCTTAAACTATTTCAGTCAATTATAGAACCAATCCTTCTATATGTTAATCCTTCTATAATCCTTCAAATTACAATGTTTACCAATGGGAGAAACATCCCACATAAATTATGCACACCAGATTCTGTAAAAATATCTTACAAGTGCATCAAACAACAAATAATGCCTCCAGAGCTGAATTAGGACAATACCCATTATTACTCAAAGAGAGAGAGAGAGAGAGTGTGTGAGAGAGAGAGAGACAGGAGCAGCAAAGCAAACAATCCTTATTTATTATTCCAGAACTTGTACTGATAAACTTTTTTATTGTAGCGTTAATCTCAGGCCTCTGATACAGTCCACTATTAAATAAATAGATAATAAATGAAAGAGAAACTTTAGTGTTTATTCAACTCAAAGAGTGATTTGGACCGTTCTGGCAAGAAATATATATATATATATATATATATATATATATATATATATATATATTTCTGATGTGAATATTCCTTTTTTTTGGGGGGGGGGGTGGATTTTTGGCATATGCACTGAATCTTGAAAAAGTAACTTTGTGTAAATGGACTTGGATCTTTTTAGGAAGTGATATGAATCATTTGGAAAACTTTGAATATTTATCTTTTTGCAAGCACTTGGATTTTTTAAATAAAAGGCATTTAATTATTTGTCTTTCTTTTTTGAAGCAGAATGAACGTTTTGAAAATTTACTTGAGTCATTATGAAAAGTGATCTTTTTGGGGAGTGATTTGAATCTTTGCTTCTTTTGAGAAATTAAATCTTTTGAAAGGTATTTTGAATCTTTTAATGTGATTCAGGATTGAAGGAAAAATCAGTTTAAAAAATAATCAAAACTTAAAAAAAATGTTTAATATTTTATGGGAAATTATATGAATCATTTTGGGAAAGTAACAAGTTAAAGAGTGACTTATGACTGAACTATTTGGGAATATGAATCTTTTAAAAAGTGATTCACATCTTGTGATTTACTTTAATCTTTTTAAAAGGGATAAGAATTTTGAGAGTGATTTGAGTGAATCTGCATCATTTGAGGAATTAAATATTCTGAATGATAATCTGAATCTTCATGTGATTCAAACTTAATGTGCATTTTAAACAAATTTTAAACTGCAATTAATTAATGTTTGCATCTTTTTGGGAAGTGCTTCGAATCTTTTAAAAAGTGACTTGGGTTTATATGAAAACTAACTTGGATCTTTTTGGAGATATGCATCTTTATGATGCAATTTTTGTAATTTTGTAATCCCTATTTTTAAAGGTATTACATAAAAAAAAGGTGATTATTTTAGAAGTGTTTTGAATTTTTTAAAAAAAGAGAAAAAAAAGTCAATGGAAGATTTAAATCCATGTAATTCTGGAGTATTTCTATTGCTACGTTCATTACATTTTGACACAAAGATGAGTGGTGAAAATCAAATAGTCAAAGAAATGAAAAACAGCTAAAATAAAAATACAAAGGTTTGTGCATGACAGCAATGACATGCATCAAGAAAAATATGCACTCAAATACACTGCACTGTTTTGACACACTTCATTAATCAGATTTGACCAAGGAACAGTTTCAAGAGATAAAACATACAGGACACAAGACCAAAGTTTTATATAATAAGTTTATGTACATTTTACATTACAGTTTAGGCATTCAAAAACACATCAGGTTTAGAGCTCTAACAATGAAACCAAAATAAAGGAACCTTTATAAAAGAAAGAAAAAAAACCTTTTTGGTATTTTATTGCTACAGCAATGTTGGCCCACTTGGCTGCTCAACAACTCTGTTGTTTGTTTGTTTGTTTGTGTGTGTGTGTGTGTGTGTGTGTGTGTGTGTGTGTGTGTGTGTGTGTGTGTGTGTGTGTGTGTGTGTGAGTTCCTGTGTTGCACCAACAGAATATACATGTAGACAAATAATAGCAAGGGGCTTATCTTCCAGTGGGCCCCGTGTGTTTGTTGGAAATGTCCATCAAAATTTCATCAAACCTAAATGATTTCTGTAATGGGTTCCAGAACAGCTGAAATGGGGAGAAATGATGGCAAAGAGTAAAACTACAAATTGATCATAAAGACCCAATTGCCCCCTTTACCTTTAGGTGAAGTCATATAAAAGCTATAATGTCCATAATCTACAATCTTATAAAATTTCAGTCCTTTGTTTTTAAACATACATTTTTCCATTTTTTTGAAAATATATGTACATCCTTAATGAACACAAAATGATTTGGTTTCTTTGTAGAACAGCTTTCCCACACTCAGAGAAAGGCTTTCTGACAATCAGCACTCGTATCAAAGTATTTACTAGACTAGATCTCCTATGGCTTCTCTTGCTACACCACCCATAGTGCTCTAGATAATTTCACCCACTTGAATGGAGATTGCACCTCAACTGTCTACTCTTCTGGTAAGGCTTTTTACCAAATGGTAATTCAACTAAGCAAACAAGTTGGGCTGGCAGACCAGACAGTCACTGGATCAATGGCACATTAAAAAAGGCGCGCTGGAAGGCCATCACCACATCAGCACTGTGTTTGGGCTGTGAATACCTGTACAGGAATGGCTGTCAATTTTTCTGCATTACAACAACTGTACAATTCAGGATTATTATAACCTTTCATTACTTTTATTAATAAATACTTTCAGCCCAACCTGCAGTTTCCTTGCTGATGGCCACATGCTTGAGAAAGGAAGGAAGTGCTCCCCTGTATGTGAGTAAATTTATCTACAGTCCCTTTGCAGAGGCAGTGATAGACAGATAGGCCAAACATGGATTCTATTGGGGCCATCACTGATGAGAGTATAGGCTTTGCAGTTAAGACACAGTTCTACTCACCTTTGTGGAGACTGCTGGATCTGAGACATGACAAACAAAATACAAAAGGCACTCAAAGAGAGGCATTTAAGTGAGTGTTTGTCTAGAGAGGGGTGGATAATGTCAGAAAAGTTATCCCTCCTCTCTCAACATTTTAAATGTTCATCTGAAGACCTCTCACTGGCAAAACAGACATTGATCAACTTGGACTGAGATGAATGTGATGAGTCATGTCCTCTCTTTCCCCAGTGTTCCCTCCCTCTGCTTCCACAGGCATGTGTGCTCGGAGGCCCAGGGCAGGGGAGAACGACAGCAGTGTCTGAAACAACCTGCTATCAGCACTCTGCTCTAACAGCACAGTTCTGCTGGGCTTCTCCAGAAGCAGAGAGCTTTTTTTTCACTGGTAAGAGAGGTGGGTGAGAATGTCAGGGCAAGTGATGAGGTGGAAGCTGGAGGCAGTGGTTATTTGACACACAGCAATCCTCCGACATTGGCAACAAACTCCTCTAAGCTCTTTAGAAAGGCCACCTTCTGTTTGCGGTCCATTGTTGGAGGTGTGCTGCTGGCGGTGAGGGTGTTAAAGGCATCGGCGAGGCGCTGGTAGATCACAGCATCTCTCTGACTGGAGAGCAGAGTCTCCACCAGCTCAGAGTACTCCGCCTGACAAACAGAACAGGACACCCACTACTGTGATAACTGTTAAAAATACATGAGACAAAACGAGCTGATAATACATACATTATGACCCAGGCATTCAGCTGTGAATGCACTTTGTATAATCTCCAGAGAGAGACCAATACAATGGAGCATATTATTACACACTTGAGTTTACCATGTCCATTGTTAATTGTTGACTTTAATATGTATGAAGCCCCTAAACACTGAGCTGTGAAACTGTTCTTTGGAGTGATGGAGCACCACTGAATACCTCAGGGCTGAGTTGAGTGTTTGTGATTCAGAACTAGTCATTTAACATCAGTACCTGATAGAGCTGGGTGATATATATCAATATTTATATCTATATATTGAGATATATATTAGGTTGAGGCAATATTGTTTATATAGAGTTTTCAATAATGTTCTGTTTCAAACTTGTAGAAAACTACACCTTCATTCTGCTCTTAGCTCCCCTCCAATGTCCTTCACACTCATGTACACACAAAGGAGGGAGCATAAGATGTACACAAAGAAGAAATGTAGATCAAAGTTTAATATGTTTCAATAGAAAAGACATTAATAGCATTAACTAGGGATATGACTAAAAAACTAATATCTCAATGTGCTTAAGAGAAATGGTGACATAAAATATATGATAAAAAATTGCTTTTAACTTTTAGCTGTGCTTTTAACACTAACAGTGCAATGCTTCTACGGCATAATTTGAACATGACTGTGTGTGATCCCTCCAAAAAACCAAACCATTTACACACAAAAAGACCAACTAACATTCTTTGGAATTATGTAAATTAAACTGTACACAGAACCTGCATAACAGATGTGATATTTGGATTTTGCTATTTTTTTAAATTCTTGTACAAACTATATCCCAATACATCGATGTTTATGATATATTGCCCAGCCCTGCTTACAGCACAATCAAATCCTCAGAGAAAGCTTCTTGGAAACCTAGATTCTACTGCTGTTGAAAGAAGGTGGGAAAAACTCCTAATAAATACTATTATCAGACAAAGCACTGCAAACTTTTGAACATGTGTATCTAGAATCATTTTCACAGTTCTTTCAAGCTTTAATACATACTTGATGCAGGCACACAAGGGTGTAGAGGGCTTCTCCAGCTGCCACAGTCATTTCAGTGTTATGCTTCTGCAGTACCAGCATATCAAACACCAGCTAGAAGTCAAGTGATAGAAAGGATGGGGAGAAATCTATTACATTCTGAAATGTGGACTGCATTTTAAGGGTGATCATTAAAAGTCACTCACCTTAAGGAAATGTCGAGTAGCAATAAATAATGGGGTATCCTTCTCCTGTGTCTTGGCACACTGCTCAGCCAATGGGGACAGAGCTTCCAGACACAACTGACTAATTTCTGAGCTCATCCTGCAGAATGGATGTTAAGGTAAATGCCAGAGCAATATCACCATCTTCTGACACCATCACCACCTATTTTTACTATATACCAAAAATAAATGGTAACAGCAAGCCACCACCTACAACAGCTGTTAAACATCTGGTCTTGCTAGGTTACTGATACACCAAATACACAAAAAATATCATAATGCTAAACATGTTCACATACACTTTATGTCCATGTGCAAAGGCATACACAGCTTGTCTAGTCCCTTGACTGTTCTGCCAAAAGAACAGGACTCACTGGAGCAGATAAACACAAACCTATTGTCACCATGCCTAATGCCAAGCATGGAGCTGTGAAGCAGATGAACAGTTTTTCTGAAACTGTATTCTGGAATCATGGTGTTCCATACAATACTTTTAAGATGAGGATGATCAGTCAATATCCTGACCTTACTAACGCTTTTGTTGCAGAATGCAGTCAAACCCTTACAGCAATGCTCAAATTTAACAGAAGGCCTTCCTGGAAAGTAGTTAATTTAATAGTCTTGATTTCAGGGGGAAAAAACGAGCAGGTGTCCCAATACTTTTGTCCATACACATTCAGTGAGAGGATACAAGGTCATGCCTAATTCCAGAGAAAACATCAGGCTCTTGAAGAGCTCCTCTGGCAGCTGAGGGATCTTCTCAGGGAAAATCTCACAGATGAAGGTGATGAGCTTATAATACTGGTTACACAGAGAAGGGAACTGCAAGAGAGAGGGGGAGAGATTATTATATAGCCAAACTGCAGTGTAGTGAGGGACTACACTATTAAGCACCTTTAAAGTAACAGAAAAAATAGATTCTCAGTAGTAAACCACAGAGCAAAATATCTTACCTTTAGTAGGTCCTGAGACATAAGGGGCAGCACAATGTTGACCCCAAATAACACTACATCAGCAGCTGACACTGTGCGACCAGCACCAGAACTCTGCTCTTGCCCTCGAAACACTTCGTCTAGTTCACAAATACAACAAATCACTTTACAAATATACAGATCAGTTAAAAAAATCGTAAGGCATGTTTCACAGATGTGTTCTCTGCGTGATTTGGCAGAATGACAACTAAAGCTCACACATGTTGGCCATTCACACAGCATTTGCTCTGAACAATGAAGATAGTTTACTTTGCATGACAAACTAATAAGTTGCATTTGATTACCATCAGCAGTTTGCTGACTTTTGATTGGACAGTTGTTTGGAATCTGTACAGTCCCTGACTAAAGTCTTGTCACTTATCCAAGTTGTAGGAACAACAAATAATAACTTGACTTGTAGTTGATCAATTTAACTTAGAACATTTGTTCATTAGAACAGAAAGGTCAGATTTTGCTTAGACATAAGTCTTGTCGTTTACAAAAATAAATGTTGAAATCATACATATACTTTTTTTTGAATACAAAAACATGGTACAAAACATTAAAACAGTCATGGTGCCTTGGAAAAAATAATTAATATCGTGTATGACTTCCATGAGCTTGGAGGACTGCATCCATACGTCTTGGCAATGACTCAAATAGCTTATTGATGAAGTCATCTGGAATGGCAAAGAAAGCAGTCTTGCAGGACTCCCAGAGTTAATCAAGTTTTTTTGTTTTCATCTTCCAAGCCTCCTCCTTCCTCTTCCCCCAGACATGCTAAATAATGTTCATGTCTGTGACTGGGCTGGCCAATCCTGGAGCACTTTCATCTTCTTTGCTTTCAGGAACTTGGATGTGGAGGCTGAAGTACGAGAAGGAGCACCATCCTACTGCAGAATTTGCCCTCTCTTGTGGCAGCAAGAATGTCTTGATACTTCAGGCTATTGATGTTGCCATCGACTCTGCAGAGCTCTCGGACACCCCCATACTGAATGTAACCCCAAACCATGATTTTTCCTCCACCAAACTTGACTGTTTTCTGGGTCCATGCAGGTTTCGACTGGTCTTCTGCAGTATTTGAGGCAATTAGGATGCAGTTCAATGGATGATTCATCAGAAAAATCAACATTCTGCCACTTTTGCACTGTCCATCCTTTCTGTAAGCTGTGGCAAATGCAACACATGTTTTGTTGTTTTCTGTTTAATGCAGGTTTCTGAGCACCAATTCACCCATGAAGACCACTGCATGAAAGGATTCGACAAACAGTTCTTGTTTTCTGGTGAACAGTTCTTATGTAGCTCCGCTGCAGTTGAAAAAGTGCTTGCCCTGAAGCAACAAACGCTCCTCTCGAAAAGTTGTCTTATGGGGTCTGTCTGACCTTAGCTTGTCTTGGACGTCACCAGTTTCTTGAAATCTTTTTCTTATCCTCTCCACTTGACATTTGGATACATTAAAGTTGTCTGCCACCTCAGCAGCAGACTTGGTCTTCAAGGTCTTGATGATCAGCACTTTGGTTTGAGGTTGAATCTTTGGCATGTTGTCAGAGGTCAGGCTGCACTTCACATGAAAGTCTGGCTGAGTACCTTTTTATACACAACTGTGAATGTGTTGATTACATTATTTGTCCCAGGTGAAGCTCGAATCAGTGATTGGTTGAATCATTTAAAGACACGACAAGACTTTTGTCCTTGCAAAAACAAATGTTATGGGCTTTACCAAGCTGTGGACATCAGGACACTTTTTGACAATTTCATTTTGCACCCAGTTATTAATATGAAAGCCCTTGACATTAAAGTGAACCCTTTATTGTAATAACTGACTGATTCCAAATAAAGTTGTACACCATTTTAAGTTACTTATGCAACAGGACTTCTGTCAGTGACTGTATATATACCAGAAAACATGTATGTAAACAAAATATTGAACCAGTTTTCATTTGATAACAATTAGCAGTCTAATTCAGTTCATTTTACCTTGCTTACGCCATGCAAACGAAAGGTGTGTGAAACAGGCCAGGGGAGAATGATTCCGTCAATGTTTGTGTGTGTTCCATACTGTTCCCGAGGGCTCTTACCTGTGTCACTGAAATCGATGAACTCTTTTGAGAGTAGGTTTGTGAGGAGCTCCATGATAAGTAGCAGGTCCTGGTACTGGTCCTCTTCTGCTGCTACATCCAGTCTCTTACGGCCCAGATTATTCTTAGAGTAGACTTGCAGCAGTGTCAGACATACCTCGTACAGCTTCATAGACTTGGTCTGCAGATTAAGAAAACAGTGTTACCATACAGGAACATCACAGACATATCAAGAATATCCATACCATATACAAATCTATATAAATGATTGGGTGCCCCCTGGTCAAATTATTTTGAATTTTAAAGTAAAAAAAGAAAAACATGAAACTCCTCACAGACAGTGAAGACTCCAGAAGGTGACAAGATCCAACACCTAAAAAGTAGTCAATGGGACCGGCATACTCAATTCAAGCATACTCAATTAAGGTGTCACTGACCCTGCTCCTGGAGGAGGCTTTATATTCACCCCATCTGATCCAACTAATTACTGCTCTTATAAATTCTCAAATGGATTAATGGGGTGTGTTACAGTTGGGTTGGACTGAAACCTGCTGGAAGGTAGCTCTCCAGCAGAACAGTTGGTAACTCTTGAAAGCTCAACAGTGAGGTCTGGCCCACTCCCCTCCAAGTTCAGTTCACGTGATGGACTTCACACACTTTGTTGATCACAACCTCAATATTTCCCTTCTCTATTCAACCACTTACAAGCTACTTCTGATAATCCCTTAATGGTCACCACACTCAACACACAAACCCAAATTCAACCAGCAACTAGCACCTATCTTTACTGGGCTTATGTTAAGATTACTCAATTTCACTAGGAGTTTAACACACTATGGGGCCTCACTGTAGCTACAGCAATGCAACATGGAACCGGCAGTTTAGAGTTGACATCTGTCAAAAGCTTCCAATCTCATGCATCAACCTATTTACCATTCAAACCCTCACATACAAATCTTGTCCTGCTGCCATGAAGTTTAAAAATAATTAACATTCTATGCAATTCTGTGAAGTTCTTCAACCATCTTGCTCTGCATGTTGAAGATCAATCCACACATTTTTGGGTCCATATTGACACCCAATTCTGGCGACTGTGAAAACCAATCCAAAAGATAGAAGGCCAGGGTGGACTGTGAGGTATGTTTTGGATCAATGACTGTAGAAACAAGCATCTTTTCAGCTTCAGTGTTTGCTTCCAGAAAGTGCCGATATTTGGTGGAACCCACAGTTCCATGTATCTGTATAATGTTTCCTGTGCCACTGGCTGTCACACAACAGTTTGAAGTGTTAAGTCACTTAATACTTTTGTCTATGGATTTTTTCCACTACCCCCAACTACAATATATTAAAAGGTTGAAACTGAAAAGAGGTTGGCATCTACAGAGTAATATCTGTACATCTGCATACAACTGTACAAAATCACAAACAATTTACCTCTCCCAGGTAACAGATTTGCTTATGGGCCACCTCCACAAACACTTCAATGATGAGGTTGACTGTTTCCGGAGAATTCTGGTAAACCTCCATAAGGCCAATGCAGCTGGAGAGGAAATCCATGAGAAAACTGAAGAGAGAGCCTACATTGTCTATCTGTGTAGCCTCTGCAATTCCACACAATGCTTCCAGAGTGGCCACAATCTCCTGCTTCACTGCTTCCTCTTGACAGATCTGAGCAAAGTTATCCTGGTTAATGAGGTTTAAGAATCTCTGCTGGAGTGGATGCAAAACCTAGTACACAAAAAAAGAACAACATCCAGAAAAAGAATGAAGGAATGTTTGTGTGTGATTGTGACATATCAAAGAATGGTGAAAAACTAGGCATGCACTGCAAAAGAGTAGAAATATAACCCAGTGGGCCATATAATGTTCAGTCAGATCATGGCTACACATACAGTGACACAAACAGAACACTACAAAGTTGGCATGCAGACCTCTGCCCAGTACTGTTGCTTAGTATCAGAGTCCATGTGTGCGAAGCCTCCAAGAACCAGGGCCTTCATCAAGGTGCGCTGTATAGGGCTGGACAGTAGGTGCAGGGGAGGACTTCGGCTTGCAAACTGCTTGGCCAGATTCCACCAGTTCTCACATTGCACTACAATGTTTGCTCTGATTGAGAGAAAGGGAAAGTAAAGTTGTGATAAAACTTCAAAATAGAGAGATGTAATTTCAAAATACATCTAATGCATCATTTTCATTCTCAGATTTATTTTATTTTTAATAGGCTCACACTTTCCCAGATACCCAGTCATTGCTACAAATCATGCATGAAGTGTACAATGGTGCTCATGTGTACATCATGAAAAAGTGACTATGCACAGTTGAGCATGGACGTTCTATTTATAATTATATTTATTGCAGCAGCATTGTTTGAACATCACTCTGAACAACCGGCATCAATTAACACCCCGCAGCCAGCGCTAAACTATTGCTGCATTCTTCACCAGTCAAAAGATGGTAGTACATAGTGGATATTGACAACACATAAACTAATTTAATAATAAAACACTATTAAAAATGGTTATATATCAGTTCATGCAATATGACATCAACATGCAACAACATGCAATATGACACCAACAACTGTAAAAGGCACGTATCAGTTATGTACAAGCCTCTTGCAGATCTAAAAATAATAGTTAATGTCTGTTAAAAAAAAAGTAAGATTATCAATAGGAAGCTCACTAAATCTCTGGCATGAAGACAATTTGGTGACAAGTTTATTCCATACAGTTCACTTGGAAACATAATTGGTACTTGTGTAAATGTAAATTAATTAGTTCACATTTTTAAACCTCTCAAAATAATAAACAAGCTCTACTAGAGCACTAGAAGCTCAAGGACAAATGTAGCACTATTGAACAATGATATGTATATGTTAGAAAAGAAAACTACACAGATTTTCTGGTTTACATTTATGGTCTGAAGAGCAATACAATCATTTCACCAACAGGTGGTGCAAATAGAAAACAAGTCCTCTCAACTGATCACAGACAGGATTTTCAGCAGATTATGGACCAGTTAGCCACAAACTTATCACCCACCACCTCCTTCCTCACTCATGTATTCACACTCACCTCTCTCTCTTTTCCACCAATGTGACCAGCAGTTCTACTGTGTCATTTGCTAGTTCAGGCTCAGAGCTCCATACTGAGAGATTATTGATGACTTTCTCTAGTAGATATCCCACAATCCACTGTGCTCCCTCAGTGTCAGCCCCAAATGCCGTGCTTAGAGGCATACTGATCTAAGGGCATCAAATGAAAGGGGGGGTTAAGCATTATGAATGTGCCTCCATTTTAGGTACAGTGTTATGAGCTCACCTGGCCATATAATTTCTCATCCACTAGCAGGTAGGTTTTGGCCCAGCGTCGCAGAAACCACATAATGTCTTTACCCATCTGAGGACTCAACAGTTCCGTTAAACTTGCCCGCGTTGCCCGAGACTCCACTTCGGATGTCCTCAGCACTGCTGATAACAATCTGAGAGAGATAGAGAAAGAGAGAGAAAGAAAAAGAGAGAGACATGATAGGACACAGATTTCACTAAACTTCTCAGCAAAACCTCTGTAATTTATGGTCACTCAAAAAAACCCTCTAAATCCACAATGTGCTTGTGGGGACTGTTCCAAAAGCGCTGCTAAATGTACAGGCTTTTGTGAAGCACAGGTGCAGAATTAGAATTCAATTTACATCATTTTCAGAAGACTGAAGATGTTTTTTCCCCCAGATCAGACCATTGTTATTTCTAGAGGATGATGTAGGTTATATAAGAAAAACAGTGCATAACATTTTTCTATATACAGCTCCGTTAGGACCTGGAAGAGTGATCAGTGTTATCATAATGTGTTCTTAATGGAATAGTGCAAGTTAGTGCTGCACAATATATAATTTCATCATTGCAATGTGTGCATGATATGCAAAGTTAAATAAGCCAAATTCAATTGTATGTATACTGCAGAAATATTCTCACTCTCTTATTTTCCGACAAAGATTATGTCTGCCCAATATCTATCTATAGTCTTTCACACAGCCACCGTGTGGACTGGACTATCCACAGTTAGTGCTACACAACAGGTAATAATGGCACAGCTTAAAATGGACTGTAAAAAGGAGAAAGGGGTGATTAATGAAGCTCAGTTTTTATCTTTTTCCTTGCAATGAAACAGACACATGATGATCTGACTGCAAAAAATGAGTGAAGCTAATTCAGAGAAACCAACAGAGGAAAAAAAGAAAGGTGAGCGCAACACACAGAAAAGAGGATATGGAACAGAGTCCACAGCAGTTCTCTTTGCATGCTCAGAGACTCAACAAAAACCCACACTAACAAACTCTCATTCTTCCACACCTCCAGTGGAAAGAACAGAAAGATACATAAGAAAGGGATTACTACAGCTTACTAGGCTGTAAGACAGATATCCCTTCGGTGTGGGCCAGCACAGCACAGCCAAATGTTTCACATTGTTTGCAAAAACAAAACCCCACTGACATTTCAGAGCTGCGGGTTCGGACATTGTTATTGGGAAACTCAATCCCTCAGTCCACTGTCTTTCCAAATCCTCTAACCTCCATCCAACCCCAAGCCCCCCCATTCCCTTCCAACAACCTACTGTCTCTTCAAATCCTTTACCCCTCTGCTGTCCTCCTACTGTCTCTAAAAGCTCTCCTATTCCCTAAACCATCATGAACTCATCAACACGGCATCCCCTCAATGCCTCGGCTCGAACCTCCATTTTCTTTCTCCAATAACAGAATGCCGCGGTCTTCACCCCCATTCAGAACGCTGTCAGGAAGGGTGCAGATGAAGCCAAGTAACCTGTGTGAAACCCTATCACACTACAACTAAATCAACATTACTTGCCTACCAATAATTACATTTAATCTCTACAGGCCATTTGAAACCAACTCTAAATTCATAGATACAATGGCATGATGTTAGATATACAAGCAGGAATGGGTATTTTATCCTCCAGTCATTTAATCAGGTCACCCATTATTCTCTTACACACTTCAGTAAAGCTGGGTGAAATATATCCCAATATATTTGGTGATATACGTTATGATACCATATGGTATAATACATCAAGACATGAAATTCTATATTTAAACTTGGTATGTATAAACAAGAAATGAAGATCAAATTTTAATAAATTGTCTTCATGTAGAGGAGGAGCTGAGAGAAGTGGTTGGAGCAAAACAAGAAAGCAAAAAAAGGTTTTCTGCAAGATAAAAACCGAACATTATTTATAAGCTTTAAAAGTTTATATAAACAATATCACTTCTGCCCATATCGTACTCCGTTTATATCTCAACATAAATATCAATATATCATCCAGCTTTACATTTTGGTAGAACGCTTACAAGTGAAAGTTATTATTGCTGATATAGTTATCTTTAATTATGAGGGTTAGGCACTAATGGAGTGATTTATGTTTGACAAAGTTCATTAAAACAGACTGACAGCAGCTCAGGTTGTATGTTTTCACTACAGCCAGTTTGAGGGAATTAGGATTATTAAACTTTAACTTGCAGTTAACGTGTGTCCTGAACCATTTCTATTTACTTCAAGATTAGTCATTGCACCCCTAACTCACAGACAAAAGCACAGATGTGTTTCTGCTCACATGCCTTCCTCAGCATGCTTTAGAGAAAATGAAAACATACCCCAGATTTGTTTCAATTTAATATCAACCATTTTCAAAACCAGCAAATCCTCCCTGACCTCCATTCACAAACTTCCTCCTATTCACTCTGTGTGTGGGTCTGAGCAGCACCTGGCCTGGCTCTAATTGAATAATGTGTGGGGTGTGGCATTAAAGCCTTGGCTGGCGCCAGGCTTGGGCTGCTGTTCGCGTGGCGACGCTGGCTGGGACAGGGCCAGGACATTCCCCATTGGGCAAAGGAGTTGTGGGTACCAGGGAGGATCACACACTCCGCACTACACCACGCCTGCACATAGGACTATTACTGCTGCAGGACTTTGAAAGCAGCGAATCTCAAGTAACCAGAAGCTTATAGCATACTTTACTAGTCGCTTCCGTGGAGCACAAAGGCAAGTGAAGAGCCAGCCGTACAATCCCACTGCACAACAGCTGATCACTAGAGACTCAGTCTGGCATGAAAATAGCATTCATCTGACATTACACAGATAGTTAAGCTGCTGACAGCTATACACCGGTTGTACTTAAGTCAGGTCACACTATGCACATTTAAGCTCCATGCACATATACATACCAGGAAAGACATCAAGCTGGTCTACACACTGAAGAAATAACAATACACCAATAGCCTGTGCATCTTAAACAGAGACAGTCAGAAAGACAAAGTACCATCACTGACTCAGGCACTTATCTAAACACGACTGACCTCAGGTTTCCTCCAAGAAGCAATATACAGTCTGCACAACCTAAGAGGAATCTCATATGGGCTGTACCAATACATAAATGCCATGTGTCTTTCACTGAAAAAATTTAATGGGCAGTAAAAATAAAATGTTAATTTTTACATTTAATCTTGATTTAGTCATCAGTGCATATTTTGTCTATTTTTAGTTAGACTGTACAAATTAATAGATTGTAATATAACGTACTCTGACTAAAAGGGATAAATACTAATTAAAAATGTATGTCTGCTTAATTAAGCAATAATACAAAAGAGAGAGTGCTATTACATGAGATACTGGCACTGGCATACTGCTGTTGTATAAGGCTGCAGGATGAGTTCCAAAGACCGGTACACCAGTGCCAATCTTACATTACAGCATGGACCTTGAGTGTATTATTTTGATTATAAAAAAAAAATCTATTATCACTGTTAAATTTAGATAAACAGGACATAATGTTTTGCTTCTCAACAGTCTGCAAGGTGGAATAGCTTCATTCCATCAGGCAAGCTGCAAAAATATCATCATAATTTTCAAGAATATTAGGCAGTCTTAAAGATTATATTAATCTCATGACTGCACGTACTGTCAAAGCAGTTAGGTAAATATTAAGAACTTTAAGTGAGTTGAATATTCCTATTCACTGCTCTTTATTAAAATGATCTACCAGAGCAGAGGATCATTCTCTCACTGATTGGCTGTACCCAGCCCCACCTAGCTAACTAGCAACACTGTTTTAAACCCACAGGCTCTGAGTTACACTGGGTTTATACTTGTGTGTTTTTGGATGTGGTATAAACAACAGTGTAAAATTTGTTTTATTTTAGTTTCATTTATAATTAGTACAATAACCAAAGAAATAATAAAACATGCGAGGTTGAGAGTTATTGTGAAAGAACAACATGGCAGAGTGTTCTGTTGCTTTTATACAACAGTTTAGAAAATAAATGAAGTATGAAACTAATAATCTGAGCTGTGAAGATCACATTTAATATGTTAATTATTAACATTTCCTTCAACAGAATTATGGTTCCTTAACTAGCAGGTTGTTCCTATGTCACAGTAACAAACTCCACTCACTCACTGCACAGCTGGTAGCTGCTTCTCCAGCTCCAAAACACTAAACTCACTAAACATGAAGCATTTCCCACTCACCCTTTTTAATGTCCATTTGTCTTTATTTATTAGGAATTCTTGTTGTGATCTCAAGCCCTGTAGAAAAGGTTGAGTTACATGACTAGCCAACCTCACAGGTCTCAGAGACACACCCAAACAAACATCTAGGTTCAACCAAAAGGTGTATTTATTTACACACATTCCACCTAAGTGGTTTCAGCTGCATGCCCATATTTGCAGCAGTGTCTTAATCCATTTTATTTTGTTTTGCACTTTTGCTCAGAGTATTTACATTAACTTACGGACTTGCTGCCTTTACTTAGCAACGCTTTTCTGCAGAGTGTGATCATGTTTGTGAAATAAGTGCTGTTGTGGCAACATAAGAGCACAATTTGAAAGCTTCTCAACCAATTAGCTTGCATTGCTGGAACTAACTTGAATAATATAATATGGAGTTCAAAAGATTTGTGAACTGATTATAATTCATTTTGACAGTCTTTTATTTGTACAATTATAATGCTGCAACTTTGTTATGGCTGGTGTGGTTGCCTTGTAAGCCCTGGCGCTGTTGCTAGGTAACGTGTAAGTAAGTGAGCCAGTCTCTCAGCCAAAAACATTGCGGGGTTGGTACTGTGGTATATTTGTACATAATAGAACAAGTAGTGTTCTAAAACAACACACTAATCATTATGTTACACCAAGTAGTACACCAAGGAATCCCAATTCACAATCAAAATCTTTATTCGCAAGGAATTGATCAACTGATCATAAATTGATAATGTAATTTACTAGAATGTTATGATTTGCATTATTAGCAATTTAAAATTAAAATCAGTTTCAGTGGCTCAGTGGAGTGGTTAGTTGCACCTCACAAATGATTTCGTCAACAAGCTATTTTCTTTAAAAACAACAGCGGAAACCATTCCAAAGTATGCCTGTGTCTCTGATCAAATATTTAAAAGTACAAAATCTGTACTTGATTTACAGCTTGTACTGGTCCACACTCCTTCCTCTATACAAAAGAAATATATGTAATGTATCTCAGGCCATGATGTGATGTTAAATCTTTCACACCAGCACACCAGACATTACACCTGCAGTCTTCTCACCTAATAACAGAGTCAGTCCTGTTGCAGCCCGGGATGGAAGTGGCTTTTTCTCCAGGTGAGCCGAGAATCTGAAGGGTGGTGTTGATGTCTACTTCAGTGGAGTGCTTTATTGAGTACTCCATCACCTCAGAGGGAATCAAGGGTGTCTCGCCCTGAGGGTCATCTGCTAAGAGGTAGCCTATCCAAAAATCCAAAGCAAATAAACATGAAGGATGTTCAAACACCTGAATGACAAAAAGTTGTACCGTCTGGTCCAGATTCCTCAATTCATATTGTGTAAAACTGACCTGAGACTAATATGAGCCAGTGAATGTCCTCATAGAGGTCGTCTAGTACTTTCCGATCCACAGAATCAGGATCTGAAGAGGCCATGAGATGCTGCTGGTGTCTCTGAAGCTGCCCATGAAGCCGTGTGACCCTGTCTTCCAGTAAACTAACAAGAACATAGAGAAATTCAGAACTGAATTTCAAAACTGTTCAAAACTAATTCATTCATACCATATTGTTTAAAGCAGAGGTAGCAAACTCATTAGAGGTGACTGCCAATGTTTCCAGTCTTCCAAAATTGATATTTTATTTGAAAAGACACATGAAGTTCTTACTATTAAAATGGACACCAAAATATCATTACAAGATTTTGGTAAAGTCTACAAGTGAAATGATGAAACAGTGATAAAGTATCCAGGAGACAGAGGTGGAAGGGGAGCAGCTAAAGTTAAGCTGAACAGAGAAAGACTGACTGGGTGCTAGACTAAATGCTAATTCAGCCAACTAGCTACAATCCTGCCAACTAGCTGAGGGAACACCAGGAAAGTAAGTAAGTAACATCCAGTAAGAATAATTACAAAAAATGATTTGTTGTTTTTATAGTGCTAGGCCCGGCCATGTGGCTTCTGTGATTATGGTGACAGTAACCAGCCAATAAAAGCTCCACCCCAACAACCTCATAATAAAAGGAAAATCAGCATTTCATTCTTAGGCAAAATAGGCTTTTAAACACTAAGCATGATTCATCACACCCAAAGTCACATACTATTTATACATCAAAGAATAACATAGTAAATGAATCCTTCAGCACAAAAAGTTCCCACTGAGAATACATGGACTAAATTGATTTAATTGTTCAGATTAAGACCTTTATCAGCCTGGTTCCAACTGCATTTCATGTTTTCCACCCTTTCTCTCACCCTTTCACATATTGCTGCTGTCCAATGAAAAACATGCAACCATTTTTTGCCTTTTTTCAATTTTCTTCATTTGAACCCTGTGCCTCCTCTGTATTCTGTGCAAATAATTCTGGATAAACAGACCAATAAAAATTCTACACAATTACTTAGTTACTCTCACATCAACTTCCATTCAAAGTTAACATTTTCCTTTCTCCTGAACAGCCACAATTCTGGAGATATGTGTTTTATCAAACAATGACAATATATTACTTCTGCAAAGCATTTCATTTTGTTGTCAAGGTAAGCAAGCAGGATTTCTTTCTTACCTTGTGAGCAAAGGGATACAGTGTTCTGCTGCAATGCGCCCCAACATGCCAATACTGGCTAACTGATCCGAAAACAGTTCTCGGTCATCCTCTTGTAACTCATTTATCTCTTCCTCATCATGAGATGCTACACCATTAGCAGTCTACAGAAAGAGGACATGAATTAAAATGATCACTGTTCTATTAGGAGCTGCTTATAAGATATCTACTGAGCAGGTTTCTACAGGCTTTTAATTGGAAGCAGAGAAAAAACATCAAGTTTATTAATAGATGTGTGGAGTTGCTCTGACCAGATTTCTGGTGCCATCTGGGGCTGCAAGGTGACACTGAATGTAGGAGTTGAAGACCTGCACAGCTGGCTGCACAAAGCAGCCACGGGGAAAGTGCTCATCTTCTTGTACCAGCGTCAGCCATGATTCCAGCAGTTTGTCATAGGCCTCCATATATACCATGTCATCTTTATCCAGCTACATGAAATAAAGGTTGGTTATGGAGGACACCTCACAGACATGCTGCTCTTTTACTTTTAAAGACAATTACAGTAAAAAAGTAAAAAACAACAACAACAAGAAAACAAAAAACCTCCAACTATATCAGATCATAAAAATACTGAACTCAAGGTTTATGTTCAGGTTCATTAGGTTTAAACAGATTCAGTCAAATTGAATGATGATAAACTCTTCTACTCACTACTTCCTCAAGGGCAGCACTGCGTCCAAAGGAACAGGTGAGCAGCGTGAGGCAGTTAATGAAGGATGAGAAGAGTTCATTGGGTAGAGCAGTAAGAACACTCCGGGGAAATGTGGTGATCAGATTACTGATGATATTAGAGATGCCCACTGCCTCAGAGTCTTCAATCTCAATCCTGTTGAAAAAAGTACAGAAATAAAGAGACAGGGAAAATAAGTGACAAATGCAAGGTCATCCAATCAAACAAACAACAACAATAATAATAATAATAATAATAATAATAAATCATAATAGGCCACAAATCTATATATAACTACAGCCTGTCTGAGCCTTTATCATTATTTTCCACGGAAATGTTGATCTATTAACTGACCGGACACCAGCATACTTCAATGTTTCCACGCAGTTGGTGGTGACTGATCAAGTGTTTAGAGTTTGATTCATCAGAATTATTCCTTTTATCATCTTGGCTTTACAAAAGGTTAGAGCTAATATTAGTTCAGTAGAACAATTCACTCAGATGATATGCTTACACATGTCAAGGCTAGTGGTGTAATTTTCAAAAGACAAAGCCTGGTCCACAAAGCCTTTCTAAAACCCGAGCATCAGGCTGGAAACCTTGGGTGAACTCAGAGGAACTACAGAGGAAAAGGCAGTAAATTAACTGAAAAGCAAAGGACTTTGAAGTTTTTAATCATGAGAAATCCAATCCATATTTTCATTTCAATTCCACTGATGTTGAGACTGTATGAAAATGATCACTGATTCAAGGAATGATATGGAACAATTAACACTTAAAACACACATGCACAGTGTAGCACTGGAACACCACCTGGATTCTCGGAATGCTTTCCCTCAGGAGCACTGGAGGAGCACTCGAGGTCTGCTCCCCTTATGCTCTCTACTGAGGCTCTAACCCATATCAGATGGATTTAAATTGCAAGCAGAACCGTTCAATCACAGCAGATTGGCGGACCTGCCGCATGGTTTTCCGATGATGCAACTGGAAAAAGGCTCCAAGAATAGGTGATTACGGAGTGAGGAGAGTACGAGAGAGCTAGAGAGGGAGAAGGAGTGATAGAAAAGGAGAAAGACCCTCATCACCTACATAATTTCTGAAGATTTGCATGGATTAAAGTCTGAAATCATGGCAAAACATCCAATGCCTAAAAATATGAATATTCAAAGTGGTGCCCCGTGTCTCAATAGTGAATTACAGAGCTGAACTGTGACACACCAATAATAGATTTAGAAATTATTTAAAAAGGTACCCAAATTTAGTTACTGAGTATTGTAAGCTGTTCTTTGTATAATAGTTGGCATAAATGGCAGATATTGGTCTTTTGAGGTGAAAAATCTATTTAAAATGATGTTAAGAAATATGATGGTGGAATTTTGAAGGGAAAAAATAAAGAAAATGCTGGTTTACACAATGACGACAGGCTGTTAGATTGTGTGAATCAGCGTTCCACAACACAGTTCAACACCAACAAGAACAATGCACAATTATTATTATTTTTATTATTCCCAAGTCATACAAGATGGTGTTGCTGTCCTCTCAGCTTCCTGTTGGTGCAGTGTGTGTTACATTTTAGCCTAGCACATGCTCATGTCTCCACATTGGCCTTCTCAACTTTGACTGAAAAAAGATTGTACTTTCTCTTTTGATGTTTATTCAATTCTACTGTTGGAGTCCAGTTTGTTTTAGGGGAAGAGATAGCAAAACATGGTCTGGCACTTAAGAGAGCAGCACATGTCAAATCAACACCACATTCACACAAAGTGGATGTTACTTTTGACTGCATTGCAGCTTTATTATTCTAAAGGCTGTCATTAATAGGCTGGATGTTATGTAAATTTTGATGGAATAAATATAATGAGGCAAAACTTAAAACACAGTCTTGGAGTGGGTTTGAATTATTCTGTATTTTGTATTTTAAATGAAGAAACAAATGTCTGAAAGGTCACTATATGGAAGAGAAAAACACAAACCTGAATTTCTCAAATATTCTCAAATAAGTAAAACAGTTCCATTCCAGGGCTCCTTTGTCAGGGGGAACATCTGGCTGACTAGAATTATTAGAATGAGGTGCATGTACTAGAAACAGACTCTCACTGACCCATTGATCATGGTGAGCAGCCCTTCTACCAAGTGGGCCAAGTAGGTGACCTGAGCACTCTCGTCAGGAAAGATGGGTCCGTGCATGGAGGCCAGCTGAGCTAGGCACTGCAGGGAGTCCTGGGCCATGTCGGAGTCTTCCCGAATCTTCCTGTGTACCTGAGGGAGCCAGAGAGCTGGACAGTCAATCAAAACGGAAACAAATTCCATATTCTGAGTCACTGGCCCAGAGCATTTAAATACTCTAGGGACAACACTGTGAAATGGTCAAAAGGATTTTATCAAAAGGTTTGATCACTGTCTATGGTTATTTCATTTAATTATTGCTAGATGCCTAGTTTGTGATGCTCAATATTACTGTCAATCAGCTCAAGCACATGCTATATATCAAAGTCTCTTAAAAAAATTTAAAGATCCGCAAACTTAAGAAAATACAAAAACGTCTTCAACGCTTTTGTCACAACAGGCTGAAACCATCTAGATCAAGAGGCATGATATTCAAAACCATGCAATAGAGCAGGACACCAGGCGAGAGAGAAACAGACAAAGTAAAAGAATGTGTGAGGGTATATAGCCCCTGTACGTCTTTTCTGTAGCAATACAGCCAAACCGGCCCCCTCAAAGAGTCCAGCAGGAACTGTAGACTGGCTAACTGGCAGCTGACCAAACACACGGCTAGGAAGCTCAGACACAGTGTTTCTGCATTATGCAGAGAAGCCTCTTTCTGTCTGTCCTGTTCACTCACAAACCAACACAAACTCTTCCTTCTGCACAATCCTCTCTCCTCCTCTCACCCTAACTGCCACAGATGGATCTGTCTTTGATTTTGCAGCTAATGATGGAATGAAAAGTGCTCCCATGCAGCAAGAATTAGAGTTAAGACAGCTCACCTTCAGCTGAAGTGTCGGCAAAAGCAAACTCTCCAACAAGCTGAAGACCAGTGCTACCACAGCACGTTTCAAAGCATATATTAGGTCCTGATCACAGTTCCAGTAAACAGTAAAAAGTTGGAGCTAAATCTCTGTGAAGTTGGGAAACACGAGGGATGCCTGACCTTAGCAGCATGGCACCACGGCTAAAAGCGTGTGCCTCTAGTCCAGACTAGTCTCCTGCTCTCCTCTACCAAAAGCACATGTGGTTCCACTGCATAGCGGATGTTTGGCACATAGTCTTCTTCCCTTCTCACTGACTCTCTCTCTCTCTCTCTCTCTCTCTCAGCTCAATCCTTCTCCCTCTCCGTCATATTGCCATGTCCAAGCATTCTGGAGAGACGCATCAAGGAAAGGACAAATACTGGTGTATGAAGGCTGGGTTTACAGCCTCAACCAGATCACTGCTTTCCATCTCCACCACTTGGACTGAAGATCCACAGCCACTTGAATACTTGCTGTAGCAAGGGACCTGACTGCTGGAGAACTAGGCTCTCTTTCCACAGTGTGAAATCATTCATTGGGCTGAGGGAAAAGGGAGGGAGGACAAGAAAGGGAGGAGGGGAATGAGAGGTAGATGACACATAGACAGAATAAGATAGAGCTGAAGAGAGAGAGTGCGAGAGAGAGAATGGCAAGGCCAACGTTACGTGAACAGCACGCTTGCAAAAACAGCTGCGCTGAAGAACATCCACACAACGCAAACTATTCCAACTGCCTTGAGTCCAACTATAGTTAGAGGCTGGCAGGAGAACATCTAAGTGAAAATATATGAGGGAGTGAGCAAGAGAGCAGTGATATATTTTTAGAAAGAAGACAAAGCCTCTTATGTATCTCCTGGGAGGATCAGATCTTCTCCTGCCTTTTGTTCCCGGACAGTTCATCTCTCTCCATCGGATCCAGTTACTAAAGCAAAGGGCAATCACCACCATCATCACAACATCAGGATAAATCCTCCATAACAACGGCTGAATCTGTTTAGACCCTAAACACATGCATAATGGGACAGGACACCAACTGACCTGATTCCAAAATTCTCCACCTGCAATTCAGGAAAATGGTCTGAAGAAAGACAGGAAAAAATTCCAATCAAAATCATGATTTGCAAGTATGTGGCTGTCCATGTGTATGAATAACAAAGGAAGGGAAGGAGAGAAAGGGGGAGGGGATGTTCATACAAGTGTATGTAAAAATAAACCTAAACCACAAACAAAAACAGTCCTCAGCAGAGCTGGGTTTGGGTAGGAAAATGTTTGCGTAGCCATGACTTTATTAGGTGTGAATATAAGAGTGTGGATTTATTTTCAGCCAAGCTTTGTTCTTTGACTCTCTTGTCTCATTCCAAGAGAATTCAGAACTCACAGAACTCAATCACTAGAGACAGAAGCCTCTGATGGAAGAGCCTTCTCTCTGACAGATCGAGACCCTGACGGACAGGCAGAAGGATCAGAGGCTGTTAACAATGGCTCCTAATCCAGGACCAGGGTCTAATCCAGCCACTCGACCACAGTCACCTCTGACCCCTGCAGCGCGTGTCTGCATGGCCCACCTGCCCCCCATCACAGCTGAGGAGTGAGCACAAGCAGCTGATGGGTCCCCACACACGCACAAAGAAAAACACCATACACCAAGATATGGAGAAAGACAGCTGACTACACTTCAACCCAATAAAAACAAGCCCTCCACCCTCTGCAAATACCACACAGACAAAGCTAGATGCCCAAAGAGACAAACCTGGATTGGCAGCCTCTGCTTGGACTTATCTTCAGCCAGGCAGAAGACTATACTTATACCTCTCATATTAAGATATCATGTGGTCTACCTCTGATGTCACTATTTCTTTTATAAACACTCACAGAGCACGTAAAAAACATCAATAATTCATTCATGCAATTATACAGTCATACAGATATGGACCAGCAACTTCAGGTAAGGTACACAACCATAAAAATGGGGGGGGAATGTGATCAGCTATTTTGTGTGCAGCATAACTGTTGATGCCAGATAACTGGCAGATTTCCTGATCTCCTGGGACTTTCAGCACAACACTCTCTAGACTTTACTTAAAATGGTGCAATAAAGAAGAAATCTCCAAATATCCAGTTGTTCAGAAAGGTCAACAGAGAACAGCCAGACTGGTTGGAGCTGATACTCAGTACACAAGAAGCTAAACCTTGAGGATGATGTGGTACAATGGCAGAAGACCACATCAGGTTCCACTTCTGTTAGCCAAGAACAAAAACATAATATGAGCTGAGGTGATATTGCTTATATCAAGTTCTAAAGTTAAATATCATTCTGTTTTAATCTTACAAAAACAATTTTTTCTGCTCCCTCACTCTGCTCCACCCTTTGCCATCAGCTCCCCTCCACCTCCATTTGTGCTTTCATATACAGACTATGGAGGAGGCATAAGACTCAGTGTGTATAAAGAAATGTACATCAATTCATTTGTTTTCATGAAATGTTAAAAAGAGAGAAGAAGGATTACACAGGGTATTTTTCACATCATATATTGGATTGCATACCATCAATTAGCTAAAATGTATCAGGATAAAAAAAATGTATTCGTATCACCTAGCCCTAGTAAACATGATCCAGAATCCCAAAGGAATGTTTGAGAACATGTTCTGGAGAATTGAGGCTGAGAGAAAAGGAAGGCCAGACAGTTCCTAATAAAGTGAAATATTGTCAGTTTCTCACACAAAAAAAAAATCTTCAAAATTGCAGCTTTAAAGAGGATAAAAAGAAGTTATAAGATATGCAATAATTTAATGATTAAGTAATTTTGGATCAAATTTGGAACATTTCTATAGATCCATTCATCAGAAACTTCACACATAGCATGAATAACAACTGCCAGATTTACATTGTGACAAAAAACCAACAAAAAATGATACAAGGTTTCTTTAATATAGTGACAATGACATTATACAAACTATTTATGGTACGTTACAAGTTCATGAACCGCAGACTTTACTAGAGTGGTGTATTCAGATAATTGTACACACCAAAATATATAAAATCTAGAGCCCATCATGAGACAATAAGACTGAACAGGACCTACTGCATCATCATCCCTCTCATACAAATTGACAAAACTGAAAAAAGTGTGCAGTTGGTCTCCCAATGACACTGTTGTCCCACTTTGACCCTGGGGGTGAGCAGTGTGACCCTCCACAATCCCACATAAAAGACAGGAACAGTGTTAATCAGGGGACACCAGTTAACAGCCGCTAGTCAAGAGGTGATGCACAATAACACAGTAACACCCTAGCAGCTCGTAGACGCCATTCCTCAGGAGAACACAGGGAAAATAAAGTGTCCAGTGGCAGGAATAGAGAAAGTAGAGCAATATCTGGCTGCAGATGGCAAAGGGAGACTATGCACATGTAATGGAAGAAAGCAAAGCAGTATTTGGCAGTCTTTCTCTGGACAGTGAAAGAAAGTTGACCGATTTGTTCCACACATCAGGGTCTCTGTGATCAGCAAAGTCTGCTTATGGTTCTACCCTCAAACATCCACAAACTCTCAAGCTTTCACCTTGTCTCATTTAGAGAGATTGGTGCGGCATCTTCATCACAGTGAGTGGTTTTCTCATTACACTTTTTATTCAGAGCAATCAGCATTTTCTGCTGAACTCATCTACCATCAACTACAACTAATTTTTCACCAGGCTTCGAAGGGAGCAGTCCAATGTTTTTTTTCCCTAAAAAATATTTGTCTCGGGCTACTGCATAAATCAAGAATGAGAAAGTTTTCATATAAATACATATGGCAAGCATATTGGAATTCTAGTATTCCATTAGTCAGCATTCAGATCGTACCAGTGTTGCTCAAAAGCAGAAAGCAAGCACATGCATAAACAAATCACTGCCCAAATGCAACACACCAGTAAACTTGCAATACTAAACAAGTCAATAATGAATCACTATCCTAATTAAAGCAGTACATTGCCATCTTTACCATACTAAGGATTGTATTTCAAGATACAGTACATGCCCAAATGTTTTTTTCTATTAATTAATTAATTGATTGATTGATTGATTGATTGATGTACTTCCAAGTTGCATCCATTGCTTACACAAATGTGCAAATGCACACACAGCTTGTGTAGTCCATGTAAAGAAGTACTAGCAATAGGAAAGGACTTTCTGGAGAAGATAAACATAAATTTCTTGGCACCATTCCTAATGCCAGACATGGGTTAAAGGGATAGAAAGCACCCAGCATTGATCTGTGGAGCAGTGGAACTGTGCTCTCTGGAATGACGGCACTCCATCCAGTGCTTGAAGGAGTTGGAGAGTTGGGATATTCTGACCTTACTAATGCTTGTCACTGACCACAATTAAATTCTAACAGTGATGCTAAAAAATCTAGCAGAAATTTAGTAGTAGAATATAGCATAGCTAAAATAATCTCTTATGTTGCAATCAACTAAAGCACAACAAAAGAAACAGCATCCTTCTGCAAGGAAGTAGGAATGAGATTACATGAGTGGCAAAAGGAAAATGTGAATAAAGGGCCACACACACACTTTGGGATATGTAGAAAAATAAATAATGAACAAAAAAGCAGGGATGCAATACTTACTGTAAAGAAAAGGTCCATGACTCTGTGGTCCAGAAGGGCTTCCCTCCATGTCTCAGTAGGCTTCAACATGACATTCTGAGTAGCTTCAAACATGGCAATGTAATGTCTGCCTAGTGACATATCGGTTAAGGTCAACAGCAGCATCATACAGAATAACACCAGTGCTACAATGTGAACTTTCCTGTCCTCTACCTCAAGATTTGCCTTCAACGCCTCTTAAATGTTTGTTCTGCGTGTCACAATTCTCTCCAGTGGAAAGTTGCTATAATTCACTCCCACTTGCCTCAGTCTCTGCCTCCTTCTGTCTCATACAGAGACTGTTACTATGGTTAAAGCCAACTGTCCCCTCCCACCTCATCTGAACCTCAAGGTCACTGACTCAGTAACCCACTGGGAAGAAAAAGGTGGAGGGGAGAAAGAGAAAAATGAATAGTGAGGGAGAGAGAAACACTGAGGGCAAAAGAAAGAGCGTGAAAAGGGAGAAAGATAGAGAAAAAGAGAACAAGAGGGTGAGAAAATGAGAAGGAAAGAGAGAAAAAAGAAAGACTCCCACAGGAATGTGTGATCAAGGCCAGTTACCGGCAAAGGCCAGGCATTCCTCTGGGCTGGACCTAGTCACTCCCTGCACAGACACATGCAAGTGTGCGTGCACATGCAAGTGCGCACAAACACACACACAGTTGATAAGGACAAAAAAAAAAAAAAATACTATCCCAATATATTTTAGCTGACTTGTTATATAGGATATATGAAAAAAAAAATGAAGACACCCCATTAAAGCCTCTGCCTTTTTACTATTTTTAAACAAATTTGAAATTTGATCTTCATTTCTTCTTTATATGCAATAAGTCTGATGCCCCCTCCATAGTGTGTATGTGAGAGCGTGGTCGGGAAGGGGGGGGGCAGCAGAGTAGACGAGGAGCTGAGAGCAGGGGGAGGAGCAAACCACGGAAACAGAAGAAAGCTTTCCACAAAATTGAAACAGGACTTTATTTAAAGATGTTAAAACTCAGATGTTAAAGCTCTGTTTATATTGTGAAAGATACAAGTATGGATGAATTGTATTGATAAATCTGTTTTTGATTTATGATACGATGCTAAGGAGTGTTTTGACAGTGATTTGTGTTGAACAAAAATTTGTGGCTTTGGCTTTATGATTGGTATATATATATTTTTTCTGTGCATTTCATTAGCTTGGTTGAATTCAACTGCATCTATCAAAGGGATGCAATTACTTTTGGTAGCACGCACACACACACACATATGCACACGCACATCTACTACACAGTCATAAATATTACACTCAGTCCTAAGGCTGGAGACAAAACATACTGTACAACATCAACATTAGCAGCCCTTACAAACATTGAGACAGGTGCCGGTTCAAGACCATGTGAGTGTGTGATTAATTGAGAGCGCAACAGGACGGTGATAAGTGATGGTAAGTTTGAGTGACTGATGTGCATGAGCGCATGCACACATACCCACCCCTCTTCCCTGGCTCCCTCTCTCTTAAACAGAGCTGCATTTATAGCCTTTTAAAAATAGCTTTGGTGCCGCAGAACTCTGTTTGACCTGAGTTATGGAGGAAAAGGAGAGCAGAGGCCACTTTGGGAGGAGAACAGAGTCTGGAGCCTGGAGCCGGACCGCCAGCAGCAGCCGCCTGAAGACATGCGCAACCACATACAAACACACCCACATCACAGCATCCTGCAACAGCACAGGAGAGATGGCGACAGGACTATATTGCAAACAAACTACTAAGGGGGGTGTTAGTAGTGGGAGGTAGAGAAGATGATCACATGCTAAACTGGGAAAGCATTTCAGTGGTATTTGAGAGGTATGGAGAGTGGGAACGGTTCTGAAAAGTGGAAATTATTCAAATGTACATTAATCAAGATCAATTCCAGTGACTCATTCACTGCTTGTGCAGGTTGACAGCTCAAAACACATTTCACCCAAAGAGCTACTGCCTGTAGTGACTGTAAAAGCGTTTCTACATCTACATTACATGTAAAATGATAAATTCTTAGGCTGTTGTGTGTTTGGCTTGAACTGTTAGTAAAGTTACAACACTGTTGCTGGCAAGCTACAGTGGGGAAAATAAGTATTTAGTCAGTCACCAATTGTGCAAGTTCTCCCACTTAAAAAGATGAGAGAGGCCTGTAATTGACATCATAGGTAGACCTCAACTATGAGAGACAAAATGTGAAAAAAAAATTGAGAAAATCATTTTGTCTGACTTTTAAAGAATTTATTTGCAAATAATGGTGGAAAATAAGTATTTGGTCAATAACAAAAGTTCATCTCAATACTTTGTTGTATATCCTCTGTTGGCAATGACAGAGGTCAAACGTTTTCTGTAAGTCTTCACAAGGTTGGCACACACTGTTGCTGGTATGTTGGCCCATTCCTCCATGCAGATCTCCTCTAGAGCAGTGATGTTTTGGGGCTGTCGGCGGGCAACACGGACTTTTAACTCCCTCCAAAGGTTTTCGATGGGGTTGAGATCGGGAGACTGGCTAGGCCACTCCAGGACTTTGAAATGTTTCTTACGAAGTCACTCCTTTGTTGCCCTGGCAGTGTGCTTGGGATCATTGTCATGCTGAAAGACCCAGCCACGTTTCATCTTCATTGCCCTTGCTGATGGAAGGAGGTTTGCACCCAAAATCTCACAATACATGGCCCCATTCATTCTTTCATGTACACGGACCAGTCGTCCTGGTCCCTTTGCAGAGAAACAGCCCCAAAGCATGATGTTGCCACCCCCATGCTTCACAGTTGGTATGGTGTTCTTTGGATGCAACTCCGCATTCACTGTCCTCCAAACACGACGAGTTGTGTTTTTACCAAATAGTTCTACTTTGGTTTCATCTGACCATATGACATTCTCCCAATACTCTTCTGGAACATCCAAATGCTCTCTAGCAAACTTCAGACGTGCCTGGATATGGACTGGCTTAAGCAGGGGGACACGTCTGGCACTGCAAGATCTGAGTCCCTGGCGTCGTAGTGTGTTGCTGATGGTAGCCTTTGTAACGTTGGTCCCAGCTTTCTGCAGGTCATTCACTAGATCCCCCCTTGTGGTTCTGGGATTTTTCCTCACCGTTCTTGTGATCATTTTGACCCCACGGGCTGAGATCTTGCGTGGAGCCCCAGATCGAGGGAGATTAGTAGTGGTCTTGTAGGTCTTCCATTTTCTAATTATTGCTCCCACAGTAGATTTCTTCACACCAAGCTGCTTGCCTATTGCAGATTCAGTCTTCCCAGCCTGGTGCAGGTCTACAATTCGGTTTCTGGTGTCCTCCGACAGCTCTTTCGTCTTCACCATAGTGGAGTTTGGAGTGTGACTGTTTGAGGTTGTGGGCAGGTGTCTTTTATACTGTTAACGACTTCAAAAAGGTGCCATTAATACAGGTAATGAGTGGGGGAAAGAGGAGCCTCTTAAAAAAGAAGTTACAGGTCTGTGACAGCCAGAAATCTTGCTTGTTTGTAGGTGACCAAATACTTATTTTCCACCATTATTTGCAAATAAATTCTTTAAAAGTCAGACAAAATGATTTTCTCAATTTTTTTTTCACATTTTGTCTCTCATAGTTGAGGTCTACCTATGATGTCAATTAACGGCCTCTCTCATCTTTTTAAGTGGGAGAACTTGCACAATTGGTGACTGACTAAATACTTATTTTCCCCACTGTATAATATTTTAATTATCCCATTTCGCACGTAGAGTTGGCACAGAATGATATTTTGATCGTTTAATAAACTGGGAAAAGATCAAGGTTTGATATCATGTATAAGGTATTTCAGAATTCCTATCAGGAACAGTGGCCTTCAAGGGAATGTCAATAAATTAATAAAAGAAAAACAAATTATGAATAAAAAGGTCCCACAGAAATCGGCGCTCTTTCAAAAGATTTTGTATTTAATGATTATTTTCATCATAGATTAATCTGATGATTATTTTCCTCCATTAATTGATTGACTTTGAAAAGAGTATGGTGGTGGTTCAACTGTTAACAAGTCAAAGAGCGATTACTTAGTATCATATGAAACAAGTGAAAATTATTACTGAAGAGATATAACAGAGCATCATACAAAGAAATATTCCACGGAGGTCAAGAATAGACTAATGTCTCATGTCAAACGTGGCTTAAAGGATTCATGAGTGTCTCTAGTTTGTAGCAAGAAATGAAAATGCTGACAATAAGCACAGTCATACTGAGTCCTAGCTCAGGTCCTGAAGTTGCTGAATAGACAGTTTTAATGAAAGGAGAGGGGAGTGGATGTGGAGCCTTCTTTCAATCTTTATACAAGACAATGCTCAAGATGGATTTATGCTTTAAAAAGCAAGCTGCCCGACACAGACACAAGGAGGCAAGTCGAGACCAAGTGACAAAAAATAGAAATATACAGTATACAGATATACATACTGAATATAACAATGAAGATACAACAAATGTTAAGGGTCTATGCAACAGCATGGACTCTCAATAACTTTTTACTTCATAGAATTATTTTTGTAACGGAGCTGTGAGTGTGGATAAATTTTAAGTTTGTAGAGACTTCTTTATATTTTTTTAAAGGTTCTTCACACATTTATTAAAAGTCCCTCTAGGACATCACTCACAGAACCTTTTTTGCACCTTTTAGCAGAATGAATGAGCAGACAGAGAGTAGGTATTTGATTAGAATGTGACAAGAATGTGTTCATCATAAGTAAATGGATGATAGATGTATGGATTATGATCCAAATGAAAATTGTGAGGGAGGAAATGAGGGAGGATGTATTGAGTTATAAATACGCTAAATATAAAGTGTCTTATCTAGCTGTAGGAGTGGTGTGGGACTGTGTTGAAGAGGAAGTATGTGGTTGTTATGGTGGGTAATTAAGTTCACACTGAATATGGGCTCCATAAACCAAGCTGTACAAACACTGAAGGAGCATTTATTTAGCATAACATTTATAAGAGTGCTGAGTGTGACTCAATGCCAGATAGCCAAGATATATGTGTAGGCTATTAGCGGGTTTAGGCATCTCATCCTTCCCTCTTAAACTCTGTCAATGCTTCGGCAATCCAGAAATGCTACACACTTTGCTGCTCTGAACCAAGGACATGCATCCTGGTTTAAAAACTCCTCTAGCATTGCGTGTTCATGGCCATAGGGATGTGTGTTTGAGACGTCTGTCAGCTCCCTCAAGCATTTAAAACACCTGATCAGTTGAAGGCCGTTGCTCATCTGTTTTAGGGTGGATATAGCTGTAGCTAGATTTGGGATGAACCACAAATGGCTCTGTACTGGACATGCATCAATTTGGGTGTAAAACTATCTGTTGACCAGTGGAGGACCATACATAGACATTTCTTCCAGTTTAAGTAGGATTACTTTATGTTCATTAAAGAATACTTAATATTTAATACTTAATTTTTGTGCAGGTGTCACCACTGTAGTTTGCTGCACATTACTGAAGTTCTTTGCAGTCAAACAGAGGTTCTGATTTGCCTTTCTTGCAATCTTATAAGCAGTTTTCTCAATGTTCTCCTGGCTTTCCAGACTTCAAGTTGACCTAAACCATTCCTGTTAACTGCAAGTTCTTAACTGAGCAACCTGAAAACACTCTTCTTTTTTTTTGTGTTCAGACTGCAGGCAAATTGAACTTCTTTCTCAAATCAAATCTGTTGAATTGACAGCCAGCACTGTTACTTGTAAGTGATCAGTTTGGATTTGCATATCTGGACATTACAAACCTATCTGCCTGGGTTGCTGTGGTGAAGTAACTACACTACAGAAATGTTCTTCTTGGATACTGACACTTCAGATGCTCTAGATTTAATGTGACCCGTGTTGTTCTGTGAATGCCAAAATAATTCTGATTTCAGTGACCAGACTAGCCAGAGTGAGACACATCTGTACAAATTCAACTGATTGCAAACTACCTTCCAATATGGTTTAAATGTGAATGTGAGTCTTGATAGTTCAAAAATGTACTTAGACTGGCAGTCTTAAGCATAGCCATAAAGTCTTCTCCTGCTCGGCAAGCATCAGTTTTAATTTACTGAGTGGTAGGTAACTGCTTAGAAGAGCCCATGACTGATGAGACATAACCCTAACAATCTAATTAAGATTTGAAACCTTAAATCTTATGAAAGCTCACATGTCTTGTCTTAGGTACCTTTCCACAGTGCTAGTTTCTTTTTTAAAAATGAAAATACTACATACTTCAACAATAAACTAATATTGCTTAAATATTTTAAATAATGCCTTTTGAATATCAGTCTTCTAAAAACTCTTGAATGCCATTGTATAATGCAAGAGGGAGTGGCAAGCAAAAAGGTTCAGTCATGGTGTGGTAATGGAGCAGGAAGAGGGCACGTTTGGCCTTGCACACATGACACACACACCAGGAGGTTGGGGTGGGAGGGGGCGGACAGATGATCTGCATGCCAAAATGGTGGATACAGACACACAGCGGCACTTTGACAAAAGTAAAACAGAAGCGGCTGTCAAAAACGCAATTTAAAGCACAGGCCTTAGGTCACCATATGTGCGTGCATACATACAGACAGACAAAACGCATACAACCCTTGTCCCTCCCCCAACACTGTCCTTAATAAATATGCTCTTTGTCCCAAAGGAGGATCTCCTCTACATACCACCCAGCCAGCAATTACTGTGACCTCAGTCTGTCTACACAAACACACCGACACACATGCGCCTGCTCAACATTCTCAGCAGACACTCAACGACTTGGGTGTTTGAAGGCACACTTATTGGGAGTGATAAGGGTGCAGGCGTAGGCCTTCTTTGAAAGTGATATGTGACCCTGGTTGGCACAGACGCCATCTCAGATCCCTGTAAACAGACAGAAAGGCACACGGCCAGCCTGAGTGGGATTAGCACCTCAAAGAGCTAACACAGACTCACTTGCACACACGACCATGGACATACAGCTCATTCTGTCACACAAGACAGAAGTAAGAGCGCACATAACTGCAACCTTGTCTGTTCATTTACACTTAAAGAGTTGATGAAGGAAAGCAAATGGCATTGCCATAGAACTCTACATGATATACAGATGACTGTTGAATACAGATTGACCCATCACTAACTGACATAGACTGAAGTCCTTAAAACAAAACCATAGTGTGAACTTCAGCAGAGTGGTAAAAGGCTCTGCTGAATAGCATATAATTCTATCACCTGCTATCCTAATCATGCAGAGGGTGGTGGTCTTTAAGTTCCGAAAGAGGACAAATTGAGTGGAACAGCCATAATTTATAGTAGCAAGCTATTCTTAACATTTGACCACAGGCTGTGCTGAATCTAGTAAGAATATACAGGTAACACACATCTGGGTTATTGCGTAATTTATTTATGTGAGCCCTTGAACAAGGCCCTAAACCCTAAAGCCCTTAAAAATATTTTTGACAGTGTTTGCTTGTTTTGCACTTCCAACAGGTATGATATGCTCTAATTGGTCTGAAACATGACATCATCACACCACTCTTATTTTCTGTCCCACACACCTATTCTGACTGTCTCAAAACACTCAGACAAATCAGCAGTGGGAACCTGCCTTGTGACTAGAAGGTTGCCAATTCGAATCCCTGAACTGGCAGGACATGAATGAAGATCCCTTGAGTAAGGCATTAAACTCCCCAAATGCTCCCCACGCACCTGAGGTTGCCCACTGCTTTGGGCATGTGTGTTCACTGCCCCCTAGTGTGTGATTTAACTAGTGTGTATATCACTATGTGTGGCTTGGTTAAATGCAGAGGACAAATTCCTATAAAAGGGAAAATCCTTTACAAATCTCCTTTTTAAGTCTGCACAACTTACTAACTTACTAGCTAGTTTACCAATTTGTTGGTTAATGGCTTCCCCAGCTGGCTATGCCAGTGTTCCATGTGCACATAAGTATAAGAACGACATCATTTGCCACATACAAGCAGTTAATGTTTTTTTTAGTAAACCTCATTCACAGCTGGGTTTACACACTAGCTGTGAATATAGTGTACAGGGGATGCCTTGCTGTGATTACCTCAGCAGTAGAAGTGTAATGTATAACAATGAGAGTGTAGGATATAGGACCTTCAATCAAGTTGTATTAGAACATACAGTTGTCAGATATGCCTGATTTGTGCTTTATAACATTTGTTGCATTTACCCCAAACTAGAGATGCTAGCAGGTGATGCTGTGGTTTGTGTTTAGCTGAAACTCAGGCAAAACAATAGTAACTTAGAAGGGACCCATCTGAATGTTTTAAAAATAATCATCATTATCATTAAAATCATTATCATTTCAAGATAATGATAAACAGCAGTTTTTTTCTTAAATAAAGGATATGATTTGGTGGGAGAAAGTTCCAGCTGAGCACTTGATTGGCCAGTGCCAGATAACGCTGGAACACAGATGACATCTGGGCATTCAGGTTTTCTCTACGGCTGAATTCCTGTAAAACCTCCATGGTGAGCATGAATATCTGCCTGAGGTCATCCTCCTGCAACAACCACAGACATATACATTCAAATTAAACTTAATGAATATAAAGCATCACTCAAGAAATAACCAGGAAAATACCAAGAAACTGCAAACCTGAAAGACACGCTTGCAACTGCCATGGAACTCCATACTGAGGCCAATGTTACTGGTCTTGTTGGAGCTGGAGAACTCACTTAATAGAGCTGTCAGGATGGAACAAGCTAGTGTTTGCTACAGGGACAGAAAAATCCTCAGATTAACACCAAGCAATTAAATATACACATTCACCAGACACATTTTAATCAAATTATACTTAATATACCTTAAACCTGTTATGCATGAATTATGAATCAGGCTTTCATTCTTGTTTCAGGCTGATAAAATCTGATTTGAATTGAACTGAACTGTGTATGTCTGTGGGTTTTCTTATGTAATTGTTTAAGAGTAATTGTGTCCATTCAGTTGTTCACCTACAAAATAACTAACAGCTCAATGAATTGAAATTATTATTATTTACAAATAAATGAAGCAAAGTAAAAATGTAATGCTGTGGAACTAATTTTATGCTACACATTATGCTTTAACATATACTGGTCAACAACAAAAACAAAATGAAAACGTCAGCAACAAAAAACAAAACCAAAACATGAGCCACAGTCCATTGCCCTGTGTTTTCAAATTAATGAATGAATGAGTGAGCCTCCAGAAACACTAATCAAATCAAATCAAAATTTATTTTTATAGCGCTCTTCACAACTGAAGTTGTCACAGAGCAGGTTCACAGAAAATAAATAAATAAATAAATAAATAAATAAATAAATAAGGAAGGTTATAACAGAGACAAAGTACAAATGACAGATCCCCTTTAGTCCAAAGAAAAACAAGCTGACCACTGTAGTGACCCAGCTACAGACCAACAGTACATCACTCTTAGCCCCTTCAGTGTCAGATCAACACAAACATTCCCATAGAAGTAAATCTTTAGTGGTTCATTTCAAAACTGCTGTAACACGTTCCTGCCCTACGACACAAACGAGTAGCAAATGGGGGGGTATTTGCATACATGCATACATACATACATACACACACACACACACACATATATATATATATATATATATATATATATATAAATACACACACAGACAGACAATACAAAAATCCACCATATTTGTTACTACAAGCTACTACTTAAGCATTGTGTTTGACTACCTACAGTTAACTAATAGTTTTTTTTTATATATTTTTTCATAAACATCTAGCTAATATTTGAGGTTTTCAGAAACATAATGCAGAACATTAGCTAACAGGGATATCCAGGTCTGAGAGTAAGGGGTCAAGAGTGCTGTACTGCAAATAGACCTTTCCCTAGTGAACATCATGTGAACACTGAAAAGGGGAAAAGCATTACAAAATGAGATGGTTTTTTTTATATATAATTTTTTGACATTTTCCAATTTTTCGCCCCTGCAAATTTAGACGTGCCAATTACCCACCCCCCTAAGTAACCTCCCACATTACATGCCCTGCTCCTGATGTTCGAGATCGTCCACATGTTTCCTTTGAGTCATGTGACGATAGCCTACCGCCTCTTTTCGAACTGCTGCCATTTGTATCGTTGCTGGGCAGCCGTCAAGCTTGGAGGAGAACACCGGATCCCCGGATCTGACACAATGGACGTCAGACAGCTGCGTCGAACAGCAGCACACTTGTGACATGTGAGAAGAGTGCCATCTACCCACCCCCTAAGGTAGAGCAAGCCAATTTCTCTCCCTTTGGACCCTGGCTGCTGATGGTGAGCAGCATGAACCTGGATTCAAACCAGCGACTCCAGGATCACAGTGGTAGCGCTACGCCACTTGGGGCCCACAAAATGAGAATTTAACAAATTTTTAAATGTGTCTACTGTTTAAAAGACTACTGTTTATTTTTAGGCATCAGTGCAGTGGATATTGTCCTTTTCACATAGAAACTTCCAATAACCAGTAAGATTGTACAAGCACCAATGAACAGTACAGAAGAATAACATCTACTCATTTCAGCAAACACACAGCACCCTCTTGTGGATAACAGTCACTTTTCACTCTACACTTAACCATTAATGCTGCATGTGTCTGATCTGCTGAAAGTTTAAAAAATCTTCCCTTAAGAGAAATTACAGAGCATTAAAATATTCCTCTTACCACGGTAGGATTGCCACTGCTGATGAGCTGGCTGACCTCATGGAAGATACTCTTGCAGTTGATGGATTTATCTAAGGAGCCACGCTTCACTATGACTGCAACAGCTAATAAGATCTGCTCTCGGACGTATTTCTGTAGACTGCAGATCAGAAAAGAACACATTTTTAAAGGAAACATAAATAATTCAACAGCAAAGCCAGTGATGCAACAAGTACTTAATAGTGGAAAGCATCAGTTCACTCACTTGGGCCTTTGTAAGACATAGGTGAGGAGGAATGTTCGGAGAGACTCAATACTATTTTTCTCCAGCAGAACCCACTCTCTGACCACAGCCTCCATTATGGCCGTGGCAGCCTGAAACAGCACATAGTCCACCTTACTGGTCTCTGAGAAAAGACAGAGAGAAAGAATGCTTGACTTGAGGTGCATTAGATCTGTCTGAAGCACAATTACACAACACATTTATGTTCAGTCTTTACACAGGCACTGCAACATCATTCTCCTAGAACAACATTTAGGATTGGTGAGAATTCCTAAAACATAACTCTAGCGGTTCAGAAAATGTTGATTCTTGCCACAAGGCCTATAACCAAGTACTGATTATGCAGTTTGCATAAACACCCTTTTACTTGAGGCCCTTTTCCTTTAATGTTATATTGAAACTGACACAAATAAAAGCTAATCTTGCTTGACTCTTACAACATGAGATCTGCAATTTGCAGACAGTTACATGTTGATATTTACTGGCTTCTTATCTCAAGAGCAGAGTAACAGACATGAAACTGTGTGATGAACATATCAGTGAGTAATCGAGCTCAGAAAATAGCTAAAATTCATTTGGTTTCCAAATTAAATTCCAATTTGAATGCGAAAGGAGCCTTCCAGTCCATGTTTACTGCTCTGTATATGCTCAACCTGCATGCAGATTTATATATAAAAGATATATGATATATATATATATATATATATATATATATATATATATATATATAAAATGAGGAGATACTGTCTTTTTTTGCTCACACAGTGATCAAATTTCAGAATGAAAGTCCTGAGAAAGGATCATACTGACACATCATTACAGTTAATTAAAAGATCTTCCATTTTCAGTTCACAAACATTTTTTAGTCCTTATGAGTAAAAGTTCTTGACCAAAACATGGTCAAATTCATATCAAATATTTCCTTGTGTAAATATTTACATCTCTCATACAATTTGAGTAGCCTAGGATCTCCTGAAACTGGCATTTATAACTGTCTCCAATAAATTCTTTTCTGATTTTTGGTGAATAAAGTTCAAAATACAAAGGCTTTTCAAAAAATGGCCTAGGGTTCTAAATGTTAGAATTTTAAACAAATATTTAATTGTTAACTTTATGTCTTTTGAAAATCAGGTTATATTTTACTCACTTGGCTACTCAAAGTAACATATTTTGACTAGCGTGCTCAAACTTTTCCATTTCACTGTATAAACTACAGCTATTCAGCTAATAACTCATGCTTTGGTGGTGTAACAGATCACAAAACTCTGCAAAAAAAGAATAAAGGGAAGACAAATGAGGCACACTTATTTTAGCTTTCAGTTCGTTAATTTGCAACAGTGACTTATTTTGACATGTTCTGTTTGTGATGTAGTGGCTACTTGGAGCAGCAATTCATTCTCACAATTTTTTTTTTCCATTTCTATAGACATTAAAACGTCAATTATGGAGTCAATTCCTCTGAGATTGACTTGAAGATTTCTCATTTAACCAGCTTGTGTTCATATGAGACTTCCACACCTCACACTAATAAAACAATACTGTCCACTCATACCAGAGTGTCACAGTGGCTCTCGTGGCACAGTGTTTACAAACCTTAATGGTTTAACCGCATGTTCCACTCAAGAAGCAGTAAAACTGTATTCCACACTGTTTTGGTTAAACTGTGGTGATTAATCTGTGATTCATGTGCAGCCCTAACCATGGGGGTGATCTGTACGTATCAGGTATTATCCATAATCTGTTACATCACTATTATATGGTTTAGTCAACAGAGAATATTAAGAGAAAAATACTTCAGGGCAAATTTCATGAGGTAGCTAAAAACTTGTGCATCCACAAACAGTGCATGAAAGTGAATCCATCTCTCAAGAAAACATGGCTATATCTGGCCTGCTATTGCAGTAGAGCTCTATGAAAAGGGAAATCCATCCCTTGAAAAGGGAAACACTTCATTCAGACATGAGAGTTTTCTTACCAAGAATGTGCTTACAGACACCAAAAGGTGATTTGGACTTGCGAAAGGAGAGGAATATGTGCTCTGCGTGTTGCCTCTGTTCTGTACTGACCATGGATGGCGGTGCCTACAACACACACAGAACACCAAATCATAAATACAATAAATATTAAACCAAACACATTCCAGATTTTTATAAAGAAATATGTTGACATTAAAAAGTAATGTATGCCAGAACAGTTAAGTTATTGTACTGTGCAACCACAGGAATATACTACCAACATACTTTGTACAAATCAAACCTTTACAAACATGCACACACAACTTTGATCTCTTTAAGAAGAACATCTACATGTACACATACATTTTCATTTCATATTATCTAAATTTGCCAATTCTTTGCAGTGCAATTACGGCTGGGAGACATGGACATGAAATAGATATATTTCAAATATTGAGATATTTGAGCTGAAAGGCAAAATAACAAGTAAAAATTTAGAATGTCCTGGGACAGGGGTGTCTGATCTTATCCGCAAAGGACCAGCGTGGCTGCAGGTTTTCATTCTAAACAACGACTTGTGACACCTGATTTTGCTCATGTAATCAACAGGCCAGTTTTCAGACAACAGATCTCTTCAACTGGAATGAAAAATGCAGCCACAACAGCCCTTTGGACACCCATGTCCAAGGAAATCCTTTACTAAATCTAAACATACTTAAATTTGATCTTTATTTAATCTTTATACACACTAAACGATCTTCATGCCAGAGCTCTGTCTTATTCTCCCTCCATGCAGTGTATGTGAGAACATGGGTGGGGGAGTAGAGGAGGAGTTGAGAGTGGGGGCAGGGCAAAGCGAGTGAGCAGAGCAAAGGTTTCTGCAAGATTGTTACAGTGTTATTTAAAAACTTTAAAACTTGATATGAATGATATCGCCTTATTCTATATCTCGCTCTGTTTATATCTAGATAAAGATATAAATATTGATGCATCACCTAGCCCTAAGTGCAACGTATAAAACCAAGCCTACAAACGCAATTAGCTTCAGGTAATGTTCACATAACTTCCATTTCCATTTTTTTGTAAAGTTGTTATTTCGTCTGTTAACATCAATAAATGGATACAAGTTATCGACTTGCACAAGTAAACATTTAAGCCCATGTGACTAGATTGGGTTTTACTTCTGTCAACCTGTAACAGAAAGCAATTTTGCTGAGGCACAAACATTACGGTCAGAATTTGGTGCCAAAAACATGAACCCAGTTTGTCTTATGTAAACAGTCCAGGCTGGTAGAGGTGGCGTAATGATGTAGTGAAAGTTTTCTTGACAGACACTGATATTTTAATACCAATCAATCATTTTGAATGTCACACACTGTCTGACTACTGGTACGGACCATGTGCATCCCTTTATTACTATAATTTACTCAGCTCCTAACACAGAGTAAGAGAAAGCAGTCTGAAACAAGACAGCATGACAATGAGTTCAGTGTTCTTCTGAGGTTACCATTCACCACATCTGAACGCAGCAGAACACATTCGGGATGTGGCAGAAAAGCTCATCTGAAAATCTTCAGCAGGTAATACAATGACATCAACACTGACATAATCTTAAAGCACCTTGTCTACTGGTTTCAAATATCTAAAACATATATAATGATATGCAAGAGAAAAAGTATTTACTAACATTGTATTCAAGATATAATTATATACTAATACAGTTTAAATAACAGTAAAACAGTGTGAGATGCAGCCTGCTCAGAACTGCGAGGGCCTGCCAGATCACATAATGAATGGCAGATAAATGCTGTGCAGACAAAATCAGCCCATTAATTTGGATTTAATACAGAGGTGACATTTCATGATTTCAATTCATGTATTCCTGGATCTGACAGAAAATGTTTTAACATACTTTTAAAAAATAAACAATGTGAAATGTTTGCTATGTGTTTTTGCAGCATAAAGCCGTTTTAACCATAAAACAGTCCCAGTTACTCTGCTAACTGCTAACAAGAGCTAAACTGGGGAATAACCCCAGCCTAGTGGGTACAGACATGTCTGAAAATGTTCAAAAGAGAACATTTTCACACTGTTTTAAACAAGAGAAAGACATCACAGGAGCATGTTAAAGAGGGAATTCAAGCACAGAGCTTCCACTAGCACATGGAGTTTTGAATAGCTTACACAAGCAAGTGTGCATCTAGTATAACCAGGAATCTTAAAGTTACTGGTCTACATCTGCTGTGTTTAGGAACTAGGACTGGGTGCCATACACAGCCTGGAACCTTTCACTCATGCCAAATTGTTTTTCATTAGAATACAATTAACAAATGTTTGTTTTGTGTTTAAATAAATGATGTGAAAGACTAAAGCAGCAGTAAAACTGTATTCCACATGGTTATTACACTTTGCCAGCTTTATCAGCAGTAGCTTCTGTCATATTGCTAACATCAGAAGAAGGCTATCAAATACGATACACTGTTCAGCTATTAGATACACTGTTTGACTGGCTGTTGTTCAGATTAGAAGTGTTGCTATTTTTATTTTTTAAATTGCTTATTATTGTTTACTAGCCCAAGGTACAAAGCTTTTTTGTTTTTGTTTTAGATTTTAGTGTGCATGCAGAGCTGCATGTATCTCAATACTGTACAATATTTTAATTTCCTGTTTTCACACACTGCAAATTAGAACAGGTGGGAAAAACCTGCCATGTTTAAAATGACCACAAAAGTACCAATACAATGATTTTCATTCTACATTTCACACACTCAGCTGAACTAAAATCAGCTATATAGGACTTCTTTGCTGTCTTTGTTATGAAACATGCAGTTAGTGAATGGGCTTTAGTGGTGGGGATTTCCTGTTATATTAACTCACACAAATGGAGAAGACCCCAGAGATGAAATCCAGCCACCAGGCAAGCCCACCAGAGTCACACAAAAAAAAGAATATGCCACAACAAAGGTCCTAGTGCAAGAGTGTCTGTGTTACTCATTTGCTCTTGTAACCGGCCCTACTAAAGTTTTACAAAAATGCATCTAAAACAAAACAAAACAAAACAAAACAAAACAAAACAAAACAAAACAAAACAAAACAAAAAACAAAAAACAAAAAACAAAACAAACAATAGTCAGTTTCTGACATCAAGGTCAGCAAAAATTAGGTGATCAGTTCTCCGAGGTCATATTGTCATGGGCATTACACATATATATCTGAAAGCGCTGAGAATAAGCATGTGATGCCCAGAAATCTACAACATTATTCAGCATAGAAATTGCTGATATTAAGTTATTAGATATGAAGTTATTGATATAAACAGTTCAAATACAATACATTGACAAAAGTTTTGGGACGCCAGTCCATTAATTGCAAAGGTATTGAATGGAGCACCTGCAATGCTATTATTCATGCATTACTACTAATGTGTATATGTTTAGAACATTTAACTTATGCTAGTTTTTTAAGTAGACTTTAATGATTTAAAGTAATCCAGCCCACTCTGGACTACTGGCCCCCTCTGAGGATGGGCCTGCAGACCACGATTGTTTTTTTTCCAATCCACAGCAGAAATACTACAAGTTTACTTTTACTACAAGTACCCTATAAACCCTATGGCTAGTTTTAATAGTTTAGTAGTTCGCATTTCTTTAGAAACAAGTACGGTACCATTTTTGTGCAAATTTGTGACCTGTACAATTTTTTTGCAGAAAAATGGGGCAAAAGAAAACGTTGATTGTATGGCACTATGGCACAGCAATATGGTCTTGTTTTTGAGAGATAGGATACACATCCATAATACTAAACAAATCAATAAATAATATTGATATTTCCAATCCAAGATCGAGTCTTAAAGGTAAACACATTAGGTTGGAAGTATCAATATTTAGGCACTGACCCTCCCATTCCTACTATTTACTCCAGTTTGTCTGCAATACTCTTACTTTAACACACTCAATGCAATTTAATTAGTTAGTGAGGGAGAAGACTGAACTTTGAGTAAAACTATTGTGTAGTAAATCCTTATATTATAATGGAGGAAATAAATAGAGCAGAGAGAGAGAGAGAGAGAGAGAGAGAGAGAGAGAGAGAGAGAGAGAGAGAGAGCGAGGGGGGGAGCAAGAGAGAGAGAGAGGGAGCAAGAGCGAGAGAGAGGGGGGAGCAAGAGAGAGAGAGAGAGGGAGCAAGAGCGAGAGAGGGAGCAAAAGAGCAAGAGAGAGAGAGAGGGAGCAAAAGAGCAAGAGAGAGAGGGAGCAAAAGAGCAAGAGAGAGGGAGCAAAAGAGCAAGAGAGAGGGAGCAAAAGAGCAAGAGAGAGAGAGAGAGAGCAAAAGAGCAAGAGAGAGAGAGAGAGAGCAAAAGAGCAACAGAGAGAGAGAGAGAGCAAAAGAGCAACAGAGAGAGAGAGAGAGAGAGAGAGAGAGAAAGAAAGAGTGCTTCTAAACGACCCCCTCCCCCATAACAAGTAACAGACAATACTGAGTTTTAATTTTTGAATAATTAGGCTTAATTAGGTAAAAGTGAGTCTAATCAGTTTCTCAACATGGTGGGAGTGTATGTAAAGAGTCTGCAGGTGTAAGAGTAATAAAAGTAGATGTCAGGCTGAGCTGTGAGTGAGCTAAGCTACAGCTCCTCTCTCGACGCTGCTCAACTTTTTCCACATACTTGGAGTAGGATAGACTTCAGAACACTCTGCACACTTCACTGCTCTGATCCACACACTTCCTTCACTTCTCCGCACAGGCCGAGGAGCTCACACTGTATAAACCTGTATTACAGCGTGTCTGCGCTCAGCCTGAGCCCTACAGCCTACAACCTACAGTCTCAGCCCTACAGCCTGAAGCCTACAGCCTCAACTCTACAGTCTGTAAACACGGTGGAGCCCCGGGTCCGGAGGACGGAGCGGGGCCGCGTGGGTTGGAGACCGGACTTCGAGTCAAAGCATCAACATCATCATCATCCCGCTCTCCGCGGAGGCGCCGTGTCTGCGGCACAGCACAGCAGCCCGCCACGCATCGCCCCCCGGCCCGCACACTGCCCCACACCTCCACCGCCTTCAGCAGGGCAGCGACACACAGCGTTAAAGCACCGCCGACCAAAAACAGCGCCATCATTTCTCACCATTAAAACTTTGGCAGCGCTTTCCAGCTGTGAAATCACTTCTGGTGCACCGACCGCCGCCATCATGGTCTCTCTTCAATGACGCGCCATGCGCTGCATGCTGGGATGAAGCGGTAACACAGGTTCAGACACACACAGTACACGCGCACGCAGTCACTCACTCACTCACTCACTCACACACACACAGTACACGCGCACACACTCACTCACTCTCTCACACACACACACACACACATACATACATACACTCACACAAACACACAGAAAAACATTGATACACACACTCATACACCCACCCACATACTCATACACACACATACATACACACATTTACACTCATACACATATACACACATAAATACACACTCACACTCTCATACACATATACACATACACACGCATACATACACTCGCACACACATACATAAAGACACATAAGACACAGACAGACACAACATACACATATACAGAGACATGCACACAGACACACACACACACAAACTAATCAAAAGTCATTTAAACTGCTGCTTACCTACAAACAAAAAACACTAATATAAAGTGTATATTATTAAATCAAAAGTTACACACAATAATACATTTATTTCATAAATTGTATACATAGTATTCATATATTATTATTTATATTATTTATCAATAATTAACCATTACTTATTTTTCTTTTATAATAAATATATTATAAATTGTATATGTATTATACATATATTATTTTTTATATCAATAATAAGCACTTATTTTTATTATGAATAATAATACATATAAATTTTAATACATTGTGAATTCTTTTATAATATATTATAAATCACATATTATACAAATATTAATTATATATAATTATAATTAATAACAGTACAAATACACTATGAATAATAATAATTTTACAATAAATGTATTACACATTGTATACTCTGAAAGGGTTGTATCTTGGGGAGTAGCATTTTCCTCACTTTTATGATGCTGACGTTATATATAAAAGTTTCCAAACTTGCCATTAAATGTATCCTAGGCTTGAAAACTGTACTTATTTTGCATAATGAGTTCAGTACATGGAATTATGATGTACAGTGAACCTCAAACATCATCCTTTCATGACAAAGAACTGCAAAATGGGCTGATTCCAACCCCTCATACCAGTCATATATACCAGTCTTGGCTCACCATATCACCCCATCCTATCACTTCACAACTGAACATACAGTCAGCCTGCATTCAATTCAGGAGTCAAATACTGGAGCTGGGAACAATGTCACACTCAAGTTTACCACATTCCCATTAAACATTCAGATAATTGTACACTATTTCAAAATAGTTTTAAAATACTTTTTAGACTTTACTTTTACAGGTGTTTTATAGCAAATCTAACCTAAATACATCCCACTTTCTATTGTTATCATTATTCACATTGTACCAAGTGAGCATTGTTAGCTCTACCAGTTGATTATGTATTGTGCTGTGTATTTTGTGCATCCAACTGCCATAAACGCATATACAGTCAAGCTCATCATTATTGGAACCCATGAAGTTTAAGTACATATTGTGGAATATCCCCTGAAAAATGAATCAACTGAAGCAGCTTTTTTTGTATAGAGCCCTCGTGTTTAAAAGAGGAAATTATAAACAACAATTTAAAACAAAAAACAATGGGAGGGAAAAACAGAAAAACCTAAACATTGCTGTGACACTGGATTTGGCACACTTTACATTAAATTTGTATGGAAACACAAATGAAAATCACCTGTGATAAATGGCCAGTGCCCATGTGACATGAATTAGCCAATGAACGAAGACTTCAGTGTTTTAAAAAGCCACATGTTGGCTTTTGTTACAATGGTGAAGACAAAGGAGCTGTCTGAGGACATCATTGCTGAAGAAAAGACATAAAAATGAGGGACTGATCTTTGCCAAATTGTACCTTAACAAACCAAAATCCTTTTGGGAGAATTCTGTGGACAGATGGAACAAAAATATAGCTTTTTGGCAATGCAAAGTAACAGTTTGTTTACAGATGGCGCAATGAAGCTTATAAAGAAAAGATCACCCTACCAACAGTTAAGCATGGTGGAGGATCCATAATGCTGTGGGATTGCTTTGTTGCATCTGGTACTGGAGGCCTATCACAGGAATCATGAAATCAGGTAATTATAAAGAGATTTTAGAGCGAAATGTCCTACCTAGTGTAAGAAAACTAGGTTTGAGTTGAAGATTGTGGGTCCTCCAGCAAGACAATGACCCAAAGCACACATCCAAAAGTACACAGGAATGGTTTAAAAGGAAAAAATTGACTGTTTTAAAATGGCCAGCAATGAGTCCTGACCTCTATCCCATCTAAAATATTTGGGGTGAGTTGAAATTTGCCATTTGGAAAAAGAAACCTAGAAACATTCAAGAGCTCAAACAAACTGAAGATTGGGAGAAAATGCCAACTGAGAAGTGCAAGAAGCTTAAAGATGGTTACAAGAAATGTTTGGAGGCTGTAACTACTGCCAAAGGGTGTGCAACCAAATATTAACTAGGGGTGCCTTTATTACTGCACATGCTGTTTGTTCTGCTTCTTCTTTGATATTGCAACATGCAAGTTGAAAAACAATGTTTTTTTGTTGTATTATTTTGGACCTCGAATTAAAAAGGAGTGTCAATAATGGTGAGTAGGACTGTAAACACACGTTAAATAGATGTTAATAGATGTGTCATTGCTGTTGATCTGCCATGCAGCCATCTTGGATTTTGAACTCCTGGTTGGTGAGGCTCAACCTTTTAAGTAGGAAAGCTGATTTGTGTGGCATTCCAGTTAAAAATTTCTACATCTCAGCTCAAATGAAATGCAGCGTAAAGCTGTGATAGGAAAAACACAATGGGGTGTTTTATTCAGTTTTGGGAGTCAAGCATTCACATCACTGTTTCACTGTGCTAGGTAGGAATATGGGCTGCTATATGAACCAGGCCTCATTACCAACATGACGTTTTCTGTGGGGGTTCTGAAGGGTTACAAAGTCTTGTTGACTGAGAAAGCCAAACCCATGCTTGGCTAAAACCAAACCCAGTTAACTGACTACAGTGTCATCAGGCCAGAGTAAAGCTTATGCTCGTGAGTAAGAATTATTACAAATGTTGAGGTTACAGTTACAATGTTATTGAGCAAAAATAAAGATATGTAATGTGGTCAATGTAATTATCTATTGTTCAATTAATAAAGTAGTTTAGGTCCTCCAGTGAAGAAGCCCTCTAAATATTTCTAGGTTTTATTGACATTTAAGTACAACAAGTGAATAATCCTACATTAATACTTAATACTACATTGTGCAGTATTAAGCAGTAAACTGAGACTGCTATTGGGGGAAATAAAATAATAGAATCTAAGAATATAATGCAATTTGTAAAAAATAAAAGGTCAATGGTTAAAAAATTACAGTTGGCCTGTAACAATGGAAGTAAGGAAGGTTTTTAAAATTGCTGCAAATAATTTGCAAACAACTTAAGATTCAATGCTTTAATATAATTTACAATTCAATTGTCTTTATGAACACATTGCTGGAACTGACTGTGTCACTGTTCTCTCTACTATAGTATTTAGACAACACTGCCATTTCAGATTGCTCTCATAAGGATGAGAGAAAGATAATTGAAAATGGAAAACAGATCAACTTGGCAATGGAAAACAGAGCATTATAATAAATGAAGACACATTGTGGTGAGGATAGTTTCCTACTCTGCCAAAAAATCTTGGAAGCTGTAGAAACCTGAAGACACATCAGCATCAGTTTGTGTGACATATGGCTTACATGATGACACCTTGCATCTAAGCTTAACACTGGACCAAGTTTCAGTTTCAACTGTGAAGAGAAGACTTGCAGGTGCAAGGTGGTGCTGTAGTAATAAGTAATTTCTGAGATGGCAAAATAAGAAAAGCTGATTTGCCTGGGTCAAGTACTGAAATCATTGGATGTGTTCTAAAACTATTGATGGGTAATGTACATATTTTATATAATCTTATATATTAGATCATCTCTGCTGTAACATCAGCATAATGTATGTGGGATTGGGAGTACTAACCAGCAGGTGGAATGTCTCATGACAACATTGGGGAGAAAATTGGGTAAAAAAAAAATCACTGTACAATGACAAACATGTATCTCCAAAATGGTTACTTTACAGGAGATGGCAAAATTATTCCTTACTTTGAAAGGAAGTGAAAATAAAATAAGAGGAGTTAAAAGCAATTTTAGAGCATTTCTAAACCATTTTTTGTTAAATCAGGACTCCGCATACAGAGCACATATGGGATTCCAATGATAGAGAAAACAAAAAATGTAGCTACATGTTTAGGAATATACATTTAACAAAATAACTTTGTCAACTAGTTTTACTAGTTCTTTAATTAAACACTTTGAGCATAATTTTTGTCAGTAACTGAAAAATTTCAACACACTTTCAGCACTCTTTTCCATAAACTCTTCATTTAATGTGTCCGATAAGTATTTTTGTTTTGTTAGTTTTTTTGGATGTTTTAAAGTGAGCAGTGATGTAAATTGTTTTCTGAAGGATGACATAAATTCCAAGTAGCAGATCATTCCAGAAGAATCCAGCTGGTTACATCCTCATGGGTAGGTCCTTTTTAGCAGTAATGAAAACATTTTGATGATTTATTTAATTTAATTTAGACATATACATTTACACGTGAGAACAGTGAAAGCATTTTAACAAATTCTTGGTTCATACATATTTGTAAAAAAAAAAAAAAAAAAAGAAAAGAAAAAAAAGATATGAATCCAAATGTTTACTGTCTGTAATACTGTAGACACAGAGGTTCAAAAAGTTAGCTCAGAAAAATGAAAAATAATAAAGATACAAAAAATATGTATATCTGTATAAATATATATCCAATAGTAACTGTATTATATAATACATTAAGGAAGATCACAGAATTCAAAAGAAGTCCCACCCAACTCAAGCTCTGAAATACAAAAAGGCACACACAAGAAAAAGTCCCATTATCAGATTACCTTATAATCAATCGAAGATTGTCAGTCAGCTCTTTCAAAAGTAAAATACAGAAAATCCATCCAAAACATCACACAAACACTCACACATGACCTCTAAAACTGACTTTATGAGGACTGTCTTCTACAATGCTAATTCTTCACTGAGTGGTCCATCCTGATGAACATGGGCAAGCAGAACATCTGCCACGTTTGCTGTCAGGCTCTACTGAGCACTTCAGCTTTCGGAGTCCACAAATTAGTCTCATTTTGACAAAATGAATAATGTCAATATTAAATCACATAGAAGAAGATTTGTTGGAAATTGGCACCGTTTGTTTAATTAAACTTTAACTTTAAATAAACTTAAAAGTAGGATGTATTTGGCTGCTGATTACAGATAAGAGGCCATCAAAGATTGTAGATTTAGGTTCTCTCAGTCAGTGTATCAGCTGTTATAAAAGATGGTGAGCAATGTTGATATAACTGCTTGGTTGAAACAGTTATCAGTGATTGTCAATTAGCATCAAAGTTAATGTTGGTATATAGTATGTTTATTACACTTACTCATTGCAAATTGATTGATCGCAAAAAAATATCAGTGATCAAATCAAGTGGACTTACAATATTAATATTATTCAATCTGGCCATAATTTTATTGGAGTTTCAAACTAAGCACATACACCCTGCCTCCCCCTCTTACAACTCCTTCACCATTTTAATAACTCATTTCATAACTCGCTTTCTTTTCAATCAAATTTCTCTTTTCTTTCATTTCTTCACACTCTTTTGAGTGCCTTCTCCCAAACCTTCAGGACCAGCCTGAGTGAAGGGAGAAGGCACATTTCCTTATCCTCAATACTGATCAGCATGTGGTGGACACACCCACACATTCATTAGAAGGCACGCAGTTCGTCACATCCCGCATCAATTACTCTGTCAACCAATACCACACTTTTTTAATTTTTTTTTTACAAAAATAGAAAAAAATGGAAAAAGCATATATGAAAGTATGATGATAATGTACTTTGTAACATCATTAACAATGAGCAGCATTGGGTCAGGTAACTATACTGAAAATATATAAACCAATATATATTTACTTTTACATAGTGTATCTCAGTATTAAAGTGGAAAAGGCTATTTGTGTGATTAGAAAACTATATTGTGTATTTTCTGTATTGCACATAGTCATACCATCACTTACATTTCTTTTGCCACCTTGTTTCTCCATCGTCCAAACTCTTTCCATTACTGCCTAATACGATACTGTTTGTACTTCAGTTGAAAACTGCCTGTTTATAATACTGTGTAGTGTATGTGTGTGGACATGTTTTATGATGGTGCGGTAACTTCAAATTTTGCCAGCAATGTATTTCATACGTTGAACAGGTTACTCTTATTACTTCTTGGGTAATAAGTATTGCCAGTGGATCTACATGAAGCAAAAAACCTGATTCTTAAGACCTCCTTATTCAATGAAAAACATTAAATGCTTGAACAACTAAGTAAATAACTTGAATGGTATTTAAGCTGGTATGTAGAATAAGCCCAGGTGCTGATATTAAACAATGAGACAGGCCCAGATTCTTTGATTCTTGGAAAGCAGTTATTTTCAAAGTAAGTGGATACATAACTTGATGCTGTGATAGAACCAGTTCTAAGGCATGAAGTTGATATCTGAGAAAAATGTGAGGTACAGATAAAAGCATCCCTATTTGAATATACAGCACATACATAAAGCAAACAGCTGAAAACATCTTTGATCTGCTTGGTATTAACACTTTATGACATATTATGGTATAATAGATCATAAAATATATTATTTGTATATTAATGCACAAGTTTTAGTGCTTTAGGATTTTAGGTCTGGAAGAACAGCTGGTGAAACCAATTCTGACAGGTTTCTTACTGTAACTGTGATTTGCAAAGCACTAGGAGGCAAAATCTAATATTTTGTTATTTATACAAAATGTTCCTCACAACAAAGAGGGAAATAACCTGAGCCATATGACATATTAAGGTATGTTTATCAATTTTCTGTGAGATTTTGATCTGGTCTCCTATGCTTTTTTGTTTACATGGCTAAATAACTAAGCAATGAACATGAACAGTGACAGGAGCTATACATCTGTAAGTATGTGGGTTTGAATGCTTTTTTTTCTATGCTGCTGTCTGGTCATTTAAGTGATAGGCACAGTCAGTGATTAACCATTGAATAATGCCTCCACCACCACAGGTTGCAGTGAACAGGATCACAGTCGCTCCTCTGGAATAAGGAATGGCTGTATCAGCATTACCAATCTGAGAGACTTGGAGGAAGTGTTAGGATTCTGCATCGCACTGAAGCTGTCTCAGCCCACACACGCAAACAAGGCTGGAGAATCAAGGAATGGGACACAGTAGACCGTAAGAAAGGAGTGCTTTGACTGAGGTCCACAGTTGGCATGTCTGTGGAATCAGACTCATCAGTCCATATCCCTAGACTATGTGACGTTTTCTTGGTCCCAGGTTGCAGTTTCAGTTAGAAGCATATATCCATATAAAAGATCCTGCAGGACTGTGTAATAAAATGCAAATTTTTTTGAGCATCTTGATGTTATCTCCTATCAAGCCAAACCATAAACAAAGACAGACCACAGAGATATAACAGGATGGCCTGTGTGTTATTTAATGAAGTCTACATTGGATGATGCTAAAGCAGCATGTGGACCCGCTCTCCACATCTCACACATATACAGGCTCACAGCCCTCTCCTCGTTCTTCCTCTTCCTCCTCTTCGTCTTCCTCTTCCTCCTCTTCAGGGCTCATGCTGCTTGCTCCACTACTGCCAGGGGGTCCCTGTATTTCTTCAGGGGCTTTAGGATAGCGAAACGGACAGCCATTGTCATCAAAGAACCTGCGGAAGGTGAACTCGTAGAAGGCATGTTCAGGGTGCTTGCTGTTCGGAGAGCAGAGAGTGTCCCAAGCACGAGTACTGTCTCCGCTGTCACTCCATGCCCCAGGAGATGCCTCCTCTTCTACAGGGTCAAAGTTGGAAGTGTCCATTGGGTGGGCAATCTTAGGGCGGTATGGAGCAGGCTGAGTGCGAAGGTTGCTTGAGAAGTCCACTTGGGCAAAGAAAGGGTGGGCCTTTATCTCACCAGCACCATTGCCCCCTAAGCGCTCCTCCGCTGAGCAGCAGAGACGTCCAATGATGTCAACAGCCTCAGGACTCAGCTTCACTTGCGGGGGTACCTGCAGTGTACTCTCCCAGTTTATCACCTGTGAATGATAATATCATGTCATGTTAAAGCATAAGGACATCTATGCTCCATTACCTAATCCCTAAACTCCAGGCTTTGAGAAAGCAAAGCCTGCAATCCACTTCTGCAGTCCTCAAATGAGATTCATTCGGACAGCAGCAGGGCAATGAACACACTTGTTGTTGTGTAATCCCCACTGCCAAAAACTGCTGAAGCAGCACTGCAGCTGTTCCAGGACTAGATAAGAGTTCACACACTGAAAGCTGGGTGTGAAACTATAGGGTTCTTCTGGCCTTTTAGGCTACCAAATAAAATATGAAAACATGATATAACTTGCATAAATACTGTGCATACTTTCTATACATATAGTAGTGCATTTAAATAAGAAAATTTGAATATAATGAAAAAGTTCAGAATGTAAATCAAAAACACTCATATCATCGCTGTCCAATGAAAACCATGTATCTCCATTTTTGTCTGATTTAATTTTTTTTACATGGTTTGAATCCTGTAGCTGGTCTGTACACAGTGTAAAAAAGAATGAATAGACCAATATAAATGTTCTAAAACTACTTGTTCATTAACTACCATTCAAAGGCTGCACAGAGGACTGTTGGGGTCAGCCTCCCCACCACTATGGACATTTACACTTCCAGATGCAGGAAGATGGCCACCTGCATTATGAAGGACCCCACGCACCTAATACACACACTTTTTACTCTGTTCCCCTCAGTCAGGAGGTTGCTGAGCATTAAGTGTAGAACCACTAGACTGAGGAACAGCTTTAAGACTGCTCTAAGAAGCTCTAAGCTCTAAGACTAACATTTTAACTAGAAAAACCACTGCAATGACACTTTAATTGGACACTCGACACTTTAACCATGCTGCTATTTTCTTTGTAATCAAGTTGCTATATTCACATCCATCTAATCACAACTGTGATTAATGTTGCTGTTTACTGAACCTTATTTATTATTATTGTATTTCCTTCTCTTCACATATTTTATATACTGCTTAATTCTGTTTTTATATACAGTATATTGCTTTTTTGAGTATAACTAGGCCCTTTAGTGCATAATTTCATTTCACTTCATGTAGCATAGACACTTTTGCCTTCTCCTATAAAGTTTCCAGTTTGGAGATACATTATAATTCCACAGCAATTATACATATTTCTGAAATATATTATTATTATATTATGATATATATTTATTATATTAATATTACATATTTAATTATGCACAAGTGAAATATTCTGAGTCTTATTTGTTTTACTTTTGATCAGTATGGCCTATAGCTCAGTCATGTTGGAAACTGAAATCGACATCTCCATCAAACCTCATCAGCAGATGGAATCATGAAATGCTCTAAAATCTTAGTAGATGCTGAGCAATGCAACACCAGCAAATAACATGGGACCCTACACCATCATAGATTGTGGAAACTTCACACTGGACTGCCTCCCTACTCTTCCTTTAGATCCTTTAGTTTTCAGGTAAACAGTCTTCACCATGATTTTGTGGCGTCTGCTGGTTGTGCAAGTATTTATTTTGTCTGTACAGTAATTTACTCAAAATAACATATTCCAAAAATTGGAATTATTGGATTTTCATGTGCTATAAGCCATACTTATATGAAAAGTATTTTCTTTTTAGCTATAATGAATATAATGTGCATGATAGTTTACATTCTTTAAATTATGAATAAGAAATAATTTCACGATATTAACTTTTTTTGAGATACAGTAAAAATACAAAAAAAGAAAATGCAAAATAATTTATTTCAATTTCAAAATGCTGGAATTAACTCCACAGGTTTAAGCAAAAAACATAATGAGTAGACCAAACACACCTAAGAGTGATCTAAAGACAAGCTTGAGTGAAGAGATCAAAAATAATTCTGACCTTTAAGTATGAAGGCATTAACATCTTCATTTCTTACATTTGAATATTTACTTCTCAAAATTATTCATAATATTTTCTGTTCAGCTTATAAGGATTTTTAAACTTCAGTTGTACTCTACTGACCGTCATTACACAACTAATGATCAAACTTACACAACATAAAGGCCTCGTACATTGTATTACACTGACATGTAGGGCAAGGCAAAGGAATGCAGTATAAAGCATCAGAATATAAAAAATAAATCATATGGAAAAAACATCCTGACCTTGATTTGTGTCTCTGTAGGGGTTGGAGCAAGGAAAGGAGGCTGGCCCACCAGCATCTCAAACAGAATCACTCCCACACTCCACCAGTCACACAACTGGGTGTATCCTGCATACAAATTGATGATGTTTAATGTATTACTCCAAAAAGAGACAGCAGAAACAAATGCAGCAATTTTAAATAGCAAAGCAGATATATAATTTGTGAAAACAGCTTGTTTGTACCTTTTCGCAGCAGAACTTCAGGGGCAATGTAGTTGGGAGTGCCCACCAGGGAGTGTGCAAGACAACGCTGGTGCTGACGATTTGCCCGCTGTTCCAGTGTTATCAACCGATCACCGCAGCGACAGTTAGACACATCATCCCAGAAGTCACTTGGTTCCATACTGTCCTGACGGATGTGGTTCCCTGGGGATGTAGTATGGGGAAAAAAAAAAGAACACATCATAAGTCTCCTTAAGACCTCATTGCATGACAGCTTGACTATCCTCTCTCTGTCTCACCTTTCTGGTAATACTTTGAGTTGTGTGTCCAACGGAAGCCTGTGCACAAGCCAAAATCAGTCAGTTTGATATGTCCATCCAGGTCGATGAGGATGTTGTCAGGCTTGATGTCTCTATGGATGAAGCCCATCTTATGCACACTCTCAATGGCTAGCGTGAGTTCAGCGACATAAAATCTGGCCAGGTGCTCAGGGAAAACTCCCATACGGATCAGTAGGCTCATCATGTCTCCTCCAGGAATGTAATCCATAACGAAATACAGGCTGTCCCGGTCCTGAAACGAGTAGTACAGCCGGACCACCCACTCATTATCAGCCTCAGCTAAAATATCTCGTTCTGCTTTAACATGAGCAACCTGGTTGCGGTTCAGGACGTCCTTCTTTCGGAGGGTTTTCATGGCATATAAAGCCCCAGTGTCCACCTTACGGGTCAGACACACCTCACCAAAAGCCCCTATTCCAAGTGTTTTGATTTTCACAAACATAGATTTGTCCATCTTGGCACGGCGCAGTCGATTGTAGTTTGACTCCTTCTGGTTTAGCATTTTTCTCATCTGTTCCTGCTCTGCTTCTGACAGACCCGCCTGGTGGAGAAGAGAATAAAATGACATGTTTAAAAGAAGGTTGGACAGTTAAAGTAGAAGGAAGCAATTCATTATTTGACTTGATAAAAGAAAGTTAAAAAAAAAATCAAAGAGCTTTAGTTTGAACCAACTCACCTTGGACATCTCCTGTTCTAGCTGCAGCCTTCGATTAAGCTTCTGCTGGTAGGTCTTCATGATATTTTCTACATGCTGCTCCATGTAAAACTTGAAGGCAAATGGAGAATAGCTCTTGATGCGTGACTCCCTCTTCTCCTCATCACGAGCATTCTTCCGCACAGGTACTGGTGATGTTTGAATCTGCTTCTTATCTTTCACAGTCTTCTCTCCTTTTCCTGGCTTGGACTTGTCTTTGGTGACAGGCTCTTCTTGCTTTCCTGCTGCAACACTTGGGATGGGCCTACCTGCAGCACTGTGGTCTGGTGATCCAGCAATGACTCCACCTTCTAAAGGTGCTGTTTCTGGTCCTGCTGTGGCCCCAGGGAGGAGCAGTGTTTTGGGGTAAGGTGGTGGTGGACACCGGGGCTCCTGGGTGGGTTCCAAAGTAAAGCTTTCATCAGGCAAGTACCCATGAGTCTCAGGAGCATCCTGGGCTTGGGCAGTTAGCCAGCCTGGGTGACACGGCCCAACTGCAGTGTTGAGCTCTGGCCTCATGACCCTCATACTCTTAACAGGCTGCTGGATTGGAGGAGAGGTCACTGCAGTGATTGTGTTTGGTGGGCCGATGTTAGCCTCCTGCTTGCTGGTTACATTAGTTGCAGGGGGCATTGGTTGTCTTACATTAACCTTTTGGTGATTGTTGAAAGAGTTGGTCCTACTGGGGACGCGTACCTCACCCCTGAATGGCCCTTGTGGCTGCCTGCCTGGAGGCGCTGCCTCTGGCCCCTGAGCTCCTGCCCAGTGATGGTCGTATAGGTCAAGGTTGAGGCTGGCCCTGGAAGGTGTAAGAAGACCTTGAGGGATATCTGAGAACTCGGCACCCATAGCAGCTGCTCCTCCGGGGGAGCGTGACATCATGTGGACCTGATGTGAGGTTGGGCTGGACTGACGGGGGTGTGAGTGTGGAGGCAAGTAAAGGTTAGGTGGATAGCCACCACCATTTTGGCCCATTGCCCCTTTACCTTGCATGTTGACATAATTGTCCGGTGCCAGAGGGGGCATCTTGTTCTGGAAGGAGGCACTCCGTTTGACACTATAGGTGGCTGGCTCCATCATATGAGGTCTGTATTCATAATGAGGGTTGGGCCCGCCTGGTGATTGGGACTGGAGCTGCATGGGTGGACCTGGCACACTGTAGCCCATCATGGCTGGATCGATACCCCCTGCATATGCCTTCTGCTGGGCAGGACCAGAGGGGTAAATGGGTGTCCCCTGGGTATTTTGAGGAGCCATACCTGAAGGATAGGCACCCATGCTGGGGGGACGACCCATGGGGTTCCCCAATGCAGAACCCTGTGCTGAGCTGGTGGGTGGCATCATGTAGTTCATGACTGGAGGGCCACCCATGTAAGGGCGGGACATTTCTCCTTCTGCCCCATAGCCAGCTCCCTCATACAGAGGAGTTCCCATCTGGTGGTAAGGTGGCATTGCACCATCATTTGATGCCTCCATCGCTGGCCTATGGTCCATTGAATTTGGCATGCCACCCTTACCTATTAAGATGAAAATCACAAATATAATTTAACACTATGATTCATTTGTATAAATTCACATCACATATAAGGAATAACGTGTTATGTGTCTAGACTGCGCTAAACCTGCTGACCTGGGGAAGTCTGCTTGATGACTCGTACAATCTGCTCATTCCGGGGATCCAGGTAGCCCATTTTGCTGATATACTCTAATGCAGCCTCTATGTTACGACTACCGGTTTGTTTCAATGCACGTACAGCCATTTCCTGGAAAAAAAATGAAATAAAACATGAACACAGGAGATTTTTTAGACATATACAGAACATCCTGGATGATTTACATGACAGTTTGTGAATGTGTGAACATGTGACCTTATAGGGCTGAGGTGATATCATTTTTATAGCTTTAAAGTGTTTAAAAAAGTTCAATTTTAATATTGCAGAAAACCTTTTCTGCTTCCTTGTATTGCTCTGTCCCCTGCTTTCAGATCCTCCTCTACTCTGCTCTCCACCGCCAACAATTAAGACAGACATACAACATAAAAATAAAAGAACTCTGGCATGAAGAAGACTTGTTACCATTTGAATTTAATTTCTTATATATGCACACTATGTTTAAAATTAGGATGTCATTGGGTATCATACATTGTTTATTATATATTTTTGTCCATATCTCTCCAGCCCTATGATCTTGTTTATAAAATGATGCTTGGTCAGCCCTTGAGACAAAAAAGTGTATTTTTTATTTTTTTATTTTTTTTTACAAAAAAATAAAAACAATAAACAAAACGATTCATTACATAACATTATTCAAATGTTTCAATAAAATGTTATATGTTACTTTTAACAAGTTCTGACACCAATTATTTTCCTTTGCTCTGTGACATCACTTGTGAAGAGTGCTATACAAATACATTTTGATTTGATTTCTAGAACAAAATGATGAAATATAAATTATGAAATTGTTGTGAAAAATTATGTTACATTGGGATTTTTATCTAAAAGTATTTACAGAAGTTATGTGACCTCTATCACAATAAACAATAATAATCAGCTGCACAATAAGTGGGCAGCAACAAGGGCAACAATACTTTCCAGTACAGATCTACCCCTCCTACTCACCCAACCAGGCATACACAAGCAGACACACTGACACACCACACACACACCACAGGTAGTGGTAAAGATAACATTCCATGCACCTGCTTCCTCTGCAGGTCATGGACCAGCTCCTTCCTGTGCCAGCACACAAACAAAAGCCAGCTCCTCCTAGAACAAAATGTAACTTCAGCCAGCATTTGACACTACAGTCAGTGCATTAATAGTAGGCCATTCCAGTGGCAAAAGCTGAGTACCCTGGGTTAAAAAAGTGACTTATAAAACACAGATTTCATTTGGCTTTTTATTTGCAGAGACATGCATCAAAAACCAGGCAAGCTTTATTTAGAACCAAGACCCTGCTTATGACTAGAATGGAGTCATAATATGTAACTTAAGTGTTCTAAATAAAAAACAACTCTGTGACCCACACCTATATGAGGAAATCTCCTAAACAGCATATGATCTCATTCAGAAGACATTCTGCCTAAACCTCACTCAACCAAGAAACATCCAGTCCTCGATCTTACACAGCCTCTTGTGGCCAGAAATGGTACTGCATATGGAATTCCATGGAAAAATAATCTATTCTACTGATCACTGGTCATATTTTAAGTCTTTTCAACATGCAAATATATAATTTTAAACTCCAGAGTTGCAGCAGTTGGTGGGACTGCAACAAGAAAAGCGCAGAAAGGGACTGGCAGCTTGAGCAACTGTGGGCACACTGGGCACAGTTAGAACTGAAACATGTGCCACAGCCACAAGAATTCCACACATTCCCTGAGTGTGACTGAGTTACTGATCAAGAATACCTCTTGTTTGTGTGTGTGTGTGTGTGTGTGTGTGTGTGTGTGTATGTGTAATTCCTTTTTCCAGGCACACATGCAGTCATTCATGGATGCAGAACACAGACACACGCGCACACACACACACACACACACACACACACACACACACACACACACACACACACACACACACACATACGCCCGTCCGCACACACGCACACACACACACACAAACACACACACTTAAAAAGGGGTTGGGACTGAGATCGTTCCAGTCATGACCTCGGCTGTCATTGCGACAGATGTTCAGTACATTCCATAAGCCAAAGAGGAAAAAATCCAGCTCTGTGAAAATCTGCACTTCTATCTGTGAACCCAACCTGGCTTGTTTATTCTTGATTTATCCTTCTCTGTACCACCTACTTTCATATGCGATGTGCCCAAAATATCTGCATTCACATTCGTACCCGAGTCATCATGGTCACCACCACCAATCTCACTGCAGTGACAGTCACACAACCAGACAGGGCTGAGCAAACTCCCAACTTTTCTGAATATTTATGAAAACAAACTGTCTCCATGGCTGGAGTGACATTACTCTAGCTGCTGTATAGCAGTGAGTCAGTGTTAAAAGTTGTTTTCTCATACAAGCTTTCACTTTGACACGATTCTCAATCGCATTCTTCCATAGCATGTGGAAATGAAAGCCACATGGAGGACCCTCAGAGATCTGCGCAGATGGATGCGCAGAACGATGGACATTGTCAAAAGCAGGGGGAAAAAACTAACCACAACATCTCAGCATCATACTTCAGTTCACACAAACAGCAATTATGTGAAAGTGATTATTTGCAAGTGTTTGGAAGCTTTCTCCACCCTTCTGCGCTGTTCACACTCCTCACACACCAAAACCTTACGGAACATAGCATGAGTAAACAAGACTACAGTTCGTACTGAAACACGTTATTAAAAAAAAATAAAAACAGAGACATGGAACTGTGTTATTTATGCTATTACTGTATAATCTGCAATGAATACAGTGCTCTGCTGAGAGTGAGCAAAACTGCTGATCTCAGCAGTAAGAGTATTTCAGTCTGTCTGTGAAACAATATATTCCATTAGAATAAATACGAATGAGCATAAATGTAGACGACGTTTGTGGACGCACAATATGAACAATAAACATTCTAATATATTTTAGCTGAATTACAATGTATGATATGATATATGATGTTGAAAAATTAGGACACCCCATATAATCCTTTGTCATATCAAACAAACTAAAATTTAATCTTCATTTCTTCTTTATATACACTAAGTCTTATCCATAGTGTACAGGAGAAAATGGGGGAAGAGGCCAGTAGAGTAGAGGAGCAGCAGAGAACGGGGACAGAGCAGAGCCAAAAAAAAAAAAGGTTGAAAACAATTTTTTCAAAAACTTTAATACTCAATATATATGATATCTTCTGAACCCATATCCTGCTCTGTTTATATCCCCATAGATACAGATATGAATATGAAAATACTGCCCAGCTCTAGTTAAAATAATTAAAATATTCTTCATCTTCCAGATGATGTCTGTTAATATAGTGATGTTTTAAAAAAATGCCAGGTATTTTATATTCATTACATGTGAAGTGTCATTTCAAAACATTTTTGTTTTACTTTGCTATGGCTTATAGCTCATAAAAATCCAGCATTTTAAATGATTATTTAATTCTAAGTAAGTTACTATTCAATCAGTATCAACATTAAAGCAAAAAAGGCTTACAATATGTAATGTTAAATGTAATGAATATAAAATATGTGACAGTTTTTCAATTTTGAACAAAACTTTACAATATGCTAATTCCCTGAGATGAACTAGTATAAGGCACACAAACAGAAACAGCTTCATTCTAAGGGACAAAGTGAAGCTGGAAAATGAATTATGAATAAAGCTGCAAACATTGTATGTGAACCTAAAAAAAATAAAATACAACAGAAATCTAAAATATGGGCTCTTTTGCACATGTATAACATGTAAGAACATTCATAGAAATTCATAGAAAGAAATACAAGATACTCATTTTTATGTAGGTTGAGCAAGAATGTAATTTATGTAATTTAGACTATTTCTATTGTTCTGAAAGAAAAATATTACACATGTGCATCACAGCTTTTCATTGCCCCCAAAAATGTTGTAACTCATCTGCATTTGACAGGCAGAAGAAGAATGGGGTTTAAAGTGCTCTTCATCTCCTCCCTTAGTACCCCTCCTACTCCCCCAGCAAAACATTTCCTCCTCAAAGGTGATTATGTAACCCAGCGCTGCATCGCTGTGTAACTTGTGGAGCAAGGAGCTGTGATAAAATCTGCTCAGAGGACTCCACAAAAGCACCCGGAGCAGAGCATTCAGCCATGACTTACCCAGAAAAAAAGAGCAGTCAAAGAGACAACTAAAATACCAGTCATTACATAATATTATTATTATTATTATTATTATTACTATTATCAATAATTATCATCATCATCATCATCATCATCATTATCATCATCATAAAAATGAAGCCTATAAATGCAAGCTAAGTCTGAGTATCAGTCCTGTATTTGGGCAAGTCACTTCACAAGACACTTCACTGACACTTCACTGACACTTGAGCATTAGCATGTGGACCCACCCTTCACTTCCTCACTATGATAAACTGCATAACTGACAGGTTAGTTTCACAGTAGTGACACAATACTGTATAACATTCAGTGAATGTTAGGCTCAATAATGAAATAATCTTGCAGGGCTTAAAATCAAAAACATGATCGAGAGAGGGCTGAGCTGACTTGGTATATGGCATACATTGTGAAAATATTACAAAGATGGAACAAATGTAGAGAGAAAAGTGACAAACACACATAAAAAGAGAGAGACAGTGTGTGTGTGTGTGTGTGTGTGTGTGTGTGTGTGTGTGTGTGTGTGTGTGTGTGTGTGTGTGTTGTCCCAGGCGGCGGTGCGTCACGCCCACTGGGGAAACTGTTCCACCCAGCTGCTATTGAATGGAGACACTTCCTGTGTGTGTCCAAACTGTCCCAATTCATCTTTAGCCACAAGCAGGGAGGACACTTGAGCAATACTTTCTCCAGTATGAGGAATTCTCCAGGCATCTCAAAAGGAAAAAGCACAGAATACAAAGAACCATCTGAGTGTCATCCAAAGAGTGTCTGCAGATGAAGTGGAGAAAGATTTGTGCAAAGCTTGCATTCATCAGGCTCAGTGAGCACAAGATTTTAAATGGACCCCTTAATCTTTATTATGCATGCTTTGATACATAATCCACATACGGTATTTAAATGTGCAACACAATTCACTGACTGAGTATTAAAATTGTACTTTGATAAATAATTATACTTTATATAAGCCTCTTATATATTTTGCCTCAGTATTAAACATGGTTTTCCCTTTATGGTGGGCTATAAGCTCTGCTTTTATTGACTGGTTTAAGACATTACAATATCCCACAGCCACTTAACGTACCCTAGCCTAGCTATGCTATGTAGGCATTTATACTTGACACTTCAGTTTTTTTTGCTGCAGTATTCTCCAAAACAACAGGTGGCAGGGCAAAGAAATGCACATTTGCCTTCAGAATCATCTATTTTGATTAATGCCTAGTTACAAAAAAAGGCAGGATCAGCATGCAGTGCAGAACCACCATATTTTGCAATGCAACAAGTAGGAACCTAGCATGAAAGTTAGGTTTTCAGTCTGACCATCATATTCTTCTATAGTAGCCTTTGTGTTTAGCCTTCACACTAGGTCTTCAATAGTGGGTTGGGAGTATTATATTTTGGGTGTATAACTGACAGTTAAGACTGTTACCTAACAGTTGACACACAGACAGACAGACAGACAGACAGACAGAAACACAAACACACACACACACACACACACACACACACACACACACACTAATGAATTTACACACTTGGGGGCAGTGAGCACATGTGTCCGGAGCAGTGGGCAGCCCTATCCATATTGCCCAGGAATTAAGTGCTTAGTAAAAAAACATTCATCCAGTTCAAGGAATCGAACCAGCAACCTTCCAGTCATGAGGCTGGTTCCCCAACCACAAGCCCACTGCTGCCCATAAAGTGTATAATAACACATTGGCCCATTATATAATGCAAGATGCTCTAATATATATATATATATATATATATATATGAATTTTGTCAATCATCACACCCCTAATCCAGACACTGGATCCACTGTGTACAGACTATAACCTATCTGATACCATGTTTCAACTGCCGAGGAGTGAAAAAAGCCCCATTCCAGTCTCCATTTAGCCATGTCATAAAGCCTGCCACAGAGGCAGCTCAGCACCCTCAGGCAAGGCCTCATAATTCCACTGTGCGGTGGTGGATTTCTCAGTGGTGTTGTGCATGGGCTTGAGCATAGCATTCCTTACATGCCTCACAATCACAGGACCGTTCTCAGGCCCGTAGTGCCACTTTAGACGCACAACCTTAGCGCAACAAATGCCATAAAGCTCTGCTCGCAGGCCTGTTTAAGAAATTCTGCTATACTGCATGATGAGCAAATATGAAACAAAGCTCCCTGATCAATATGCAGCTTTATCTAATGTACACAAAACATACCACTGGGCTGCAATATACCACTAACAGGCACCGCTGTACTTGTACCACATGAAAAAGCTGGTTCTACTCAAATCAGATACAGATACATCAGAATACTTTTGTTTTTCAGGGGGAAAGGTGATTGGCTTCACATCCTGTCACAGCCCTCTTCTTCCCTCTGGGATGGAGATGTTCTACAGAACTCTCAAAGAAAATAAATGTTCAATAGGTTGAGAAATATAACTGCCTTTCCAACATTTCTGTACTCAATATTATGTAATGGCTTCAGACTTGGCAATCAGCAGTCATTGTGTTGGTGTCCACTGTATGTTAGAAATGAATCAGTGAAAAAGACTTGTCTCATTTATGATCAAAGGCCATTTGTGAATTGAAGCAACAAAGAATCGAAATGTCTAGGTACAATGGGGAAAATAAGCATTCTTTTTCTGAGTTAATGATGACCCACCGGCCTGAACTGATTAGGCCCTAACCTCAAGCTCTTCTGCCCCATCTGAGAAGGACACCACGCTACCCTGATACATCTTTACATTAGCTTTCCACCTTCCACTACTGGACCTGGACTAGTTTCCCACCCTGCCTATGACTAGCTGCTCACCCACCATCACCAATTATGTAGAAATCTACTGTTAATATTATGTACACCAGCAAACTAACATTACTTCAGTACCCGAGTAATAGAACAGAGATGTAGGGATCCAGTTTCCCCCAACTATGTATAAGTAGTTTGACCAGAGAAGGATGGGTCCTCCCCTTGTGAGCCTGGTTGCTCCCAAGGTTTCTTCCTCCAGGTCTGAGGGAGTTTTTCTTTGCCACTGTCGCCATTTGGCTTGCTTACTAGGGGATCTGTCATTTATAATTTGTTCCTGTTTTAACCTTTTTATTTATTTATTTATTTAATTAATTTCTGTGAAGCTGCTCTGTGACAACTTCAGTTGTGAAGAGCACTATACAAATAAATGCTGATTTGATACACTGCCAATTTTGCAAGTTTTCCCACCTACAAAGAATCTATCTAGAACCTACAAAGGTCTATCATTTTTATCGTAGGTACACTTCAACTATGAGACACAGAATCTAAGTCCAGAAAATCACATTGTATGATTTTTAAATTATTAGCATTATTATTATTTGCATTTTATTGCATGAAATAAGTATTTGATCACCTACCAACCAGAAATAATTCTGGCTCTCACAGTCCTGTTAGTCTTTCTTTAAGAAGGCCTCCTACTCTGCACTCATTACCTGTATTAATTGCACATGTTTGAATTTGTTACAAAAAAAACCTGTCCACATACTCAATCAATCATACTCCAACCATGGTCAATCATCAGGAACAAAATTGTAGATCTGCACAAGGCTGGGATGGGCTACAGGAGAATAGGCAAGCAAGTTGGTGAGAAGGCAACAGCTTTTGGTGCAATTATTGGAAAATGGAAGAAACAGAAGATGACTGTCATTCTTCCTCGGTTTGGGGCTCCATGCAAGATCTCACCTCGTGGGGTAAGGATGAAAAAGGTCTGAAAAAGGTCAGGAATCAGCCCAGAACTACATGGGAGGGCCTTGTCAATAACCTGAAGAGAGCTGGGACCACAGTCTCAAATAATACAGTTAATAACACATTACATTATTTTGGCTTAAAATCCTGCAGCTCATGCAATGTCCCCCTGCTCATGCCAGCACATGTCCAGGTCCAATTGAAGTACGCCAATAACTATCTGGATGATCCAGAGGAGGCATGGGAGAAGGTCATGTGGTCAGATGAGACCAAAATAAAAGATTTTGGTATCAGTGTTTGGAGGATGAAGAAGGATGAGTACAACCTGAAGTTTTGAAGCATGGGGGGTGGAAACATCATACTTTGGGGTGTTTTTCTTGCAAAGGGGACAGGATGACTGCACCGTAATGAAGGGAGGATGGATGGGGCCATGTATTGCAAAATTTTGGCCAGCAACCTCCTTCTGACAGTGAGTCCCATTACTACACATATATCCTATTGAACAGACCACATGATTTGAAAGTAAACATTAGATTCAGAGTTTACTAATGCACTGGCACTATGATGAGAAGACTGCAGGTTTCAATCCCGGTTCATGCGGCTTATCATCTGCAGCTGCAGTCAGAGAGAGTAAAATTGGCCATGCTATCTCTGAATGGGTAGATGCGCACTCTCCCCACCTCACACGCAGTGCGATCCTGGCTGGCACAGGTGTCTGTGAGCTGTTGTACTAGTGCTGGGGACCTCAGAGTGTGTGGGCTTCCCAGCAATGATGCAATGATGGCAGTTTGAAAAGAGGGGGTGGCTGGCTTCAGATGTATCAGAGGATGCATATGCTTGTCCTTAACTACTAGTGTCAGGAAAATCATGTGGGATAAGGGAGAATCCTAATCCAAAAACCTGGGTGATTTTCATTTCCAGATTGGGTGAAAAATTGGGATTAATTTTTTTTTCATGTTTAGATGTTTAGATTTTTTAACAGTGATCTTTCTCTTTCTCCATATTACTTACACTTTGTGAACATCCAAGATGGGTATCACTGAAAAAACTTTGTATCTCTAAATTATATTCAGTGTCCTGTTTACTCACAGAAGAGTGTGCTATTGCTGTGTAGTGTCTATATGTGTGTGCTGCTGTTACACATACTGTACATACTTGAAATGGTCCACAGACATCACCTGTTCACACCACCAGTTTTCAGCCCACATGCATTTAACAACACATTCAAAACTAAAAAACATAGCTACATAACCCACATAGCAACTGGAACTTAATCAATGTCCATTCCTCTCAATGACATCCAAGAGACAAACAGACCTGCACATTTGTATGTCTTCTCTGACAAACACTGTCAGATTTTAGCCTTTAGTCTTTAGCCTTTAGACTAAGGAGGACTTTCATTTGCAGTTTTCATAGAAAGAAATCAATACATGTGATTAATTCAAATAGCTGTATTCCATCAGAGTAGAAGAGGAGGGGCTTGCACTGTGGACTTTTTATGGCTTATTAAGTACTGTTGTTTCAGAGCTCATAGATCTATACATATTTTCAGCACATTAAAAATTAAACCTGTAATCCAAATCTGAAACTGGCCTTATACCAAGCCTTAAATGTGTGCATTATCAATACCCTCATGTGAACAATTTGCACATTATAAATGTGTTTACACTGATCAGCCATAACATTTAAACCACATGCCTAATATTGTGTTGGTCCAACCTGTTCCAAAACAAAACAGCTTTGACTGTTATGGACACACTGAAACCTCTGAAAGTCTCCAGTAGTATCTAGCACCAAGACATTAGCAGCAGATCCTTTAGGTACTTTTGTTAGGTACAGACCACAAGACCTGCCATCACTTTGCTGATTTTATGGTCCAGACCTTCTAGGGCACAGTTTTCCTACAATGTTGGGGCATTCTGGCTTTAATAATTTATGAAAACAATCATACCTGATCACATCCAGCTTTGACCAGCTCCTGCAGCATCTGCCGGTTGACATCTCCGCTGGGGTGGGCTGAGTTGGACGCTGGACCCGACTCATTGGCAAAGGGCATCAAAGACTTGCGAATCTCTCGTAGGGCGTTCTGGTAGTTGTTGAACTTCTGTGGCTGTCGGAGTTGCTGCTGTCTGCCGCTCTGGTCTTTACCCTTACAGTCCCCTCCTCTGCCCCCTTCTCCTCGAGAACTGCCCCCATGCAGTGCTTGACTCACCAGCTTAGCTGGCTGCTTCAGTCCCTCTTTTATCTCCTGCAGGCGCTGGCGCGTGTTGCCCACGTACGGGGCAGCGGGGAACGTTTTAGGCCTCATGGATGGACCTGACCTGGTCTAACGCTGAATCACAAGTGGTCTACGGTACTGCACAATGGCAAATCCACTCAAACACTCAATTCACATCCCAAGTGCTTGAACAGAGCTAGCATATGAAGAATAAAATTAGACCCCTACACACACACACACACACACACACACACACACACACACACACACAAAGCTCAGCTATGAATGGGTCTGACCTAAAAAGATAAGGCCCTGCAGTGGGGTAGATTTGAGCGGTGATTGGGATTCTTTTAGAAAGCTTTAGCAGATTGTCTCTCTCCGGCTTCTTCTGGCTCCTAAGTGATCACATTGCCCGCTTTTAGGGGTCACACTCCCCTTCCTCCCATGACATGAAAAGAGTCACACACGTGGGCTGGTTCCATTCTGGCATGGTTTGCATCTTTGCCTGTGGAGACAGAGCACATAGAAGTAGAGACGTGAGTTAAAGGCTCAAGGTGTGTGTGGCGGTTTGTCTATGTACAGGTGAAATACTTGAGGCTGAACAGAAATTAGTGCTGCTTTATTTCAAAGGACATTGTGTGCATTCCAGCAGGGTGCTGCTACTCTCCTGAGGCGGAGCACTGGAGGATGAGGGGAAGAGGCACATGTCTTTCTGACGCAAGCATAGCTTCATGCCGACAGAGATAAAACTTATCATTATTCATAATCAAGTCATTTCTGAAACCACCAGCAGCCCTAATGTAAAACAAAACAAGCATACTAACCAAACTGACCTACAGTCAGATGCAAATGCCAGATGCCGGCTAGAGGGGTATAAAGCCCTCCTGCACTGAGTTGTGAAGCAGTGCTATGAAGCAGCATCCAACATCCTGACCTTGCTAAAGCTTTTGTCTTGGAATTCAATCAAATCCTCACAGAAATGCTCAAATACAGATGGGCACTTATAAAACAGTTATGATATTACAATATGTCTTGTACAAAATATATCACAATATAATGATATTAACAAAATATTGCCCAGCCCTCATACAAGAAACTGTGTAGGATAAGTGCTCAGGGCACATAGCATTTAGGGGCTTACAGACCGGCCATAGTGAGTCCGCAGCGTGATGAAGTTGATCATCAATACATACTGAATACATCAAACAAACAGACAGAGGGTATTAAGGGTACTCACTGATATGACTATAAGGTCAGTATGTTAAGAGATAATTCTGATGAGATTACTAACAGTCAAAACAGGAGGACCTGAAACCAAACTGCTGTCTCTATCTGGACTCTACAACGATGGTTATTTAAGGTCTAATCCGTTTTACTGACCTTACGTCAAGGCATATGTTGTTAATCATCAATGAATTACAGCATTAATAATAACACAAAAGCTGAAAAGCAACCAATATTGCCAGTTTTCACAGTGTGTATATCACACAGTTTAATTTTTTGGTTCAATTTGTAAAGCCTTGTCACTCTTGCATGACTTTTTTTGATTAGTTAAAAAAAATAATTCTCAAAACAGTATTCTCAAAACAACATGAAATGAAAGAAAATACACATTTTCACATGCTGACTTTGCCTCAGATTTATGGAGAAAAAAATTATCACAAAACTGGACAAATCAGAGAACAAACAGGCTTTAATACAAGCATGATGGTGGTGCCTTGCTCCAGGATGCAAGCATGTTGCTCAATCTCCAGGATCTTTATCCTAAGCCTCCATTCTTGTGATGCTTCCAGCACCAGGTCCACACACAAAGCATTCCATTCCACAAGTAACAACATGAAAAGCCATACAACTTCATCGCATGATGAAGTAAACCAATAAATAAACACATTTTACAGTTGTCTCACACACTGGGATGTGAACAGATGGAACTGACAAATTATTGTTGTTGTTATTTTTTATGTTCAGAATTACCTTTCTGTGGCACACTGCAGCGTGTCCCACAAAATCATCTACACCAGCCAATGATCTTTCAAAGATATAACTGTTGTAGAATTTCATGCAAACCAAACTTTAAATATAGACTACATTACTTGCATACAAACTTGATGTCTGTCATGCTTCAAGCACAAGCTCAGTGTATGCTTATGTATTTTCAAAATGTCAACTTTACAGGAGGATGGAAGACCTTTTTACCTTTCAGTGGATGTCAATGGAAAACATGATTCTGACAGCCAGACCCAAATAATGTCAGAAAGTTAAAAAAACAAAAACTACAAGGTCTTTACATCATGATGTCAACTACTACTAATGTTACTACTATGACACATGGTACGCCAATACATTTCAATCAAGATTTTTGGGTGCCTCCCATGAAAGTAATGTCTTCAGTTCACACTAAAACCTTGTATTTCCATTTTTGCTGAAGAACAGACCAATGAAAATAGTCCAAAATTACTAGGTGGTATTGATTATAGTGCAATCAAATCAGTATTGACAGACTATTGCTTAAAATATCAGCATCAGACAGATGTTCAATTTGTGAAATAAAGAGATGGGCAATAGGAGTATTTTATGTAATTGTTGTTCACAATATCACAGATATCAGTGTTTAAGGAACACTGAACAAGTATACATTTCATTACAAAGGGCACGGTCGTATTTAGTCGAATATAGCAGCATATTTAAAATAAAAATGCTTTATGTTAAATTATCTACTATTGCTTTAGTAGCAGAAGTTTTTTTTCTGATCTGTTACTACTGGTACCTTTTATCTGTGTCAAAATATTGTGATAAATATTAAAGTGTATTATTAAAATGTTTTTAAATAGTGTGATGTTATTTTACTGTATCACCCACTCCAGCAAAATATATTTTCACACCAAAAAAGCAGAATCTTTAGATATAAATGAGTTACTAGACTAAAAAACACTTTTTACTGCCACTCCACACAGTTTATTAATGTGCATGTATCTGCAACTGCAGATATGCACAGGAAAAAAATATGGGACATCACAATCACCCCAGATTCAACCCCAAAACAGTGTAACCTTAATATGTTTCTAATGCATCACAGTATCAGATAATACGAAGTTTCCATTAACAATGATAACAAACCAATGAGTTTTACAAACCTAACATAACCTGTACTGTTTGGATGATTTTTTATGTTTTATTTTGTTAAGCAATCTTTTATTCTTCTCTTTTCACACCAAATTAGATTCTAATAAGTTAATATTCTGCATTTTGAATTGTTCTTTGAAAAACATCTGGCACCCAGTACATAACATGCACTGCTGTTACTATGAGGTCATGAAAACATTAATAAAGTGCACAAAAAAAAAGGTTTGGTAACAAAATCACAACTTTAATGGAATATTATGATATCATCTGTTATAAACACTGTATGTATTAGGACTAGACAATAGGGTGTATGTGAAAATGCAAGTGGGAGCAGAGGATGAGTGGGAGGAGCAGCTGAGAGCAGGGGGTGGAGCAGATCAAGAGCAGAAAAAGGCTTTTCCACAAAATTGAAACAAAACATCATTTTAAAAACTTTAAAACATAAACAATATCGCATCAGCCCATATCTGACTATATTTATATCCTGATATTTATATAAATATTGATATATCACCCAACAATATACATGTAAGTGTAGAGTAGAGCTGGGCGATATGGCCACAAATCATTAACACTATTAATTGAACATTTTACCTCAATTCGGATTATTGAACTATTATTTTAATGAATGCCATTGTTTTTCTTTGGAACAAGCTGCTTAAATTCCTCATTTGAATTGGTGTTTGAGTTCCCATGTTGCTTCCATGTCACAGACTGGACAGAGCAGAGTCACATGACTACATGGTAGTATGTTATGAGGACAGTACATGAATACATGCAGAGTGTGTATACAAAATATATACAAAATATATACAAAATAATTGAAATAATTGGCAGATGTAAGCTGAAGTTGATTATAAGTTCTGAAAGTCGGTTTGGATTAATTTTTGATTACTTGTTCAGCCCTTGTATAGAGTAAGTAAAACATTATGCCACTACATCTTATTAAAAGTAGTTGCTGAATGGTTGACACAGACACACATAGCAGTCCAAAAAAATCACAGTACAGGCTTCAGCAGGCATTCATCCCCACCATCAACACCTCAGATGTCAGCAGAAACGTATCACACTAAACAAGATCATGTACCATGCTATAATCAATGGTAAAAAGCACAGTGTTCCCTATAGGCTCTCTTGAGAACAGCTTTGCAATGGATACAAAGCTGAACAATGTAAAATCAATCAAGGTATTTGATAACACATGCTCTGGGTAATGCAATTCACTTCATTCAGAACAGGCCAGAACTGATATCGGAATTTACATCAAGCACAAGCACTATCAATCCAAAACAAGTCAGAAAGAAAACATTCCATAAGATAAAGAATAAAAACAAGCTGTGTACTTGACATAACATAAACATGTCTCCACATCCTAATAGCCATTTTTCTGTGCACTGGCACAGTAAGACTCACTTTGCACAACTACTATTCAGTGTTAACATCAGGTCAAAAATCACAAAACAGAATGCTGAATCAAAAACATATAGAAAACAAATATCTGAAACTACAGTCTACACCACATACACCACTATCAGCACTAATCCAGACCCACTCCTGCCTACTGACCTTCCTACGGACCTTAACTCCAACCACAACCAATCTCAGCTGATCCATATCACCACATCATTACTGTCTTCAGAAGGGTTAGTGAGCACAAAACTACAGGAATAAGTCACTGATACCAGACAACTGAGATGCTGAATGAATTACTAATCTATAATAACATTATAACACCTGCTCTCTGATTCCTGTTAAAGCATGGGGGGAACATCTATACACACTACATTAACATCTGCTCATTCATATCTTCTTCTGAATTCAAGGGTATTAATAAAGAAATAGGGTAACTCTCTACTTTCCCGATAAGGCATCTAACAAGTTTGGAGCACTGCTGTGAGGATGTGACTGAATTCATTAACAAGCGGTAGTAAGGACAGGATGTTGGATGATCACCACCCGATCTCATCACCTCCCCAACTCTCAAACTCATCCCAAAACTGGATGGAGCACAATCATTGCAGAGAACCCTGCTTCACAGCTTCATGCTGGAAGGCTTCATACCCCTGGCATTAGGCATGGTTCCCGGTGCCTATAAGTTCATGTTCATCTGCTCCAGAGTTCTTTTCTATTGGCAGCACTCCTCTACAGAAACCCAACAAACGCAATAGAACATCTGTGTCAGCATCAAGCGGGCAACCTGAAGTAGCAATCATTAGAAGGCCTAGCCACAAACATGGTGTATGTATGTGATCCATACACACACACACACACACACACACACACACACACACACACACACACAAACACACATAAGCAATAAAATAGCAATTTGAATATGGTGGGTAGAAAATTCTACAATTGATTTTTATTTTTATCAATTATTTTTATGATGTTGCTCATAGTAGTAACAGCAGTGGTAATAATAACAATAATAATAATAATAATAATAATAATAATAGTAATAATAATAATAATAATAATAATAATAATAATAATAATAATCAACAGGTGATGCTAGCTGTTAGACATCTCCTGGCTCCAGTGTTGACCTGTTTCATGTTTATTTCTATTTTTCAAGTACTGAAAGCTGGTTTTAACTCTAATCGTTGAGAGAGGAGTTCTAAAGAGGACAGGAAACCCAGTGAAAAACAACACACCCTTCAAAAGAGTCCCTTTCCCCGTCTCTTACACTCAGCTCAGCTCAGCTCAGCCCTGCGCATAGGAGAAGAGCTGTGTGCGCTCGGTTACAGGCCTGTCTAAGAGCTGGAACTGCTGCTACTCCTCTCTGCCACCGCCGCCGCGGAGCGAGGAGAAGTGTGTTGGACTCACCAGCGACAGAACCGTCGCCCGAACGCTGTGCGGCGACAGAGCTGGAGACTGTAAAACTCGCTTCCTAGCCCGATGGTGGGTCTCGTCTCACTGAAGGCAGACTTTACAAATGCTGAGCTCGGCCTCCATTTTCCTGCTCCTCTCGGCAGATTTAGAAATGCAGTACAAAGTTGGACACTTACTGCATTGTTAACATTCCTCTCCAGTCACGTGAGGCGCCGACGCACGTCAGCACTGCACACAGTCTGGGCGGGGCTTCCTCCGTTTACAACGCTGGACCAGGCTGGACACTGGAGGGGGGGGACGCTGCTGCTGCTGCTGCCCGCTGGGGAGACCAAGCAGACACACCAGGGGTTCAAAAGAAACCCCACTGTGAGCACCAGGTCCATCCTTTAGGCTGCTGAAGTTTGTAACAGCACAGAAAGTCCTGGTCCAACACTCACACCATGTGAGTCGGGTCATTATGTAAGAGGTGGAAGCCCATCTCCATCATATGGAGAACAGTGCTCATAAGAATGAGATGTTCAGGGACCACCATGTGACATTCAGACAGAGTTATGAGATTATAAGTAATAATAATAATAATAATAATAATAATAATAATATTCATGTCATAATCATGGGATTATTACTATCCCAAGACTTCCTGAACCCATCATTATAATCATCTCAGTGATATGACTGACACTGTTATCAGAACAGGATGGTGCACGATAAGAATAAAAGCCAATTAAACCACATAATGGGTTGTTCTTAATTACGAGATAGGACGTCAATATTTATTAGTCTGAATTCTGAGATGTGAGATATGACATCATAGATTCTGAAATAAAGTCTCATAATTATAACTGACTTTGTATACTGAGATCTGTATCTGTGAACAGACCTCAAAAGAGGTGAAAAAATGGGCAGGAATCCCAACTAGAATGGAGGAATCTTAGGTTCAAAAAGCATTTACAAGCTGTGATACCTGTGTTACTAACTCCTGACAATGTCCAATTGTGCTTAAAATATTAAGGAATCAGGAAATTATATTTTAACACTTAGCTCATCAGTGAAATTGACTAGGGATGCTCAGAAGCTTGTAAGTATTTGCACACAGTAAATATTTGTCATAATGTTTATAGTAGCATGTTCTTAAATAAATCTTATAGAAATGGAAAAAAAATAATTGGATTATTTAATTTTTTTAAAGAAATGACCAAAAACAACTCTATGTTTACCAGAAAATTCTGCTCATTCAGCAAAGTCAAGCATCAGGACTACTGATGTAGATTCGAAGATGACTCTTTTACTTAAAGACCAGTAATAAAATTAAATTTTCAGTTATACTGAAAAACACAGACATGGGTTTAAGTCTTATTCATGTTCTTAAGAAAATTGTTTAACCTTTAGAATCCTAGCCTAATTTTGCTGGATATTTTTTTGGAGTTAGACATTATTATTCACCAAAACATTCATAAGTATTTATAGGTGACAGTCACACATGCCAGATATTATTTTGTTCAGGAGATCCTAGGCTACTCAAATTTGTCTTCCTTTGAGATGTATATAGTAACAGAATTTAGATAGATAGATAGATAGATAGATAGATAGATAGATAGATAGATAGATAGATAGATAGATAGATAGATAGATAGATAGATAGATAGATAGATATCCATCCATCCATCCCTCCATCCCTCCATCCATCCATCCATCCATCCCCGCTTATCTGGGGTCGGGTCGCGGGGGAAGCAGCCTAAGCAGAGAGAGAACCAGACTTCCCTCTCCCCAGCCACTTGGTCCAGCTCTTCCGGGGGAACCCCAAGGCATTCCTAGGCCAGCCGAGAAACATAGTCTCTCCAGTGTGTCCTGGCTCTTCCTCTGGGTCTTCTCCTGGTGGGGTGTGCCCGGTACACCTCACCAGGGAGGCGTCCAGGAGGCATCCTCACTAGATGTCCGAGCTTCTCACCCTATCTCTAAGGGAGAGCCCAATCACCCTGCGGAGAAAACTCATTTCAGCCGCTTGTATCCAAGATCTCGTTCTTTTGGTCATGACCCAAAGCTCATGACCATAGATGAGGGTAGGAACGTAGATTGACCGGTAAATTGAGAGCTTCGCCTTTTGGCTCAGCTCTCTTTTCACCACTATGGACCGATATAGCATTCGCATCACTGCTCATGCAGCACCAATCCGCCTGTTGATCTCCCGCTCCTGTTTTCCCTCATTTGTGAACAAGACCCCTAGATACTTAAACTCCTCCACTTGTGGAAGGACCTCCTCCCTGACCCAGAGAAGGCACTCTATCCGTTTCCGGCTGAAGACCATGGCCTCAGATTTGGAGGCACTGATTCTCATCCCGGCCGCTTCGCACTCGGCAGTGAACTGCTCCAGTGAGAGCTGTAGATCACGACCCAATGAAGCCAACAGGACCACATCATCCGCAAACAGCAGAGACGTGACCCTGACCCTTTCCCCCCCGAGGCACCGGATGGTGGACCAGAATCGCCTCGAAGCCATGCGGAAGCCTTTTTCCATGGTCTCTCCAAACTCTTCCCACACCCGAGTTTTTGCCACCCGAGCCGCGTGCCGCTTGGAATGCCTGTACCTGTCAGCTGCTTCTGGAGTCCTACAGGCCAAAAAGGCCCGATAAGACTCTTTCTTTAGCCTGACAGCATCCCTCACCGCTGGTGCCCACCAGCGGGTTCGAGGATTGCCGCCACAACAGGCACTGGCAACATTGCAGCCACAATGAAGGCACGGAACAGGGGCCACTCGGACTCAATTTACCCTGCCTCCCCCGGGATGTGTTCAAAGTTTTCCTGGAGGTGGGAGTTGAAACTCTGTCTCACAGGAGATTCCGCCAGAAGTTCCCAGCAGACCCTCACAATACGCTTAGGCCTGCCAGGTCTTACCGGCATCCTCCCCCACCAACGTAGCCAACTCACTGCCAGATAGTGGTCAGTTGACAGCTCCGCCCCTCTCTTTACCCAAGTGTCCAAAACATGCGGCCGCAGCTCAGATGATATAACAACAAAGTCAATCATTGAACTACGGCCTAAGGTGTCCTGGTGCCAGGAGCATATATGGGCACCTATATGACTGATCATGGTGTTAGTTATGGACAATCCATGATGAGCACAGAAGTGCAATAACATAACTCCACTCGGGTTCAGATCAGGGGGGCCGTTCCTCCCAACCACGCCCCTCCAGGTCTCACTCTCATTGCCCACATGGGCGTTGAAGTAGAACAAAGGAGTCCCCTGAAGGGGCACTTTCTAGCATCCCCTCCAGAGACTCCAAAAAGGGTGGGTAATCTGAACTGCTGTTTGGCGCATAAACGCAAACAACCATCAGAACCCGTCCCCCCACACGTAGGCAGAGTGAGGCTACCTTTTCGTCCACTGGGGTGAACCCCAACATATAGGCACCAAGATGGGGGGCCACAAGTATGCCCACTCCTGCTCGGCGCCTTTCGCCAGGGGCAACTCCAGAGTGGAAAAGTGTCCAACCCTTCTCAAGGAGACTTGTTCCAGAGCCCGAGCGGTGCGTTGAGGTGAGCCCAACTATTTCAAACTGGAACCTCTCAACCTCGCACACCAGCTCCGACTCCTTCCCCACCAGAGAGGTGACATTCCATGTCCCTAGAGCCAGCTTCTGTAGCCTTCGGCCACCACTAGAATTTAGATACTTGTATGAATTTGACCACGGCATGTAACTGCCCACAAGGTGTGGATCTCAGGTTCTAATAGTTAAGGGAATGCAATGGTCCACACAAAAGCAGTAGAATATAGACAGCAATCATTTTGTGGGTAGAAATATCCATAATATATTTAATAAACACAAGGCTACATTAAAGAATACCAGTATTGCTATACAAGCACACATCTGTAAAGCAGCTTAACAAAAAAGACTAATATGTCTTTGAATAGTCCTATTACTGCAAATCACATATGCACCAATTCTGCACATGTATGTGTAAAACTTGGACTATATAGAATTTTCCAGTACAACACACACAGCCAAATGCAGCAATAGTTATCATGTCAGAAAATTGGGGAGAGACTAATGGTTTGACAGGGGACAGTCAAATTTAATGCCCAAGCTCAGCATAAGCTGAAGCACAAACATATAAAAATACAATCTATAGCTAGAAGTAAATACAGCATGCAGTATTTTATTAGTGTTGACATAGAACATAACAATAAAAACAATAACTTATCAGTAACACCAATACCAAATGTAAACTTAAGCTTACAGAACCAATAGTCATTAAGGTTCAAGACCAAAAGACTAAGCTTAATGGAAATAATGTGCCATGTATTAATATAAAAGCAACAGCTGTTTTGACACCATGGTATTGCCAGTATATAGGCTAAGGCACTAATACATGAGGACAGCTAACACTGTCTCCTAGCTAAAGGGACTGTTCAGAAGCAAGGAAAAAACACTGGCTATAAGGTCTGTCCACTGAAACACCACATCAATAACAGATTATGCAATGGAATGTTTAATTTCAAACCAAAGTATTGACAACTTCTGTTTAAAAAGCCCCAAATCCAGTACCACAATAAATTCCACTCTCCAAACCTTTTAGACACCTTCCTCCAATGTTCTTTGGGAGTTTATCCTCTTGGCTTGTGTAGACTTTCAGCTTCAATTCAATATCTTCAAAATATAATGCATTATCCATTTAGAAATTTCAGCCATTTACTAGTATATAATCCCACCATTTTCACATAGTGTATCAGGGAAGTATTCACAGTGCTTCACTTTTTGCACATTTTGTTATATTACAGCTTTATTCCAAAATGTATCAGATTAATCCCCCCTCGAAATTCTACACACAATACTCCACATGGACAAAGTAAAGTTTGTTTGAAATCTTAATTTATTAACATGCACATAAGTATTCACTGGCTTTGCTCAATACTTTGTTGAAGCACATTTGGCAGCAATTACAGCTTCAAGTCTTTTTGACTGTGATGCTACAATCTTGGCACACCTGTCTTTGGGATGTTTCTCCCATTCTTATTTGCAGAACCTCTCAATTTCTATCAGATGGGATGGGGAGTTTTGATGCACAGAGATCTTTAAATATCTCCAGAGATGTTTAATCAGGTTCAAGTCTGGGCTCTAGCTTGACCACTCATGGACATTCATAGAGTTGTCCTGAAGCCACTCCTTTGTGTATCTTGGCTGTGTGCTTATGGTTGTTGACCTGTGAGTAGATAAACCTTCATCTGAGTTCGAGGTCCAGAGCACTCTGGGGCAGGTTATCATCAAGGATGTCTCTGAATATCACTGCAGTGATCTTTCCCTCGACCCTGACTAGTCTCCCTGATGGAGTGCTGCAGAAATGGTTGTCATTCTGGACGTATCTCCTCTCTCCACAGAGCAACACTGGAGCTCTGTCAAAAAGGTCCTTGGTCACCTCCTTGACTAAAGCCCCCCTACCACAATCACTAAGGGTGGCCAGCTCTATGAAGAGTCCTGGAGGTTCCAGACTTCTATTTATGGATGACGGAGGCCACTAGGCTCATTGGGACATTCAATGCAACAGAAATGTTTCTGTACCCTTCCCCAGACTTGTGTCTCAATGCAATCCTGTCTCGGAGGTCTAGAGACAATTCCTTAGACTTTATGGCTTGGTTTGTGCTCTGACATGCACCGTCTACTACTTATATAAACAGGTGTGTGCCTTTCCAAATTTGGTCCAATCAACTGAATTTACCACAGGTGTACTGCAATCAAGCTGTAGAAACATTTGAAGGATGATCAGTGTAAACAAGATGCACCCAAGCTCAATTTTGAGTGTCATGAAAAAGGCTGCATGTACATGACATTTTTGTGTTTTATTTTCAATAAATTTGCAAAGATTGCAAACAAACACTTTTCACTTTGTATTTTGTGTAGACCTTTGAGGGGGAAAAATTATCTTATCCATTTTGGAATAAGAAAAAATGTGCAAAAGGTGAAGCGCTATGAATACTATCTGGATGCACTGTAAGTGAAAAAAGTCACTATCCAAAGACTCATGGGCTTTACCACATGCAGAACAATGTATCAGATCAAGTCTGGAAAGATCAGAGGTGGGTTTCCCAAAAGCTTCCCAACACATGATGATTCTTAGATGGTTGAAAAAAACATAATACTAAGCACACTGTCTCTCCCTGTTAAGACATCATTAATGCCAAGATGCATTTGGGAAACTGGGCTCAGTTTGTGTTCACACATCTCCAGAAAGACTGAATCTTCATAACATTAAGAAAAACAATTATGTTTTCTCCACAGGTCATCCAAATGTACCTGATGGTGCTTTATCAGATGACGGAACACAATGTTGCTTCAAAGCTCAATGTTGGGAGTTTTAGACTTTGTTAGCTGATGCTTGGCATATATTTGTATAGAAAGAGTATCTAATATGGAGGATTGCCTTTAGGGTAATTAAAGTCTTGCACATTCCCTATATTCAATGAAATAGCTGAGTGTGTGTCAAGTAAAAAGTGTAACTGGGAATACATTTGATGACTGAATGGTCTGAGGTCCGTATCTCACATGTCATGTATATGTACACGGTCTAAACTGGCTCATAAATTTGAATATTAACATTCTCTTTTAACAATTGAAACGACCAGTCACCACCCTTTTTTGTTCAATGTTCCAAACATTTAAGTGCAATAAAGAAACAATTGGCAGCCTTCATATACCAAAACCTGCTGAGGTCAACCGATAAAAAGAAGCAATTAATCATTGGGGGAAATATGGACGGGAAAGTGCTAATAAGTTCACAAAAAGATCTATTAAATGTAATGCCTTTAGTAAAAGAGATGCAGCCTACTCTAGTGGGACAGCAGATATACACAGGTTGTTTAAGGCACAGGCAACCTGTACTATCTTGTCAAAAGTGGTGACATCTGAGCTACGGTCTATGACTGTAAAAGGACTCTCCACTGGTCCAGTAAGCATAGAATATCTTTTTTTGACCATTTGTATGACTCTCCCTACATGCTTATACACATTCAACCTTTCTGCTGTGACCAGTGAGGCCCGTTCTCTCATGTTTTGGTCACCTGGGCAGATTTCACCACGATCACCACTAGTGATTTTGAGTTCAGCTCTACAAGCGCCAACCAAGTCCCTGATGTCAAAATCTCTCTCAGCCAGTACTACATCCCCTGGCAGGAGCTTACAAAGGAGACCACAACTCTGTACTATAGTCTTATCACTGACATTGCCAGGTGACCCCCTGGAAACAAACATGACAACACCTTGGGGGGCAACACCAATAACATATTTCAGCTCGCTGACAAAAGCTAACGGAGGTGACTGAGTGACAATGTCCAATGTTGATGATGTGCCTTGAGGGTTTATGTCTATGCTGACTGCTTTTTCAAGTGTTACTGTGAAGCAGTCTATAATGACAGCACAGTCAGGATGTGAGCACTTCACTGCTGCGGGAAGGTTTTTCCGAAGCTCCAGCCTTGATGGCCAATACACAGCTGTGGGTACCAAAGTGGTAAACATTATGTTGATGACTCGATGAACAGTTCTGGTTACTGTTGCAACTTTAACTCCAAAACGGTAGGCTAAGTCCTGATTCCTAAGATCAAGCCTAAGTCTCATTAATGTGAGAAGTAACTGCTGGAACTTTGAAAGCTTTGAATTTTTGTCCCCCTTCATATGTGGCACAAGCAGCCACATTACAGTCTCAAACACAAAATAGTTTGGCAAGCCTGTATAGAACTGAACTTTTTCTGGATCATTCCTGAAAGAGGATTCAGTGAGTGACATCTTCTCTAATGATTCCCGCAGTTCCATGTTCTCCTTCTTCAGGGCATTGAGGCTGGCCTCATAGTTCACTGATGGTGTGCAGAAGTTTCTGAGTGGTATTTGTTCTCTTCTCTGGTCCTCATTTTCTGATACACTTTCTTCTTCCCTTTCATCATCATCATCATCATCATCATCATCATCATCCCCCTCCTCTTCATCGTAACTGTTAACCGAAGAAGCCACACTTTCAAGATTCCCTTGACAGTGATTATGGCTGTGGTCCTCCTTCAGGCGTCCCTGCCCTTGTAGGAAAAGCAAGGCATTGGCAGCCTCCACTTGGGCCTCTTGCTTGTCATTGGGTTGAAAAGCGTTGACTTCTTTTATACTTGGTGATAGAGGAGCAGAGGTGAAAACTGAGGGAACGTAGTCTGGAGAACGCGGGTTCTTTACTTGTCTACCTGTGACATGAACAAGGAGAAGACCACAGTTAGCTAATGGGCCACAGTAACCTATAAAATCGCAATTTCCAAAAGGACCACATAGATAAAAGAACCACAGTTACCTACAGGGCCACATTCAGCTACAGGGCCACAGTTACTTATAGGACCACAGTCAGCTAAATGGGCGCAGTCGCCTATAAGACCACAGCTACCGATAGGAATGGTGTTTAAGTTTTACCTGACGCTGGGCAAGACGGCTGCCTCTCCAGCAGTTACTAAATTATTATCTTTTCTTTCTACTCTTTTCTGTACTGTACTGATTCTGCTGCTGGAACATTAATTTCCCTGAGGGAACCCTCCCAAGGGATAAATAAAATTCTATCTAATCTAATCTAAAAGGACCACAGTCACCTACAGGACCACAGTCACCTACAGGACCACAGTAACATATAGGATCAGTTACCTACAGGACCACAGCTACCTACAGGACCACAGTAACATACAGGACCACAGTAACATACAGGATCAGTTACCTACAGGACCTCAATTACCTATAGAACCACAGTTACCTATAGGACCACAGGTAGCAGTTCAAGATACTATTCAGAAATTCTGTGTGGATATAAGTTCTACCTGATATGAAGTGAGTGCTGCAGAGTCTGCTGCCGTCGTTTGGTATCCAGCCCTCCCGATTTACAGCAGCGATCCAGCGCTGCTTCCTCTCTGGGTCTCTCGGGAACCTGTAAAAGGACAGCGCAGTGCCTGGGGTCCTCCTATTCCGACAGCCGGCCACCACACACGTGTGAACCATATTAAAGAACCCCAGAAGTGAGGCACGTCTCCAGTCCTCCACTGCCTCCACTGAGACTCTGACTCCCAAAATGGCGGCGGGGAGGCAGCCATACTGCTGCCGGACGCTCCCTGAGGACGTCACCCGCCGGACTCTGCTTCCAGCACGCTGATTGGTCGAGGCGCTCAGCCACTGCAGGAGGCGTCATCCTAAAGCGACGGCGAAAGAGGCGAATAGAAATCAGCGACCGCGACGTTTCTGAGATTAAACGCCTGTTTCTGCCCCAGAGAGCAGCACAATGGCCGTGGAATCGAGGGTTACTCAGGAGGAAATCAAGAAAGAGCCGGAGAAGCCAGTTGACAGAGAAAAGGTGGTTTTAAAGCCGCTCATTTGTTTGGTTTTCTTGGTATGTGAAGGGGAGCTAACTGGCTAATGCTAGCAGCCATGAATGGGTGAATAAAAACGAGCCGGTCGAGTAACAAACTGATTAAAGCTTCTCTGTGGGCTTCTCCGATTGCTCTCTGCACGCGGTTAAACTGACGAATAAGCTCTATTGTCTGCTTCAGAACCGGTTAGATAGGAGAGCTTACACACACTCTCTCTCTCTCTCCCTCTCTTTCTGTTTCTGAACAGACATGTCCGCTGCTGCTCAGAGTTTTCACTACAAATAACGGCAGACATCACCGAATGGACGAATTTGCTCGTGGAAATGTGCCATCAAGTGAACTTCAGATATACACTTGGTACGTGTATGGATTCAGATGTTTCTTGAATGTCTGGATCAGTCTTTACTGAACCAAGTGTACCACCCAAGTCCTCCTGGCTTCAGTACATTTGTCTTTGTTTATTGAACAGGATGGACGCCACCCTGAAAGAGCTGACCAGCCTAGTGAAGGAGGTTTATCCCGAGGCTCGAAAGAAAGGCACACACTTCGGCTTTGCCATCGTGTATCCAGATCCTAAACGACAAGGCTACAGGTAGTGTAAGACAGTTCTTACTCCGACCAATAAACATGTTAAAAAGTGGGAGTTATCATTATTTTAGATTTCTAGACACCTCAGTTTTTAATAAATTATTCTCAGCTGTGTCCTAATTGAGCAAGCTAGTGTAGTGCTAGTCATCGACCAGTCCAAAAAGTTCCCCAAATTCTGACACTTTGGAGTAATACCTAGTTACATTTTTTCTTAGCCAATTAATTGGTGGAATTCCCATTTTACTCTAATCATTTGGCAAAATGAGAGAATTGAAAAAAAAAACCAAAGTGGACCTGAAGCTAATCATAGTGAAGTACTGTTTTTAAATACTATTCAGCATAGCGGTATCCACATTTGGGCATGAATGAAATCTCATTCACCTGCTGCTAAGTCAGCGGTGTGAATGCTGGAAGTACTGTACCAGGGTAAATGGACAGCAAAGCCCAAGTAAGTTAGTTACCAAATAATTTCATGACATTACTCAGTAAAACACCTACCTTTCAAAAACTAAACAAAGTTCGCTGCAGACTCGGATCACTTTCATATTACTCTTGTACAAATACCATATTACAAATCAATCACTGGTGATTCCATTACCCTTTAATGAATGACTTGCTGAATGAAGTTTCCTTTACTGTCTACAGTCCTTGATTTTACCTGATTTGCTGCTCATGGATTGAAGATCATTCCATTACTTTTGTTTTGCTTTCTTAGAGTCAAAGATATCGGTAACACTGTATCGGGTCGCAAGGGTGCAGATGACTCCATGACCCTGCAGTCTCAGCGCTTTCAGATAGGAGACTACCTTGACATTGCCATTACTCCTCCCAACCGTGCTCCTCCTATGCCAGGTCGCATGAGACCCTACTGACCCTCGCCAAGCTAGAACCCTGGTGCCTGCTTGGTCTTGTCTACATGATTGAACTTTTGTCTTTGTTTATTTACAGCATTTTTATACCAGATTTAATGGCTTTCAGTTTTTAAGACATTACCACTCTGTACATTTATTGGTGAATAAATGTTTTTCCCTAGTAAATTTTGTCAGTCTGGGTTATCTAGAGAATACACTTAATTCCAGTTTAGTTTTAAGTTTACATCATAGGGCTTACAGAAGCATCAAGTCGTGGCAAAATGATGTACTTTTATGGACTTAAATTTACTGCTTTATATACAACAAAATGTTTTTGCTTTTGTTAGTGAATTGATTGAGACAGGCTTAAACAGTTCCCTTACATTAAGTCTACCATTTTAAATCATTTTGAATCATTTTAAGGATTTGGTTCTGATGTTTTAGCAAATACATGAATTTTCATTGTTGTGCAGTGGTTGCTTTTAGAGAATTGTTTTTAAAGTTTATCTTAGTGCAGGAGATGCTGTAATGTTGAGTTCATGTGGCTATGTTCTATTGAAGCCATTTGAAATACAGTGCCTTGAAAAAGTATTGAACTTTAACCTTTCAACATTTTTTCTTTATACCCACAAAATGCCTGTACTTTACAAATAAAAGTCTGGAAAGTATGGTATGCATTTGTATTCATCTGAACAGAACACCTCCCATGATTGTAGTGTACACTATATGGCTTGTGGCAAATTACAAAGGGGACCTATAGCTTGCTTTCGAAAATGACTTTCTTGCCACTCAAAAAGCCAGATTTGTGGAGTAAATAACTAATAGTTTTCCTGTGGAGAGCTTCTCCCACCCGAGTAGTGGATCTCTGAAGTTCTTTCAGTATGACCATGGGCCTCTTGACTCCTACATTAATTAGTGCTCTCCTTGCCTGACCTGTCGGTTTAGGTTGGATGGCCATCTTTTAGTAGGTTTCCAGTTTTGCCATGATGAATTGTTGATGTTGGATGTGTGATCATAGCTTGGGCTATTTTTTAATAACAAGACTGCTTTACATTTCTCCACTTTATCCCTGACCTGTTTCTTGGTTTGTATGATGCTGTTTGATCACTAGTAGTCTAACAAACCCGAGGCCTTCACAGAACTGCTGTAGTTATACTGAGAATAAATTACAGGTGGATTCTACTATTTGGATGACTTCTGAAGGCAATTGGTCATACTGGATTTTATTGAGGGATATCAGAATACAGGTCCTGAATATAAATGCTTATGTATTAAACATTTAGGAAAATATTTTCACTTCACAAATGTTTGCTATTTTGTGTTGGTCTATTATGTTTTTGTTTGTGGGTGTAATGTGAAGAAATGGAAAAGTTCAAGGGGTATGAATACTTTTTCAAGGCATTTTATATTTAAATAAACTTAAAAATGAATCTTGTATTTGCAAATTTGGTAAAAGGAATCAAGTACAAACTAAAAGACCATTTAGTACCAGAGACTGCTAACATATGTCCCTTAATTTTATTCATGATGAGTTCCCAGCCACTAGTTAGGACAGCACATGATTCCTCAGCATGATGGCTAGCACTTGCTTGTGATGGAGTGAGAATAAGACAAATTGTTCTCTGATTCCCAGCCATGATGGGCTCAGACTCATACTTTCTCAATGACAGGGCAAGCACCAAGATGGCTGTGCTGTTTACTGTTTATCTGATTTATGGCATATAAGGTATTTCATTCTTAAAAAGGTATTTTTCTCTCAAGCCCAGTTTGAAATCTTTCTACAAGCTAAAAGTGATTCTCATGCATGGAGCTCTGTCTACAAAGAAAATATGAAGGGTTATTGCTTTTGTTAACCACTTTGTTAGCTATATGGTCACCATATGTAGCTGGGTTGGTTTATATAAACAATATAATGTAACAGCATTTTGTTTTACCACTGGTATATTTTATTCTCAAAATAATGTGCACATGTTACTTAAAAAAGTGTCACTAAAAGAGTGACTTGATTAAAAACTAACAAAGTATATTGATTCAGGTCGTCAAGTACCTCCTATTATATTTTTTTAGACATGTAAATAACAACAAACTGATGAAAGTAGCATGACAGATTTTGCAAAATAATACTTATTTACCCATAGACAAAAGACAACAAGCACTGCTAAAAAATAACTTTTTCATCTCTTTGTGATGATCCTGAAAGTTCTCCCCTGCACGCTCTCTAGCCTTTTCAGCTCAACGAGAGCCAAGATATACATTGGAGACTGAGGTCCTACATCCAATATCTTCCTCAAATCTTCCATGTGAAATGCTTCAGAGTTGGGGTCACCATCTGTTATAGAGGGCAGTGTTAAATATTTCATGTGTTGTACTACAAAAAACCTATCACAACAGAGAATAACCAAGAGAGGCTCTGGTTAATTGTTAATGTGAACTGTGAATGCTGAGTTTCCACTGACCTCCACATCGCTTGTCAACAACCTGGTTGATTTTATTGATTGCTTGGTTCAGACTGGTCAGAAGTATTTGTTTCATGTAAGAGGCCAGTCCATTAAACTCTCTCTCTGACACGTGATCAATATGATGGACTCTGTCATAAAAATATATATATATAACTTTATTAAAATAATGGTTAGTTTACTTGAATGAGAAAACGTAAGGAAAATGTCTAAAAAGCAAACTACATAGCTGGTGAGTAGGGAAAGGTTCAGTAGACAGCATCCTGACAGAAGGTTAGAAATAAGGGACAGGATCTGTGTGGCCCACAGCCCTTACCTGTTCTCTTTTCCAGATGCTGAAGTTTGTAAAGTGGCTTTTGAGCTCTGCTGGACTGATGAACTGGAATGTGGTTTGCTGTTAGCCTGAGACACAAGCTACAAGAGAAATGCAAGCAAATAGAAAGAGAAGTAACACTATTAATCCATGTGTGTATAAGGTTTACTTACAGTTACAAAAACAGCCTTGACAGATTTAATTCACGTTACCAAAATAAACACACACAGCCCACTAGCGAAAGTCCTTGTAGCCCCAGTCAAAGCTGGCCAAGGAGTAAAAAGAAATGGCCACTTCAGGAAAATACAGCAGTGTTATTACAAATTCTGCTATATATTAGAATACACATTACTACACAAAGCAAGGCTCATGACCATGGCTGTGTTTATGTGAAATGAGAACTCAAATGCATTATATAACAAAGCAAATGCTGGGCAAGAGCAAAGCTACAGTGCCTTGTGTAAGTTTTCATTCAGTATAGCATTGTTTTGTGTTTGCTACCTCATAACCTGGAATTAAAATTGATTATTTGAGGTATTGCATAATGTAATTTATAGAACATGCCTAAAACTTTGAAGATTTGATTTTTTTTATTGTGAAGCAAACAAGACAAAATAACAAAAACCTTCAGTGTGCATAACAAGAATATCCCTATCTATAGCACCATCCATCTTCCCCCTCGACTCAGACCAGTTTCCCAGTCCCTGCTGCTGAAAAACATCCCCACAGCATGATGCTGCCACCACCATGTTTTACTGTGGGGATGGTATTTTTGGCGTAATGAGATGGTTATGTGCTTTGGTGGCCAAATAGTTACATTTTGGCCTCATTGGACCAGAGCACCTTCCTTCATACGTTTATGGAATCTTCCACATGCCTTTTGGCAAATTCAAAAGGAGCTTACCTATTTTTGTCTGTAAGTAAAGGCTTTCTTTCTGGCCACTCTCCCATAAAACCCAGCTCTATGGAGTGTACAGCTTATCGTGGCCCTATGGACAGATACTCCAGTTTCTGTTTGGGAACTCTGTAGCTCATTCAGAGTTACCCTTGGTCTCTGTGCTGCCTCTCTGATTAATGTCCTCCTTGCCTGGTGTGACAGTTTTAGTGGCCAGCCCTCTCTTGGAACAACAACTTTGTTCCTGACTTGTCTTGAGATCTCCTTGGTCTTCATGGTGTTTGGTTAGCATTGCCTCTTGCTTAATGGTGTTGCAAGCTTTTGAGGCCTTTCAGAAAAGGTTTGTATATTCTGACAGATTGCACACATGTGGATTTCCTTTCACTAAGCATGTGAATTCTAAAGGTAATTGGTGGCACCAAAACTATTTAGGGGCTTCATAGTAAAGGGGGTGAATACATATGTACATGTCAATTTTCAGTTTTTTATTTGCAAATTGTGTTTTTATATTTTTCTAATTTCTAATTTTACTTTACCAACTCAAGAGTATGTTGTGCAGATGCATCACATACAATTCAGTTTAAAAAACATAAATACAGAATGTAATATAACAAAATAGGTAAAAATCCAATACCTTTGAATACCTTTGCAGGGCACTGTATGTTATATGTCTCCTTTGATTTGTCACAGTGATGTAAATCAAAACAAAAACAACTTGAAATACGGAATAAATGCATTCTATGTACCTTGTTCACACAAGAAGGTAAAAAGACATCACTAAATAAAAATAACATCTGTAAACAATTAGCAACATAGAACCACTTAAAATGCTGCTTGAAATGGCATTTAATAAGATTATATAAACCTGGCTGGCTTGACCTTTTATAACAAAGCATAGCGAGGAGTCTCAGCTTGAAACGTTTTTCAAGTTCATGAAAAGTTCTTTGTGCATGTAAGAAAATGTGTGATAAACATCTATGCTCTAAAATGATCTCTCACTCTAGAAAAAGCACTCTGCAGTGGTCAGCTGCAGTAGACATATGAAATGTGCTCTGCTTCATGTCTGTAGCACTCCCTATAACTGTAACAGTGAGTGAAAAGGACACATCTTACTTTAAGGATATCCTGTGTGATGGAACTCATATCAGGCATCTCTGGTGTGCGCGGCTCTACTTGGAAGTCCATCCGGACACGTGGGGTGGCCAGACACCAATCCTCTGTGTGGTCATCATTGGCATTTAGGACAGGGGGTGGAGGCTCAGTAATGACTGACTGGTTACTTCCTCCCATCTACATTCCATGGAGTCAACATTGGGTGAATGGAACTGGCTTTAATGTACATTTAATAAGTAGTTCTTAGAAAGATGGGATTTACTTACACAGGGTAAAGAAAGGCTGAAAAAAGACTGTAGTTTTGGCATTTCGGGAGTGGTCTCTACTTTCGGACAAAGACTGACTGGCATCTCTGGCATGTCTGACGATGAAACTCTGACAGCTGGGCATTCCAAAGGGGTGGGCATGCTATTCAGTGATCCTCTGAGAACATCCTGCTCATTCTGTCTAGCCTCCTGAGGAAGGTACAGTGGATCAATGGAGGTGGCATCCTATCATAATTACAATCATCAGCTTCATTGTATAACACTGTTCATGTTAAACAACACCCATGCAATGTAAGATTGGATATATTCTTCCTTATATTATTTCATGTTCAATCCAATTCCAACATTGCATTCACCTTATTAAGAACGCCTGAATGAAATACTCAGAGCAGATGGGATCAGCTAAGGTTGGTGTTACAATTTGCTGGAAGATCTTCAGGAGCAGGGTTTGAAACTAGTGGCCAAAGTCAAATGTTTAATATTTGAATTGAAAGACACTGACCTTTCTTGCACTGATGAGCTTGCTGATGAAAGGTGTCTCAAATTTAGGTAGTGGTGGTGTAGAAGCAGCATTACTGATGTCTGTTGGGGACTGAGGACTGTTTGGCTGAGCAGAAGATGGAAGCAACTGTTTATTCATCTTAAGCTCCAGAGTACAAAATGCAGGCAGTTCTGGGGATTCCATGCTGTCTGTGCAAAAAAGTAGAACCAAAGAAATTTGAAAGTGGTGCAGGTGCTCTCTATGAAACATGAATATGAATGCTTAAAACCAAAGAATAGCTGTACATTTAAATATATATATATATATATATATATATATATATATATATATATATATATATATATATATATATATAAAATGTATACACACACTATTTTGAGATTCTGGATTTCTGTTTTTTATGAGCAAATTATGGGTATCATTACATTCTTAAACCATTTTAAAAGATGCATGAGTTCAGTTTTGGCCACTAGAGGGAGACTAGGTATTGTGTGTGAAGCTAAGCATGGCCATGGAAAGATCAGATTGAAATGGAACATGTTCACATAAAGTAGAATTTTCAGTTCTGCTCACCTGCCTTCAAATGAAATATGTTTGGTTTCAAGATCTGTGGTAGCTCTTAAATGCACCAAATGCATTCAGCCTGGATATAGCAACCAGAGCCCCAAAATTGGTACTACAGTTAGTTCAGAAGCAAAAAAAAGACAATTTAAAATAAGGAAAAATAAGTTAATTCTATTACCATTAGAAATCTTCTCATAAGGGATAGAAGATTGTGAAGAAGAAAGATTTTGAGGTGGTTGCTGGACAGTCCCTTCTGGTGCGCTTTAAGAAATACAAAACATGAAATTTACACTCACAACTCACATGTTGTAATAGATGACAGGAGTGAAGTGTCCCCATATCAGACCAACATGACTTTGTTGGAGGGACTGTCAAGTATTCACATACACTTCTACAAGCACACACTATCAAACTAATCATATGTGTCTACCTGTGTGTCTGCCTTTCTCTTGGTGGTTTCTTGCGGAACAAATCCATGGTGAAATCATTATTCAAACACATTGTGTGCTCTGTAATTCCAAAGTCTTCCAATCGAGGGGTAAGTGCATCCTCATCCATAACGAGAGAGCACTTGGGCGTTTTTGGCTGGGATGGCTCCATGGGCATCACAAATGGTGGCGAGAGAGCTGCACCTGAGAGAGGAGCTGCTTCCCGAGACTGTTCTACATTACCAAGCACCATCTGCAGGTGAAGTGCAGACAGACCAAAATCTGCAAGCTGTGGAGTGCGCATTTGGTCAACAGCTGGAGGGGGCAACTTCTCAGGCGTTTCATGTTCATGAACAGATTCCTGAACTTGCGCCTCCTCCTCTCCATCTCCAGACCTGTCCTCAGCTGGCTCTCTCTCTGGGTGTTCCTCTAAGATGAGTCTGGTCTGTGCCTCGCAATGACCATTTATTTCTAAAAAAAAAAAAAAACATAAGGGAGGTTTCATTAAACAAACATCCGCATAAAGACAACAGAGAACAGGTATTTGTCCTTCCTGCAATATTACTCACACACAAGTAATTTTTAGCTACTTTTGGAAGGAATGATTCTTAATATGAAAATAAACAAATAATAAAATAATTTATGCTAGAATTCTAGCAAATACATACCTGAATTCTTCTGGGAGGCCTTTCGTGGCCTGTATCCATATTTTTCATAATGTCTCTTGATTCTTTCAATGTCTTCTGTGGTTCGCTGTTTCAGCACCATGCAAGCTTTAATGAAGCTCCTCACCTCACCACAGCCATCATCTTGTGATGCCACCTGGCCTTGAACCAGTCTCTGCAAAATGGAAATACTTTTAGGTCACTACAGAACCAGCAGATATATCATTAATTTCAGATACTGACAGTTCAACCTAGAAACTACAAAACACTCCTTAGCAGAGTGAAAAAATCTGTCAGACACTCACCTTCAATCCTCTAACTTCTGAATGTAGTTCATGTAGTGCTTGAACTGCCCCCCTCTCTGTGTCTTCTAAAAAAAAAAAAATAATAATAACAGTAAGTAAATCCCACTACATATGACTATGAAAACTTTAAATCATAGTTTAAAATTACTCAGAATTTTCAGTATTACAAACACAAAGTTTACTGAATTATTAAGGTTCTTACATTCTTAATGTGAAAAAGCTAAACACCATCCTAGAAAAAGCTCTCGAATTCTTCTAGTTTTACCCACTTTACCCATATCCCAGTCTTAACAATAGTTTACAGTCTAATCGGGCTCATTATGACTTGATCGATTAAACTCTCACATAAATCAGTAAAATCCATCCACAAGGTGTGTTGTGAGAGCTCAAACCTCAGCACCTACAGACAGGTGATGCCCACGTACAGCAAGGCTGTGGTGTTTAAATCTGTGCATTCTGTTACCAAAACTTTACTGCATCACACACACCTATAAAATAGTGTGAATTTATAAGAAAACAAAATCAGTTTCCAAGCTATTGGAATTCTATCTGGGGTTGTAAGAAATGTGTAGATGGAATGATTATTCCTGTACACACTCCCAGACTCCAGAATGAACAGGTGAAAAAGGCATCTCTGCAGTGAATGTGTAGGTTATATGGAACCCCCAAGGGCTGGTTTCAATGTAGAAAGGCAGACGGGTCTGATGCATGGATTTTTTTTTTTGGAATTTGCTTTCTTAATCATTTCTTAATAAAAGTATTTAACAACAATGATAACAGACATAATAATCAAATATACACATATGAACAGAAAGATTATAACAATTTAAAAATGGTCTTTTGTGTTTGTTTTTGGAAAAAAAGACTTTCGATTCATGTTGTCATGTGTGTTTATGAGTTTAACACAATGCCTAAGAACTTCCTTCTGCTAATCGTGAAGGTCCTTGATCGTGAAGGACCTCAGTCATCTTAACAATGGGCTTTTCTCTTTGCTGAGATCCACCACAGAAAGGATGAGACAGAGCTTCTTCCCTCAGGCTATTCAGACTCATCAAACTTCACTTTTAACCAAAACCCACATTTCACACATTGACTCTCATAAGTCACCAACGGACTCTCACATTCACCAAAGCTCTATTTAAAAACAACATTATGGATCACTGCTGTAACTTTACAGTCTAGCTGTTTTGACTGGAGGCAGAAAGGCGGCTGTATATTTGGTTTTCCTCTTTCAGCAGAAGACAGAGGCTTTACTGCGTTTCCTGCTGTTCAGCTCGGAGGCCGGATCCTCCCAACGACTACTGCTGTAAACAAATGTAATAACGAACTGAATACCGTCCTCCTCGTCCAGTCTGTGGCTGGCCGCGAGCTCGAGGTTTGCGCTCTCGGTCTGTAAGCGCAGAGTCAGGCTGCGCAGCTTGGAGAAGAACCGTACTGATGTTTCCATGACACCCGGAGCAGCATTCAGTACCGGGCTGTTCAGCTCTGTATTCTACAGATAAGACACACACGGTGACAGAACACCAATAAAATAATCTGTACAATCGTATAACTCAAACTCTGCTCAAATTAGTGCTTTTGAAGTAAATATCTGCGCCGCCGTACCCGCTGCCGTCAAAGACAACTTCAAATCCGGCGCTTCCGTGAGCTGCCGGAAATTACGACATGCCACAACGCAGCCAATCAGCTCTCGGATAGCTTTTACAAAGAAAACCCCAATATAATATAATATAATATAATATAATATAATATAATATAATATAATATAATATAATATTTTATGACACTTTATGAATATAATATAATATCATAAATAAAATACAATATGATATATAATATAATAACATATAATTATTATACAACATAATATGATAGAAAAGCATATAATGTGAAGTAATATAACACAATCAATGAACCTGGACCAGAATATCAGAGGATCCATACTATGGAGAGCCAAGGAAGGCTGGTGATGTGTCTGGCCAATCTTGATTTAATAGGTTTTTAATATAAAAACATATGCTTAATTACATACAGTTTGTGAACATACCTATAAAGTGCTATAAAGCCTAGTATATGTGCCATATTCATCACAACAACTTTTTCTAGTCTTATTTTAGGATGGGGACCACCAGTGGGCCATGAAGCACTCTATAGTGGTCCATGGGCCCATCCTCAGGGTGAAGCAGTAGTCAATAGTGGGTCAGAAATGGCATTTTAAATAATAAATCAGGCCTTATTTCTCATATTTCATTGTCAAAAATAAATAAATAAATAAAATAGCTAAAAATAATTATAGATGAAAAGGGGAGCTTTCTCATGGTAGGCTGTGAGGTGGAAAAGTTTGAGAACCCCTGTACTAGTATATGTCAAATAATTTTTAATATTGTCTGATTAGTCTGATTAGTAATTTATTCAAATGTGAATTCATGTTTCTCATTTTCTGAGGCATACTGATCAAAGGTAAAACAAAAAGTCTTGAAATCATTTTATATGTAATATAAATATAGAAACATAATATAAAATATTTAAAAATATCACAGTTGACCTTTTTGAGTAAAATTATGAAAATGAAGTTTCTCACAGTATTCAAATGTTTTGATATTCAGTACTTTGTATTTTGTTTTTTGTCCTACTGAAATTTAACTGGGAAATGACATTGTTTCTTCATAAGCATTTGCTTCCAATCTTATTGTCTTCACATGAGCTATTACACAATTTATTCCATTAAAACTGTCACGTCACTTATAGAACTGAGTAGCAACGCATGTAAATATGTCATGTTAGTTCATTTTATCTCCCAGCAAACATCACTAGGCTTTTGTTCACGCTGTGACTGTTATTTCAAGGGCAACTGAGGAAAATGTTATCAAACCCTTATTTGTTCTGGTGTGTGAGTATAAATTTTAGAGCCAGTGAAGGTCACTTCAGACCCTCCTACTCCTCTAATTCGGTGAGTCTATAATATGCATTTATTCCTGACTTCAGATGTGAATTGTACATATCTATTCTATCTTTCTCTCTGTCTGTGTCTCTCTTGGTTAAATATTAACATTATCAATGGTTTGATAGTTTTATACTTTTGCTTGCTAGGTTGGGTAATCCATAACATTTTAGTGAACACCATGGCACTCTTTGGAAAAGTTCTAGAGCCTGTTGGCTTCATGCAGTCCATGCGTGTGATAGTGGAAGGAATCTGCACTTATCTGAGTGGCAGTGCCACCTCTGATGACTTGGACCTGGTGAAGAAGAACTTGGACCACATTGATCATGAATTTAACTCCTTTGGACCAGGTCTGCTGACTGATCAAGAGGTCCAGTGCCTTGAAGATGACTTGTCTGTGGTGTACAATCAGCTAGGAGCATCAGTCAGAGCACAGCCACAATATACAAAGCGGGAGAAGGAAGTGTTTCTGCACTATGTCCAGGAGTACCGGCTTGAGAGGCAACTGACAGCGTTGTATAGCCGGATGATGGGCATCTCTGTCCTGACTGATCAGCCGACACTGCTAGAGGAGCTTGTTCAAAAGCGCAAACCCAGACGCTGGCAAATTAAGGAGTTTTGTGTGAAGGTCAGTGTATGCTTAGTGCAGCAGTAGGCAATTCTGGTCCTGGAATGCAGTTTCCTGCACAGTTTGCTGATTCCCCTGCTCTAACAGACCTACTAAACCTGCCAATTAAAAGGTGAGCTGAATCAGGTAGGCAGGAAAAGCACAAAACTGTGCTGGCATCTGGCACTCCATGACTAGGATTGCCTACCCCTGGTGTACTGTGCACTACATTTGTGTGCCTTAGTGAACACATCAAATAAATGAATACACTGGCAGTCAAATCAATTGCTCATTGTTTATTGTGTTGACAAATTCCAACATTCCAACATTAAATGACAGAAAGTTTTCTCATATGCGTGTGTGCAAAATCACTAGTGAAAATAGTTCTGGAGGCAGCTCTGGCTCTGAGGCAGAACCAATGCAATTGGTTCAGAGAATAATCAATTAAAATTACCAGTAGGCAGAGCTTTAAAACTGTATCTGCTGCTTAGAGCTTCATTTTCTTATTAGCTAACTAGCTAAGTAATGTTATACAGGAAAATTGTCTAGAATGGTAGCATCTAATGAACATGAGCATTTTTGCACATTTACTTAATGAAATTGAAGATGTGCTTTTTAGTGCAATAATGTTACATGAACACTAGCTTTACATGCAGTCTGTGAGAAACCAATACTTTATGAAAATTATTTCTTAAAAACAAACAACAAAATCCCAAACTGAAACGCACACCTTTAATACAATGCTTCCACATATAAAGCTCAGAGGAGCTGAAATATGTTTTTAAAGCTCTGCCTACTGGTTATTTTAACTGGTCATTGTCTGAACCAATTGCATTTGTTTTGACTCAGAGGCAGAGCTGCCTCCAGAACTGTTTTGACAAATGATTTTGCACATAAACACCTCCCACTGCTTTGCTATATTTTTGTAACATTTTAAACAGCTTAAAGAGCAACACCAGATAAATTATTGAAAAATATAGCAAAAACACAGACTGATAACTATTTGTGTATTAACTTAATAGCATTTGACTTTACACAAAAATGTCTTCTTGTCGGTGAATCTTATAAAAAAGGCTCAGGATAGTGTTAGCATAATTTATATAAGATAAAATAGGATAAGGGGCCCTATTTAAAGACAGTACTAACTAATACAGCCATATCATTAGTACTAACTAATTATGCAGTGCTAGCAATTCTGAATAAGGGCCATTGCTGTCACAGTAGTAATGTGGAATAAGGACTGTAGCCAGTATGCTTACACTGCACTAGTGATTTTGAAGAAGTGCTGTAGCTACAAATGTTTCACTGTCAGCCACAAACAATGATTGCTAACTTAGCAACTACCTAATTGTATGGTGTTTGGTTCACATCTTTCCATGAAATTACCTGCTTCTGATTACAACAACCAGTGCCACTCCTTCAGATCCTTCAGAGCATGGAGAAAGGAGTTGGTGCTAAAAGGCTACTGGTGTTGCTCTTTATGCACTTCCCACATAAGTGGTAGGATTTTTATTCTCTACGTATTTCCCATACAATGCCACAAGTTCCAGATAGTACTTAAACCTGATGATTGTGTGGTTCATGATGTCACCTCTCACTTTTCAACCCAGTGTTTCAATGGTATACCATGTAATTTGTATGTATCCACCAAACAAGAAGAGCTAGATACTGTCAAAGACATCCAAAACTGTTGTTGAACATCAGTGTACGATATGGAGTGTGTGCACATTAGCAATTCTTTTTGACTGCTAGTCAGTTAATACCCATCAATGAATTTCTAATTAGACCTTTAAAAGGCAAGGTTATTCCCAAGGTGCAAGATTTCCTTGGTAGGCATACAAGTGAAGTACTTTTCAGTGGTTAAAGACCAAGGACAAACCAATGACATCTGATAACAAGAAGAGCTAGATACTGTCAAGGACATCCAAAACTGTTGCTGAACATCAGTGTATGATATGGAGTATGTACACATTAGCAATTATTTTTGACTGCAAGTCAGTTAATACCCATCAATGAGTTTCTAATTAGACCTTTAAAAGGCAAGGTTACAAGGTACAAGATTTCCTTGGTAGGCATACATGTGAAGTACTTTTCAGTGGTTAAAGACCAAGGACAAACCAATGACAGCTGATAACTGGGTGTTTATTCAGGTACAGCATTGACCTTTACCTCAATGCCAATACATAAGCTCAGCTTAAAGCATTACAATGAAATCATTATTGTGAACAATAATAAAAGATTCTATGTTAACAGAGTAAAATATACTATAAGTATCATTTCAGTAATCTATTCATCCTTATAAATCATATACATATTTTTGTGTGTTACAGGTGAATTTTGTGCTTGGGACAGGCCTATTATGTCTTTTTATAGAGGCATCTTTGACAGGCAGAGATCAGGCCCTCCTCATGAAGAGTTGGTCAGATAGGATGGCTGCCTTATACAAGAAGATAAAAACCACTGGAGGGCTCTGTTCTGGATACTTCAAAGAACAGGCTGAAGAGGACGTCAAGAAGCAGATCATGGAGCTTCGGTGGAACACACACAGCCCAGATGAGCAAGCAGCAGAGATTCTAAAAAGCTTAGAACGAAATTACGACTGGCTACGCTGGGCAGTGATGGTACACCCGCCTGTGGGATCCTGGCAAGAGGTAGCAGATGAGGTCAAGGAGGGAGCTGAAGAACAGAGCAGTCAGCCCAGCCTGAGATCTGAGCACTTCATCTCCGTTTACTCAGAGGTGCCTAATTTCAATATAGTGGCCTGCTACAGGGACACCCCTTCCTCTCTAGATAAAGCTCGCATACATCAACTGATAGTGGACCTGGAATGGAAGATCCCAAACCCACCACCTGAAATTTATGCAGCTATTGAAGAAGATCCTAGCAAAGCTAGACTCTATCTGGCCAATCGCATGCTGAAAAAGCTGCAGGAAGGGCTGGGCACAGGTGTTGCTATCCATGTTGTACCAGGTAAAATGGAGATGAAGTGCAACTTTCCTCAGGCCTCATACTACCAATACGAATATAAGCACAGGCTGGCTTCTGGAACAGTTTGTGTATTTGGATAGGGTTTTTGTGTTACATTCAAGCAAGAATCAACAACAATTGCCTAAACACACTGTAAGTGTTTGTCTGTATTGCCCAATGAATGTATGTACACTGGGAACCTATCAGTAGCTGTTGTATTAAACAATGTGTGAATCTGTGGCATGATTGTGTGCAGAAACTAGTAATAAAATCAATGAAAATGAACCATGCTGAACTGACACATTTGTTTAAACCAAGGACTCCAAGAAGGGCATTACAAATGTCAGTGTTCTGATTGTATGGCTGTATTCCATTTGCAATACAGTCCACTACAGATTGTCACAGTAAAAGTCATAATCCATTGGGGGTTGTCATGGCTTAATGTATTTGAGAAACTGGCTTGGGACCAGACGGTCGAATCCCTTGGATCGGCAACATTCACGGCTGAAGTGCCCTTGAGCAAGGCACTTAACCGCCAATTGATTCCTCAGTGCTGAAGTGGTTGCCTACCACTTTGGGTGTGTGTACTCACTGCCCCTAGTCACTCTGTGTGTGTGTGTGTGTGTGTGTGTGTGTGTGTGTGTGTGTGTGTGTGTGTGTGTGTGTGTGTGTGTGTGTGTGTGTTTTCACTGTCATAAATGGATTAAAAAGTTCTTAGATGTCCCTGAGGAATCTGAGTTTCAAATGAAAATCTCACTTATTATACATCTAAAAATAAACTCTTCACATTCATATAGTAACCTTTGGCCTGTGGCCCTGGACTGATATTTTGTAACCCTTAGAATAAAAGTTAAATGTTAGTTAGAACATCAATAAAAGCTTATGCCCAGATGACTTGTTCTTTGAAGATCCTTCATAACCTCTGGATAGTCTTCAAGGACTTGATGGAAACTATCCACAGACAGAAAGAAGAGCTGACAAACAGTCTGAGCTCGTACTGTAGCCAAACGCCTTCCTCTGGTCAGGAGACATGATTCTGGGAAGGGCAGGAAACAAAATATATGATGCATGTTTGTCTATCATGAATAAAAATATCTTTTCACTTATTTCACATATCTGAGAGTGCAATTGGTAACATTAACCCAACAACCAGCAGCTATAATTCAGTTATTAATCATTAGGTGTATTATTCAGTAAACCAATCTAAAAGTTGTATAGGTATAAAGATAAGGGACTTAGAGTGAGGGATGGGCTGTCCTAGAGGTTTTTTGCAGTTTACGGGGTTAATCATTAGTGCTCTCTAATGCAGAGAATATATCACAGCATTTCAATATATCATTCCTATATCAACAGTCCCCAGACAGTCTTTTTCCAAATTTCCCCCCAAATGTAGAAGTGCCAATTACACAACCAAATTATAACTTTTGCCCTATCACATATGCTCCCAATGCTAGGGGAGTGAAGACAAGCACATGCTTCCTCTGATACATGTGAAGCCAGCCACCACCTCTTTTTCAGCCAATAAGCTTGGAGCTAAGCTTGGGTCACCAGTTCCAATACCTTGGTGTAATGTGGGGAAAGAGCACCATCTACCCACCCAGAGAGAGCATGGTCAATTTTGCTCTCTTAAATTCTTAAACTGACTTCTGATGACAAGCAGCATAACCTCAGATCATAGTGCTATAATGCATTAGACTGGTGAGCCACTTCTGGAGTTCCTGGACACAAGATTGAGTGCCACTGTCCTACCTTTCACCCTATATCACAAATATAGAAACCTGTCAAATCTGTGAATTTTGTCATACCTCCAAAATAGTCTCCATCATATAACTCCTGCTGAAAACAGTCTGTCTCCACAAGAACCTGTCCATGCTCAATGAAGAACATGCGGTCAGCTGGAGTATTTTCACGCATAATAATATCATCCTCCTGGAAAACCTCATACTGGAGTTCTTGGGCGATGGCGTTGATGAAGCCTAAATCATACTTCTGGAACATTGGAACTTTTCTCACAAGCCCCGAGCACATGATCATCAAAATTTCCTTCACAAATTAAAACATGTTGAGAATGTGCTAAACATGAAATTAACAATATTGAAGCTCTTAATTTTTCAATATAAATATTTACACTAAACAGTACCTCTCGAAGTGATGAAGAAACCCAATTAAGAACATCCTTCTCATCATACCACTTCCCCTGATGGCGAGTCTGAAAGTAATTACTGACACGCATACGCAAGGCTTTGGGCAATTTCAAGTAGATCATGTAGTCTTCCAGATCATTCATCTGTGAGGGGATAATTGAGAAATTCAATACAAATAACATTCTAGCACATATTTACATCTATCCCATATCTGTCTCATGAACAGACTGTGTCTTCCTGTACCTTGTTCTTATATATTCTTGCTGGGATATCTGCATCAGACATCAGGGCAACAGTGTTGGCAACCAGGACTGTATACATCAGTGCTCCAGACACAATGCTGGTCATAACAATCCACAATTCAACCTCATCTACAGTGAAAAGAAGAATAAGTCATAAAATAATTTTCCACCAGCTGGCAAATTAGACTGACACATATTAATTTACTGTTTTGAATGATAAAATTTACTTGTTGGTGTCTCAGAGGAACCATAGGATATTGCAGTCATATGTGAGAGTGCACGAAAGACACCAAATGAATATTTCTCCCCCACTGTGGCATTCTGTAAAACAGGCATATTATTCCTTCAAATAAATGACCAACAAGATTCTAAGTGCAGAAAAAGATGAATAAATAACAGATTCAAAAATTCATAATACGGTACTGTCCTAAATGTTGTATGTACATCTCATAATAACCCAATATACTCATGACCACATCTCATAAGTACATCATCTTATCTTGTACCATAAGATTTTCACGACGGACCCAGCAGTCTGAAGGAAATTCTTCCAGCATTGGAACAAAATACTGCACACAGCCATTCCAATGACACAGGAGAAAAATCATCATAAATAAAGACAAGATTCTAAAGAACACTCGGACTACCTCCAGGTTTGCATTTGAAACCTATTGAGCACAAACAAACAAAAACATAAATTAGATCAATAACCTTATAACAGTGCAACAGTGTAATGATTTAAAATGAGAGGTTACAGACACCAGCCCAAAAGACACTCACTTTCTCAACTTCATTAAAAAACCTGACCAACCGGGACACACGAAGCAGACGGACAAGGCTGATGATCCTCACAAACATAAGAATTCGTACCATTTTACTGGCTTTGGAAGAGTCACTATGGAACTGTAGATCCTGTAACACATGAGACGTTCAAACCTCAACAGAAAGTTGTGACCTCTTTAGCTATTTGTGACTGATAAGGAAACAGAAGCTTACTGCAATTAGTATAATGTAACCCACTGGGAAGGCTGCAATCAGATCTGGTACAAACCAACTTTTTAAATAGTTTTGTCGAATGCTTTTCAGATCAAGAATGGCAACCTGTATGATGCACAGAATATGTTCATTGAACAAAGAACACTTTCATATTTCAAAAAAAGCAGTCCTGTTTATGTGGGTTTTTAAGAATCTGCCATTATTACTGATTTTGTTTGTGTGTCACTGCAAGGCTGGACAATATATTGTAAATATTAATACATTCAAGATTATTTCATACAAAGATATACAAATGAATCATGTTGTAATATCACACGCTACATAGGTTACAATATGAGTGCAATTTCGATCAAAAAAAAGAATGAGCATGTTTATTCAAAAATAGTACAGCTAAATATTTAATATTTAAAAACAGTGCATGCTGTGTTTTTGGTTTTACCAATAAAAATTAGTGTATTAGTCATATTGTTCAGCTCTAAGTCAAAATATTGCAATGAATATTATTTATAGTGAAAGTGTATCTCAATATTGTGATATAATATTTTTCTCATATGGCCCACCCCTAGTCTTGCTGAAATGCTTACCTCACTGTCCTCTGTAATTATGCCCATGCGAAAGTTGAGCCCTACGTCAATCAGGAACAGAGTGTCTGAGAACACATTGAAACCCTCCCAGCCAACGCCAGACTGACCATCTAAAAAGGCAATCTCTATTGGGATCCCAATCAGGTTGAGAAAAGTGATGGCCACCATGCACATTATGTAGTAACTCCTGAACAAACAAGAATGAGCTTTTCTTGCAGCTTCATCTCATGAAAGCATAACTAATCCAAAACCATTTAGAACAAGCATGCAGTACCTTAAAGGACTGAAGGGATGAATGACAAACACTCCCCTTTCTCTTTGTCTGATGCATTCCTTCTCCACAGCCACTTCACTGCCATACACATAAAGAGACTGCCTGTTTAACTGGGGCAGCAGCAGATTTCTCCAGCCGTCCCAGCTGAAGCGTCCCCTGCCTCCAGGTGCTGGCCTCTCCATCTCTGCTCCCTGACTAAGCACTGTGATCACGGAGCCACTTTTAACATCACTGCACCTCTGTGACAACTTTATTTCTGGACTTCTATTATGCTGATCTTCTTTTTCCCTCTCTTACTTACTCTCTCTCTCTCTCTCTCTCTCTCTCTCTCTCTCTCTCTCTCTCTCTCTCTCTCACACACACACACACACACACACACACACACACACACACACACACACACACACACACACACACACACACACAGTAATTTTTTCTCGGCTCTGTTCAAGCAGGGTGGCAAAGACAGACCAAGTGCCAGACTTTCCATTCTCTCCTTTGCCTCATTGTTGCCAATCTCTCTCAGCAGCCTCATCAACTATTCAGCCTCTCTGTTTCATGCACACATGAACAAGGGATATCTGAAATGTAAACTGACTCAACGGGTGCTCTCAATGGGTGGTTTTGAGTATCATGATGAATGTCATCTGAACCAGACAGATAGTTCTGACAGAACTGAACACCAGAATTGAATTCAGTGTGTTACTGAGGTATGAGATAGCTTTGTAACAGGGATGATTAAAAATTGAACACCTGCAGAGGGATATATTGATAAAAAATACAAAATGCAGTTACAATTTCTATCTAAATTTAAAGTAATACATGATTTAATTACATTAGAGAAAAGTCGCTGTAGATTAAAAAACACAAGAGAGAAACTAAATCAATAAAAACAATCAAATTAGTTATTGGGAAGCAATGGAAGAATAATTTATATTAAAGAGCATGACCAGAACATTATTTGTATATGGCATGTAATATGACATATTTTATATATACATCCCTCATACAAAAATAGATGCACTCTAAAGGAATCATCTGAAACAGTACTTTTTAGACAAAACAAATTGAGATTGGTACTGCTTCAAGTGATTGATAGAGCAAGATTGTGTGAATAATAATAATAATAATAATAATAATAATAATAATAATAATAATAATAATAATAATAATAAGTATAAGTATAAGTAATAGGTAAATACTTAAATAAAGTAAAAAATAAGAAAACTAAGACCACTAAAGGCTTAGAAAACACTACATAAAAGCCAGACTGCATAAGTAGGTTTTTAATTTACTTGTGGTTAGCACACATTGCTGATACAGCTCATTTGGTCTTTAGTATGCATTTTACAGTGTTGAGTTACCCCTCTAATCCATCTGTAAATGCTCTGGGTGTCATGACACTGGATTAGGTTTCAGTGTGATATTCAATATAATGTAATAGGTAACAGCTCTTCTATTCCTGGGAAGGCTACAGTATAAACATTTAGTTATGAAAAATGTTTCTTACAAGAGGATAGTAAATCTATACAAAATACCAGGGGTGTAACAATGCTAAAACTAAAATGTGACAATATGCATCCATCAGGCTTGTGAATAACCGCAACACGTTGCCCCTTACCATCACTCTGACTGTGTGAAGTCTGGCAACATGCCAAACACACACATCATAATAGAACTGTACTCACCATATAGACACACTACATATTTATTGCTGCTCCATTGCACTTTATGACATTGACAACGACAATGACAATGCACAATACTACACATATAACTTTACTGTCATACTGCACAGTAATATTATACAATATTAACAGTACTTAACCTCCTATTTATGTCTACTTCATGCAATTATGTGCATAATCTTAACTTATATGTATAGTTTTTGTACTTTCAGCATCTCACAAAAGTGAGTACACCCCTCCCATTTCTGTATATTAATTACCTTTTTATGAGACAACCCTATAGAAATGAAACTTGGAAAAAAGTTAGAGTACTCTGTTTACTGTCTTCTTAAAATAACCCAACACACAGCCATTAATGTCCAAATAGCTGGAAATGCAAATGAGTACATTGTACTGTTGTCCCTCCCTGTGACTCATTAAACATGTGTTATTTTCATAAAACTAGAAAACTGCTAAACAAGCTGTACACTGACTACTGTAAATTATATCCAACTTTCATTTCTATTCCCATGAAAAGATATAATAAAATATTTGCAGAAAGAATTTCATTGTACAGTATAACTAACTGCCTGTTTACTGTGCACATGACAAAACAATACTTTAATCTTGAATAAAGATCTGACAACACACAGTGAAAAAAATGTGCTTACATTTGTCTTGCGCTCTGTTTTGATAATTGTCTGAATCAGGTGCTACAGTGCATGCACACAAACTGATAATGTTTCTATGAATTCTTATATAAAATACATATTTTGAACACATTGATCTCTTGTACATTGATCTATTTGTACATACAATAAATCAGTTTTCTTTCATATTAACCAGGGGTAGACAACCCAGGTTCTAGAGTGTAGTTTACTGGTTTCCCTGGTTTCCCAGCTAGTCCAACTAAACCAAGTGAGATAAAATCAGGTGTGCAGGTGTGCTTGAGCAGGAGGAGCACAAACCTATGCAGGAAACAGATACTTCTTGATTTGGATTGCCTGCCCCTGATTTAGACTTTCTTGATTAAAGTGCCCTTATCAGCTCACTATGGTCTACTGTCTCCCCCCAGAGCATGGGCCTGTGGACCACTAGAGAGTGCTTCACGGCCCACTTTGAAAATGCATATGGCTGCTCTCATGAAACAAGAGGTAATAGAAAGATATACAGGGGTTGGACAATGAAACTGAAACACCTGGTTTAAGACCACAATAATTTATTGGTATGGTGTACTAGGGCCTCCTTTTATGGCCAATACAGCTTGCTCTTGCATCCACAGTTAATCCTGTTGAATGTGGTTCATCCTTCTTGGTGGTTTGCTGACATTACCCTGGATCTTGATACATCACAAATATATATATATATATATATATATAGCTTATATAAAATCTGATACCAAAATATACACTACACTGATCAACCATAACGTTATTACCACCTCCTTGTTTCTACATTCACTGTCCATTTCATCTTGCCATACAGGAACAAATATGCTTTTGGGAAACTAGGCCCATTAAGTACAATACAATTATATAAAATTAAACCATTATATTACTGTAGTCCATATGTTTCTCTGCATATTTTGTTAGCCTCCTTTCATCCTGATCTTCAATTATCAGGACTCCACAGGACCACCACAGAGCAGGTATTATGTGTGTGGAGGGTCATTCTAAGCACTGCAGAGACACTGACATGGTGGTGAGGTGTTTGTGTGTTGCACTAGTATGAATGAATCAGACACACTCACTGTCTACTCTATTAGACACTCCTACCTAGTTGGTACACTTTGTAGATGTAAAGTCAGAGACAGAAGCTGATCTATTTCTGCAGTTTGTGTTGGTCATCCTCTAGTCCTTCATCAGTGCTCGGTGGACACTGTCCTTGCCACACTGTTAGCTGGAAAATACTGGTTAATGAACTATTTTCACCAGCACCTGCTGTGTCTGATCCACTTGTAACAGCACACTACACACTAACACACCACCACCAACTCACACAGTTCTACTGCTCCACAGGCACGTGACACAATAATATTCATGTTTATTTGCTCCAAAGAGTCCTATTCTATTGGCAGTACATCTGTACTGGGACTAGACAAACTGTGTGCATTCATTAAAAGGGGTGTCCACAAATATTTGGGCATATAGTGTATAAAGCTCTACAATCTATAAAGCTCTGCACTATATTTTGTGCTGTGAGATATACTCTGCAGTTCTCACAAGACAATTTTTATGCCACTATATAAATGCCACTATAGCAAAAAAGTGGGTATGATTTTGTGTATTGGCTTCTAGTAGTGGCAGTCTAAATATGTATATAGCTTACAAAACTAATGCCTGCTACACGCAGCAGTCTTGAGGCTATTTCAGACCACACATGGAAAATGCTCTGTTTCTGCACTTTTCAATGACCTTACCTTATTTTGACTTGGTCAAAATACCTGTGATTATAGCAGCCTAGGGGACAACATGGTTTGATTCCACTGTGTATCTCACAGGCATCAGTATAAAATGCTATAAAAGTAAAATCCTCATGTTGGAGCTACATCTCAAATACTGACATTTCTAAACATAAGTTAAACAAAGTATTAATTAGATACTTGCATGATTGTGTCATTGCACAGTATTGTATATTATTATTATTATTATTATTATTATTATTATTATTATTATTATTATTATTCAATCCTTATTACTGTCATCTACTTAGAAAAACATAGCTGCAGCAGCAATTCACAGAGCAAATATGCTGTGACCTTGCAATATTACAAATACTGTACATGATGAATCTGGATGACTGGACATTTGCAATGTTTGGACCTTTGGGTACTGATAGCACCTAGTGAGCAAAATCCTTTCTGTGGCTGAATCAGCTAGTTGTAGTTTTGGAATTCTGCACTTAACTTAAGCAACCTGAAATACCTTTAGTTTTGAGACAGTATTCTTAGCAGAACTGAAAATTTTCACATTGAGGTATACATTCACTAAGCAATTTATTAGAAACACTATAATTACACCGGCTAGAGCTTTTTGCTCTCAAAACAACTTCAAATGTGAATTCCAAAACATACTGGAAACTTTACAGATACTGGTCCATGCTGACATGATTGTGTCATTTTTCAGACATACTTCTTTACTAGATTACATACAACTTCATTATCATTGCCTAAGTACAATCTAATGAACCGCCTCTCCAGAAATGAAAAGTAACAAACATGTTAATGAAGTGCAGTTGATGAGACAATAAGGAGAGGACATTAGATCCCTTTTAGGATATCCATAAATCTACTGCATCCAGCATGTATTGCTGGCCGATACACCATCCATCCTCTGGATGCTGGCTGGCACTTTAAACAGACAACACACTACTTGCCACACCTCCTAATGCAGCCAGAATTTCAATCAGCACATCACAAAGCACCCAGCATTTTAAAATTTTAAAGCAGCTGGCACACCACCTGACACACTTATAAATACTGCTGGAACACTGACTAACACATTTTACAACAGTCAGCACACCAACAGCACACCCTACTGACACACCACCCGACACATATAAGCAACCAGCATATGACCTAGCACTTGTAGCAGCCAGCACGTTGTAAAAGATTTGGAATAGCAAACAGCACATATTACAGCAATCAGAACCATTATCCAACCATCTATCTTACCTAAAGTTGCTAACACACAAACAAGGACATCTTACACCTGCTGGCACACCAACCGGAAAACATCCTGCAGCATCCAGCTCACTACTCAACACATCTTACAGCACTAAACACAGCAACTAGAACATCCTAAAGCAGTTAACACACCACCTCATACACAATTAAACTGCCAGAACACCAATGTATAGGAATGGCCTAGTAAAAACCCAGATCTTAATTCAATTGAGAGTCTGTGGCCAGACATGAAGATTGCTGTTCACCAGCGGAAACCATATAACTTGAAGGAGCTGGAGGAATTTTTTTTTTTTTGCCTTGAGGAATGGATAAAAATCCCAGTGGCAATATGTGGCAATCTCATAGAGACTTATTCAAAAGCTTATACAAACACTTTAGGGGGTGACAAGTTATATATACTGATGTTTTCTGTTATTGTGTCCTATTTGTTGTTTGTTTGTCACAATAAGAAATCAAATGTTCAAAGTTGTAGGTATGATCTGTATATTAAATGATGCAAGCCCTCAAATAATCAATTTTAATTCCAGGTTGTGATGTAGCAAACCAAGAAAAATGCCAAGAGGGTGAATACTTTCACAAAGGCACTGTTGTCTAAACCAGCCAGAACACCACCACCGCTACTTTGAGAGGTGCTGGGTGGTGTGCTCGCTGCTGTAAGATGTGACGGTTGGTGTGCTGGCTGCTGTAAGATGTGATGGGTGTTGTGCTTGCTGCTGTAAGATGTCCCGGTTGGTGTGCTGGCTGCTGTAAGAGGTACCGGTTTGTATACTGGCTGCTGTAAGAGGTGCTGGGTGGTGTGCTGGCTGCTGTAAGATGTGCCATTTTGTGTGCTGGCTGCTGTAAGATGTGCTCAGTGGTGTGCTGGCTGCTGTAAGATGTGCTCAGTGGTGTGCTGGCTGCTGTAAGATGTGCTCAGTGGTGTGCTGGCTGCTGTAAGATGTGCTGGGTGGTGTGCTGGCTGCTGTAAGATGTTCTGGGTGGTGTGCTGGCTGCTGTAAGATGTGCTGGGTGGTGTTCTGGTTGTTGTAAGATGTACTGGGTGGTGAGCTGACTGCTGTAAGACATTCTAGGTGGTGTGCTGGCTGCTCTAAGATGTGCCAGGTGGTGTCCTGGTTATAGGATAGGATAGGATAGAACTTTATTGATCCCTTAGAAGGGTTCCCTCGGGGAAATTAAGGGAAAGAGCTAAAACTACAGAGCTACTGGAGAGGCAGCCATCTTGCACAGCACCAAATGAGAATTATGATTGAATTATATATGATGTGCTGGTTGGTGTGCTGGCTGCTATAAGATGTGCGGGGTGGTGTGCTGGCTGCTGTAAGATGTGCGGGGTGGTGTGCTGGCTGCTGTAAGATGTGATGAGTGGTGTGCTGACTGCTGTCAGATGAGCCAGTTGGTGTGCTGGTTGCTGTAACATGTTATATTAGCTATTATATGATGTGCTGGTTTGTGTGTCCACTATTCTATGATGTGATGGTTGGTGTGTTGGCTGTCATATAAGTAAACAAATGCATAACTGAACAACATGCAATTTAGGCATGGTGGAAATTGGATAGATAAGGCATTGATGAGATTAGTTGTTAGGAGGTTTATTTAGTGAAAAGAAATGAATGTATGGGAAAACATTTTCATACTAATAATGAAAGTTCTTTTAATAATGATAAACCTGAAAAAGCCGCACATTTACATTTACATTTAAGGCATTTATGGAATTAAACATATCGGTCTTCAATCTGTGTTTGAACACAGTGAGGGACTCAGTTCGGATCCCCTGGGGATGTTCATTCCAACATTTTGGTGCCACAACAGAAAAGGGACTGGATGCATGTTTTCCTTGCATCTTGAGTGATGGTGGGTCAAGCTGAGCTGTACTTGAAGCTTGAAGGGCCCTTGGTACAGCTTGAGTTTCGGATTTTCAAGGTTTTGGGCAGCTACAGGAAGCCAATGAAGGGAACACAGCTGAGGAGTTACATGACTGAATTTGGGGACATATAAGATAAGTTGGGCTGCTGCATTCTGTATAAGTTGCAAGGGTCTGATCGATAACTGATTATCCACAACTACACCAAGGCTCCATGCTTCTGCAGATTGAGTGACCAGTGGGTGTTCAAGGGAAATGGAGAGATCAGGATGAGGACCAGTGGTTCCAGGAATGAATAATAGTTTAGTCTTGCTGGGGTTGAGTTTGAGGTGATGGGCTGCCATCCATGATGAGACATCAGAGAGGCAAGCTGAGATATGGGATGTGACCTGGGTGTCGGAGGTTGGGAAAAAGAGGATAAGTTGAGTGTCATCAGCATAGCAGTTATAAGTAAACCCATAAGAAGATATTACTTTACCAAGACAAGTAGTGTAGAGAGAACAGAGGACCGAGTACTGAGCCTTGTGGAACACCAGGGGAGTATCTGAATGGAGCAGATGTGGCACCCTGCCCTGTTACCTGGTAAGAACGCTCTTCAAGGTATGATGTAAACCAGTTTGAAGATTGATTTGTGTCCTGATTATAGACAGAATGTTCAAGGATTTTTGAGAGAAAAGAAAGTAGTGATACTGGTCTATAATTGTTAATGTTTGTGCTATCTAGAGTTGGCTTTTTCAAGATTGGGAACACTCTGGCAGTTATGAAAGTAGATGGAACATGACCTGATGACAATGTGTGTATGAGTGAATTATTGAGTTTTTGATAAAAGTAATGAAAGAGAGAAGGTCAGGAGCAATAGTTTGAAATAGAGAGGAAGGGATAGGGTCTAGAGGACTAGTGGTTGGATTGTTAGATGTGAGAAGATGAAGGATGTCATCTGCGGAAAGTGCAGAGAAAGAGGACAGAGATGTAGGAGGAGAAGGGTGTCTGGTGGGAGGAGTAGAGGTGTGTAGAAATGATTGGCAGATCTTGTCAACCTTCTCTTCTAAGAAGGTGACAAAATCTTCTGGGGTGAGGGTAGTTGGAGCAGGGGGGTAGGAAGGTTTAGGAGAGAAAACAGAAAAGAGCTTGCATGGATCAGATGCTGATGCTTCCAGTCCTTGTAAAAGGATGATTTTGCAGTGTTTACTTCCACTGAAAACCAGGAAAGGAGAGCCCGGTAAGCACTGAGATCTGAGTTCAGTTGCGTTTATCTAAACTTTCTTTCAGACAGTCTCAACTCTGTTCGGTTGTTACACAGAACCTCTGTCAGCCATGGGGAAGTTCTGGAGGTTCTTGCAGGTCTTTGAGAGAGAGAGGACAGAGGTTGACTGAAGAGGAGATGGATGAAAGGAAAGTGCTTGTAGCAGTTTTCAGTGGGAGGAAGGAGAAGGAATCAAAATGTAGAAGGGTGGTTAGAATAGTGGAGGTAAGATAAGATGGAGAGAGTGTGAAGATTACAGTGAATGGTGGAAGACGTTGAGGAGAGGGAGAGTGTGAAGGGCAAGGAATGATGGTCAGAAAAGTCAAGGGGAGTAACTGTCAGATCTAAGGCAGGGGCAGGTCAGCTAAAAATTTGGTCCAATGTGTTGCCTGCCCTGTGCGTTGGACCAGACTGGTTAAAGGTGAGGTCAAATGAAGATAGAAGTTGGAGGAGACATGATGACTGCAGTTTCTCAGATGGAAGATTGAAATCACCAATGAGAATGAGTGAAGTCTCAATAGAGAGACTACTCAGGAGAGGTCCAGTTCATGAAATTGCCCAATGGACCATGAGGTCAATAGAGTACAATGATGTGGAATTTGAGAGAAAAAGATACTGCAACAGCATGGAATTCAAAAGAAGAAATGTCAAGATGTGAAGGTGTGAGTGGAGTTGATCGCCATCCCTGAGAGACAAGCAAGCCTGTGCCTCCACCGCTACTGACCCTTCATGGAGAGTGAGAGAAAGCTAAGGCGGAGGACAGTTGGAGTTGCAGTGTTCTCTGGGGCAAAGAAGTTTAGAGATTGGGCAGATGCCAGGTCTGAGATGCAGTCAGCCCTGTTACTGCAACTGCGGTAATGTCTTCTGATGTTGTAGGAAGTGACAACTGGAATATGAAAACACATGTTGGAAACATGTTTTTCAACATCAATTTCCTAAAAACTTCCTGGATATGTCTTAAATTTATCTAGAATTGTAATCTGGAACTCCGCCCCTGCAAGTCACACTGTATGTAACCTGAAACCACACCTGATTTCAACAGGATAGGTACACAGAAAAGGCAGACAAAAGTTACTACAGAGTCTAAAGAAGTAAATCTAAAGAAACAGCCTAACCCTACAAGCAGAGAATGATTCCAAGTAAAAAACTGCAAGCACACATTCTCACAAGTTTACCTTTTTTTTTTAATCAGTTTTAAACAGTGTTAAACTTGTTCATTAAACAAACGCTTTACATGTAAGATCACACTTTTTATGTTATACCCTTTGTGGACTCATTAATAGTTTCAAAATTAAGGTTATTAAAAAAGGTTTTTCATTCTTTTGTCAGAGTAACTGTCTCTAATAATTTGGGGCAATGCTGTGAGGATTTGATTGAATTCACTGACATGAGTGTTAACGTTCACAAACATTTGGACACATCGTACATTTTAACTTTAGTTACTTAGTCGTAGATTAAAAAAAATAAAAGGCTTTTATTTTGACACGATGTTTTCCCCCGTGCCCCGGATGTTGTAGAGGCTGTGTATCACGTTGTGAGAAGAAGGACACCGAAGGTCTGCTGGTGCTACTGCTTATGTAAGTGTTGTGTTTGTGTCTCATTCTGAATGGAGTTTGTTCTGTCTGTTAGCATCGCAGTAACGTTAGAAACACACTTGCTGAAAGTTGCTGAAACCGGACTCTGCTGCTCTGTTCTGGTAACGTTAGAGGTTACATTTCTAATGAAGGAACTTCCTGATCACTAACCCTTTAAAAGACCTTTATTTAAATATATTTTACTGGGCCTGTCCTTGTACTTTTATTGTGAATTCACTTGTCTGTCTTCTTTGTATTAATATTTGAGAGATAAAGGTGCAGTAAAGTTTGCTCAGAAATGTATTTTTATCGTATTGTTTTGTATTTATTTTATTTTGTACTTTATTTTTAATTATTTCATACTCTGTTATTTAATAAAGTGGTTTTTTTTACCTTTTAAATTTTTTATATATTTTAAAAAATATTTTAATGTTTTTTTTTTATGTAATTTTCCCTTACTTTCCTTCTAAGTTCTAAATACTGCTTCTTGCATGTCTACCCTTAAAAAAAGCCTCTACCCTTTAAAGCATATTGTAAAGCACAGTTTTGTGTGTGTATATATATATATATATATATATATATATATATATATATATATATATGAAATGTTCAAGACAATTTATTGTTGTTATTATTATTATTATTATTATTATTATTATCATCATTGTTATCATGCCTTGGACTAGCTGCCCACCTGCCATCACTGACTATTATATTATATTTATCAGGACTCTAATTATTTGCTACTGGTACTATTATGTCCACCATCAAACTATCATCATTACTCCTGTACACCGGAACATTACAGCAGACATGTGGTGGTCTACTGTCTACTTATCAATAATGTATGAGTCGTTTTACCAGAAGAGGACGGGTACCCCCTTGAGAGCCTGTTCCTGACAAGGTTTTCTTCTTCCAGCCCTGAAGAAGTTATTTCTTGCCACTGTCACCCTTTGGCTCCTGTCTTTATCAATTGTTTTGTGTGTTGATCATCTTATGGGGGGGCTCTTTCTATTATCCTTTGTTCATATGTTGTTCACCTTTTTATTTCTTGATTTCTGTAAAGCAACTTCAGTTGTGACAACTTCAGTTGTGAAGAGCGCTATACAAATAAATTTTGATTTGATTTAGATTTTTTGCTTATTTTTGGTTCCTGTAAAGCTGATTTGCAGCATATTTTGTAAAAAAGCACTTTACAAATATACTGGATTTTTGCTTTGAAACAGTTTTGATAAAACTGAGGCTCACTTAATCTTCATTATGACCACCGTAACACAAGGAAAAGCTACACCTATGCATTTTTATCTTGCTGTCACTGATCTTTAACATCAGAACACTAAACACACACACATACAATACACTTGATACGTTTGTAAAACTTAGACATCTGATGACAGTAGAAAATTTCTTGTGATTAAGAATGCCATCAGCATTCTTGTGTGAACATTTGTTGTCACTGATCAAAATCATAGACTGTGGAGCCAGCCTTTATTGTCAGCACTGGAATTTGAGTCTTTTGTGTAATTGACAGACAAATCTGACCCCAAACCATTTGCTTACAAAGAGTAGATTAGCCCAGATCCTTCTCTCTGAATCAGTTATGGACAAGCCACACACTATGTCATTGTCACTGCTGTGCTGAAAGTGATCCATTACCTAAATAATATACTCTGTTATTCTATGGTTGATCCTGCTGATATGTAGTATATCTGCCAATGAGTGTATGAGTGAATTAATTGGCCAATGAGTGTAGGTACAGGTTTGGTGGTCCTAGCAGTGTTAATCAAACTGCCTACTTTTTAACATGTCTTTACCAAAATGTTCTGTGTTATTTTTTTTTTATAGCTGTTTCTAGAAGATAATGTCGACCATATCAGCTGCCAGTGTAGAGGACACCCCTGCAATCGAGGGGGCACAAGAGAAGAAGCCTTTGAAACCATGCTGTGCTTGCCCCGAAACAAAAAAAGCCAGGGACGCATGGTATGGACATTTTGTATTACAGTACTTTTTGGAAATATCAGCTTGTTGAATTAAAAAATGTTGGTGGTCATGCATCTTTAGCTGTAGGCATAAGAAAGAGTAATGATAAGACAAGGAGTTAACTTTTTTTGTCAGAACTTAAAAGTAGCACTTCCAGCTTCACAGCAATCCTGTTTGTGTAAAGTGGGTATGTTGAATTACCCTCAGGCAGTGGGAGAGCTCTGCACGTATACAAGTAAGGGCAAACTGCAGGAAGGTGTTTTATGGTTTAATCAGTTATCACACAAGTGGTGATTGCATTTTTAACACGTGCACACAACTCGCTGTGGGGGTATAAAATGCCAAAACACAGACATACTCTCTTGACTTGTTACTGGTTTATTGTTACTGTTAATTGGTTTATGTGTTTTTTGTTTCCCTGTCTTGCAGCATCATTGAGAAGGGTGAAGAGAATTGCACAGACCTCATTGAGGCCCACAAGGAGTGTATGAGGGCACTTGGTTTTAAGATATAGTGATAGAGGTGTGAAATTAAATGGTATGTATATCTTATTTGTCATTACAAAGAACTGGGTTAATTTTGCAGGTTAAAGCAGTAATATGGAAGTAGTTTTTTCAGTTTTAATTATCTGAAATATTGTTGATCAGATAATGTAGATTGAATCAGGTTGAATTACTTCTCTGTTTTGATGCTGAAGCCGTCAAACTAATTATGTATGACTCACATTTCATGCAAATTTTCACACAATTGTTGTTACACACACACACACACACACACACACACACACACCCCTACATACCTACATGTCCATGTATGCATATCATCCAAATTCTTATGTTAAAAATTGACTCAATTATTAAAAATAATGAAATAATATATGTATGTATTAATTAATTGTAAACTTAATCTTAGAAAGGACAGTGTATTTGCTAACCTGCCCTGCAGTGAGAACCTGTGCTATGTATTTTGCTCTGCTGTGGTGGCAGAGGCTTTGAGCCAAGACTAACTGTAGACTTAGTGTCACATGTTCAGTGCTTTCATGTATTAAAATGAAATGGAACATTTTATATATACTGTTTACAATGAGCTCAACAACTGTTTATACTAAGCTGATGTAAAAGAACTGCATTTAAACCAAACAGCATATTCTATTTATGCAACTCTCTTCATGGTTTTAAAAAAAAAAATGCTGTTGCTATGCATCAATCAGACATAACATTAAAACCATTGAGAAGTGAAATGAATACCATTTGCTTATCTCATTGCAGTGGCATCTGTCAGTGGTGGGATCTATATGTTTGCAACTAAACAAATAGGTCTCACAGTTGATGTTTTGGAAATAGGAAAAATGGTCAAGTGTAAGGAAAATGTGCTTTCACGTGCTATGTACTTATGTATGTAATATGTTGCATAAATAAATGTCTGGATATGGGTTTAAAAGTTGCTCATATTACTTGCTAAACTCTCCTGGTAAAATATCAGTTGGTGTGTGTTTTGTCATATTGCTCTCTGCAGTTTAGGGATGCAGTATCAGCTTGTTTTCCATCACATACCATGCTCCTGCTTGTTTTGTTCAGTTTGTAAGTGCATCATGTTCAGACAGCTTTTGGTCTTCATTTAAATGTTTTGGCTCTTGCAGGGCAGGACTCACTGTGGAGCGGGATCTGGATACTTTATTTATTCTGTTTTGTTTTGGATTCTTTTTTTCTATTTTTTTTTGTTTCAATATTGTTGTAAATGATAATGAATAAACATCCTATGCAATCTTATGCTATATTGTCCTGTTTTTGCAATTTGATTTTAAGCTAAAATTAAAAGTCCCTAGCAGTTGTCAAAAAAAGATGGATAAGAAAAATAAAGGTATGAATATACCTATGTAGTATAAATAGAGATTTAACTGAATAATGGAAATTAAAGAAATGCCATAAATAAAATTAATGCTGGTAGTTAATTAGTATTTAAAGCAACAGTGGGGGTGACATTTTATGAAACTGCCTGATTCATCATACAGTCCACAATGACAGTAGGAAAGTATGTGGATTGCAGCTCTTTTACATGCTTTTTCTCAGAGTTTGTCTGGTGACAGCTGTTCCTCTTAACTATGCCAGTGTGCCTAAAATAGAGTTGCTGCAACCAGGCTTGCTCTCAGCTTATCAGCGTTCTCTGCACAAACACATTCTCCTATACTGTATGTACAACTAGGCTGAAATAAATTAAGTGTCTCATTAAAGGTGTGCTGCTCTGTTTTAGTGACAAAGACCATAATGAAGTGGGTGTCATGGCAGCACTCCTTTACAGATGCATTGTGAATTCTAGAGGAAGGTAGAAATGCAGTATCAGCATAGATGTGAAACAGCAGGGAAGAATTGTGAATTTCCTGGGTTTTTTTAAAATTAAATTTTACTGTGCTTTAATGTTTATCACAATAGACTCTATTATCAAGGAAGCAGAAGTGCAGTTTTTGTACTATGTAACACACACACACACACATTGAACAATCCAATACAAAACAGACTACATAACAGTGCAGTCTGTAAATGCAGTGTCAGCATAGATGTGAAACACACAAATGAAAAAAACAACTACTGCAAATTGTCAAAGAAGCACAATTGCAGTTTTGTTCAGAACTTTATAAAAGGCCTTTAAAAGTTATGAATATGAAGATTTATTTGGGACTGTTGTTACAGCAGGTCTAAAGCTTTGCCTGAATGGGTATATGAAAAACTCAACATCCTGATGGATTTACTGTAAACAACTGGTTATGATTCATGCATGTGCTCTGACTTTCTCTGGCTCAGTGCCTTGTATGGATGAGGAACCCGGCTGCTCTGAAGTGGAACCTTTGCTGTTTATTTCTGCCACAGGAGGAATGAGCATGCATTTAATGGCCCTGGCAGAAGCAGAAATATTCCACAATGTACAGTAACAATAAGATGTGTTCACATGAAAAAATGTGAGAAAGATTATTATAGGTGAGAAGATAAAAGTACTAGTGCATCTCAAAAAATTAGAATATCAGTTATATATTTGTTCATAAATCAAAAGTTAAACTTTACATTTTATATTCATTACATGTACAGTGAAATATTTAAAAAGTTTTTTTACTTTTGATGTGTGGCTTGTTGAACCAGTTATTTGAATTTTATATTTTGAATAATTTACTATTTAAACAGTATAAATACTGCATCTAGTTTAAGCCGCTCCTGAAGTAGAGACATCAGAAGCTTCTTAACTGGCCCCAGGAGAAAAAGATCTGGACTGTTGTTCAGTGCTCCAAAGTCCTCTTTTCAGATGAACGTAAATGTCCTACAGTTTCAATTCAAGCTGTAAGGCTCTGGAGCATGAGTGGAGAAAATCCATGGTGTCTAAAATCCATTATGAAGTTTTCGCAGTCTGATGGTCTAGGATGCCATGTCATTTGCTCCTGTTGGTCCACTGTGGTTTATCAAGTCCAGAGTCACTACAACAACTTCTATTTTCTGACAAGCTTTATGGAGATTTTCTTTTCCAACTTTTTGATGGTACACCCACACATTTAGATGTGTTTTATAGGGATTTGTAGGGATTTTTATAGGGTTTTATAGGGATTGTATGTTATAGACAATGTTGCAAGTAATTGTAAAGTGAAAAGAAAATGATTCACAGTTTTGCATTTGTTTTGACCCCCTCCTGTGAACAGGTCCTTACACCTGATCTGTAGATCTCTGCAGCTCCTCCAGAGTGACCATGGGCCTCTTTGCTGCTTCTCTAATTAGTGTTCTCTTTGCCTGGTCTGTCCCTACCATTCTCCTTCCATTTTTGGATGATGGATTAGATGTTCATTGGTTGGCATATTTTTTTTTAAATAACCTGTGTTACCAGGGTTCTGCTTTACACTTCTCCACAATTTCATCCATGACCTGTTTGGCAACAGTGTACCCTTTTGAATTAAATTCTAAACAAAACTTTTAAATTCTAAATATAGTGAATTTCAGCATGAGCAAATTAATTCACATTCACAAGTTATATAATATATACTTTATATTGTGTGTCTTTTTTCTAAACATGTTGAATGTTTCCTGCCTTGTCAGATGAAATGTAGGCTATATTTGGGAAATAATTGTGTGCCTGGCTGTGTGTCAGTTAAACTCAACATGTACAGTTGTGGTTGGATGTTTACATAAAACCATCATGGAACTGAATGTTTTGACAATATTAGGCTTACATTAATTTTTGAATGGTTATTTTTCTGGGGCAAAACACATCTTTTTATATTTATATTTATATTATTTATTACTGCTGAGAGTTTTGAAATATTTCAACTTGCCCACTTCAATCATTGTTGACAACTGCTGGTAGTGACCACATAAAAGATGTTCATCATGACAGCACTCATCAGATTGCCCAAAACATGGCACATCCGGGAAGTCCAAGAACCTTGGTCAGACATGTATGTTGTATATTTCTAAAAGACAAATATTCCAACATCATCATTTCAAACAACTCTTTGAAAGTAAAACTTATTAGGAGTTGTAGCCACTTTGCCATGGCCTGACAGAAGATCCAAAATGCCACATTTAGCTGAGAGAAAATTGGTTCGGATGATCAAGAACACCCACAAGAACCACCAAGGCAATGCAGTCTACTTTTTATATCAAGGCTTTAAAATTGTCCAAAATTTGCAGTTTACCACATGGATAAGGGGTGAGCAATTCCTCTATCAACTGCTAAGCATGGTGATGGTAGTGTCATGCTCTGGGGCAGGACAGTGACCCGTTACACATGTTGAAGATAGTTTAACATTACACTTAAAGGAATGGCTGCCCCAACTTCAACCATACTGAAAATATGCAAACTGTGCTTAAAAGTTGCGTTCATGCCAGGAAACCAACACAATTTTCTAAAATACATATATTGTGTGTTTTATGTATCCTTCCATTGTTTTGGCTGTACAGTAACTATTAAATCATGTTAAAGACAAGCATTTTTGCAACCTAACAGCTAAACAATCTGGAGACCTATCAATTAACATTAATTACAATAGTACTTCCCTGCATGTAGTGAAGGAAGCAAACATTTTAAATTAAAACAAGAGAAGCTAACAAACCACTGTAATTCACAAAGTACATAAATATTGAAAACACAATATTCCTTAAAATGTCAACTTCAAATGTTCTTAATTATAGAAATATATATAAAAAATGCTATTTAAATAATGGAATAATGGATACATCAGGTAAGTTTAAGTAATCCTTAAGTCTAGATAGCAAGTGATCAGATACACGTTCTGCATCCAAATATGCTACACACTTGCCTCACATATTCCTTACACCACTACTAAGTTTATAAGGGTTGAATTAAAACTTTCATGGCTAACCACACAAGTCCTGCACCCCTCCTGAGGAGTAAAATGGTGCAGCCTGCTGGTAGTGGCTATTGGGCCAAGATTTGAGAGGGACAGTCAGGGAGAGGGCAGTAAACAGTGTAACACGACCTCTGTAATTCTACCCATATTAGAGCCTTCATGCCAAAATCTTTCCAAAACCTTAGACTCTGCACCTCATCTGAGAAGGAAATGTATATTCATTACAATTCATGTACATGACAAATAGCAAACAAGTGAAATCTGATGAGATGTTTAAAAATTTGTGCAGCACTTTTGAAAACTTTTCCCACTGTCACTTGTTATCGTCTCGTCTCTTGTCTCTCTCCCTACTCTGGTGTGTTATGTTAAGTAGCTGGTCTGTTTTCTGTCTCTGTCTCTGCCTCTTTCCTCCTTGGGTTTCAATTCCAAACATGGTTATCCTACTAGGGGTGTCTCACCCCCCCACCCCACCCCCCAAACCCCCACGCCAACCCTCTGCTCTTCTGGTCTGTGTTGCTAGCAGTGCCTTGTCCACAAGAGAGACAGCAGAGAAAACACATAGTAGGTGATACATTAAAAATTCAAAAGGTGAACAGGGTGCAAGAGTGATGGACTAGCTGACAGAATGAAGAAAGTCTTGTTCCAGTTGTGTTTTTAATTGCGGGAAAAGGGAACAATTCTTTGTAAGCCCTTTGGCTTGACCTAAAGGGATTTTTCTATGACTGAGAAAAGGAGAACTCGTCCCTGAAGACATATCTTGGCGGCAAGCTGAATAAAGCTCTTCTGACTGGATGTTCTGAGAACACAACTAACGCAACATGAGCAGTGACAACTTTACCTTTTTTGATGACATAATCTATGGTCACCCACTTTGTGATGGATGGTCCAACAGCACAGAGGGTGCCATCTACCATCTGGGTAACACTATCCTCTTTTTGGGGTACATGGGTGGAAGTGGGGCTTATGGAGCTCTTTACATCTTCAGTTTCCTGGTACCTGCTTTCATATGCCTAGCCTTATGGGGCTGGCTGTCAGTGTGTGGCCTTGATGTCTTCATCTGGAACCTGGTGCTGATGCTGCAGTGCCTTGCCCAGGTGTGCCACCTGATATTTCGGCTGCTGCAGGATGGTTTGGCAAGCGAGGAGCTTTCTGCCCTCTACTCTGCAGTCTATCTGCCTCTGGATGTACCTGTGCAGGTGTTCAAAGAGATCACTACGGCCTGTGAGAACAAAGTGCTCTCTCTGGAGGCTGAAGAGACTTACGCTGTAGAGGGAAAAACACCTATTGACCGGCTCTCTTTTCTGCTATCTGGAAGGTTTGTAAGACTGTTTGAGTTTAATATTTTGCAGTTTGGTACACGCAAGGAATAAATTACTCCTTTCCTTATGTTTTCTGAATACTACTTTCTAGTTATGCATGCATCCAAAACAGGACATCCACTGCTCACCTCAAGGTCCTATGAGGTTTAAGCAATTGTATTTGATGAGAATGACAGTAGGGACATACATTTATTTTGCAGTACATTAGTTGATCTGAGCACTTCTATCATGTAAGAGCTATGTTATTCTCCTATAACACAGTTGATCTCCATTTTTTCCACAAATTTGTAGGATTCGAGTGTCTTTAGAAGGGCAATTTCTTCATTACATCTTTCCTCACCAGTTCCTTGATTCTCCAGAATGGGAATCTCTCAGACCAACAGAGGAGGGGAATTTTCAGGTGCCTCTTATAATACTCTAATAATAGCACAATCATGTCTGTATAATAAAAAGTCCTTTCAATACCTAATCAACAGTCTAGAAAATCCCAAATGGTTTTGACCTGGCATGAACTATTGGACAATCCTTTGTATAGAATAAAGTAGCTCCTCTATTGCATCACACTAGAGAACCCTTTTTTTTAGCATTTTTATTTTTAAGAGTGTATGTTGAGTAACTTAACTTTCACCACCTTGGATCTCCCCTACCCTCAGGTGACCCTTACAGCAGAGACGAACTGTCGTTATATCTCCTGGCGTCGGCGTCGCCTTTATCTCCTCTTATCCAAGGATCGCTACATTGCTCGTCTCTTCTCTGTAATGCTTGGTGGTGACATTGCGGACAAATTGTACTCACTGAATGACAAACTCTTTGCCAAGAGTGGGGTACGCCTTGACATTCGCTTGCCGAGCCTCTATCATGTTCTTGCACCCTCTCCACCAAGCAGTGAGAAGGACAGTACCAGTTCCCCACCCAGAGGGAGCCAAGGGGATCAGATGGCTGGGATCGTGGAGCCAATGCCTGCCAACCAGAATGTAGATGCACCATCCTCCCAGCAACGCCAAGGGAAGAATCCAGTGCCCATGCCTCAGGCCTCTCAGCGACAGCCCTGGCCCTCGGACACTGAGATGCCCTCTGGTGAGGACTCAACCAGCCTAGTCCTGGAGGACTTTGTTGATATGATAGGCTCTCTAGTGGACTATGGGAGTGAGAGGGATTACTTGAAGTAGAAAATGGGGTGCTGAAGCTAACACACTGGGCCACTTCTTAAGCTACATGTAAGTACACAGAACTGCGTGGGTGGGAGTGGTAAAGCAGGGAAAGGGTGTGTGTTTTGCTTGAAGTGGCACCTTTGCACTAATTTGGCACTGAGCACCTGACTAACAGAGAGAATGGAGAAATGGAATGTGCTTTGGAACATGTTTGAAGGTCTTCTCAGAAACAACTGCTATTTCCTGCATGGCAGAACTGAAGCGTGTCATTATTGATTTGAACATTGTTATCAATGAGCTTCAATTGAGACATAAATATAAATGTAAACCATGTCCAAATATTGAACCAACAAACCAAAACTCCTTACAGATCTAATACTGCATTAATCGTCTTTCCAAAGGCATTTCTACATCAGCTGCATGTGGAATTGCATTTCATGAAGGGGAGGAAAGGGTGGTGTTAGATAGCAGGACAGCTGCAGGGAAGAGGTGGTCTCCACTGTCATTGAAATGCTGACCTTGACACATGGTCTGTGGTGGAATCTGAAATATGGGCTTGGGTGGAGTTATAGTATGCATCATGGACTAGAAAGAGATAGGAACTGATTGCATTAAATTAAAGTGATGAAACAATGTACAGTATACATAGCTCACAGCTGACAATGCCACAGTATTGATGTTGATAGGCACCTATTTCATTGTAAATTTAATGAAAAAACTGTTAGTGACCACTTATGTTGTTGATTCTTTTCATAAATCTAACAGAAGGTGATACTCCTGGAAGGTTTCCACATCGATACCAAAGAGGACGGGCTCCACTGGCTCCCACGGACACCCCAAGGCTCTAAAAATAGTCTAATCCATAAACAAAGCATACCATGGTCTACAGCAGAACTAGAGCCTTGCTAATGCCACTACCAGTGCCTCATTTCCTCTGTTGTCATTGGTTATGTTTAACTGGTGACAAGTACAAGCAAACTGAATGGGTGATGCAGGAAGGTTTTAAAAGGATTTAACTATTTGAGGATACTAGGAAAGCACACATAATCCCTTCCCCGGGCCTCACTCCACAAAGTCAAAAAGCATTTTTGCCTGTGTGTAGATACTGTTACACACAAATCCACATTGCTACCATTACAGTTCAAATATTTTGTCACTGTTTGTCTTTATAAACTGTAGATTTGTATTTTGAAATGAAGAGTAGGATTGACTTCACCTTTGAGCACATCCCAGACCAGGATCAGAAGTCAGTGTGCTTCATTATTTCCTCACTTCATGCCGTACTACACATTATAACAGCAAAAAGAGTTACAACAGTCTTTTTTCACCAGATTAAATCAATGTATTTCCTTGGGGCCAACTACATTTTATAAATAGTCATCACAGCATTAGAATAGACAATAAGTACATATGTCAGGATGCATTTTCCCTGCTTGCAGAATTTTTGGCACCCTTGATAAAAATGGGCCAAAAAGGCTATGCAAAATCTTTGTTGTTTAACAGCTTAATCTTGTACTAAGGATACATTGTATTACTCACTCAGTAACATTTTAGGATTCAAATGAAACATTTTTTTAAAGATCTAAACATTTTTCAAGTGCATAATAATTACTAACATATTTAGAACCTATTTCCTGTCAAATCATAAGCAGAATAATCTTAAGAATTGAAATTTCAATCGGGGTCTGTAGCAATGTTAGACAACAGCAGAACTGTAGAACTATGATTCAGTGTCATTCTTAAAAAGATCTCCACTGTGAAGCATGGTTGTGGATGGATCTGTAATATGGTCCTTTTTCTTTTCCAAAGGCTAATAAATTTGTTAGGGCATATTACATCACAGACCTTTCAAATACTTGGTTGTTCTGTGGTTGGAGCAATGGCCAAAAGCATATTCCAGATCTTGACTTGTTTTGTTTGACACAACCTAGGACCTACTGAAAAATGTGTAAAATGAGCTGCAGAGGGGGAAAATGCACAATGATGTTTTCACATATTTCCAGTGTATGACCATACATACATAGCCTTTTTCACTCAGCTTCACCAAGGGAGCCACTAAGAGGCAGTGTATTCTAATTTAGTATTATACAATACCCAACAGTATTCAAAATGCAGCTCTAAATGTAGCCATCTTGAAGGCAAACAGTTAAAAACACTAAACACTATTTAGGCGTAGTGTATTTTGTAGCACATCTGAGTAATTAAATGTGTAAGACACTGTTACTAACACTACTAGTAAATATAATCTTAACCACTTTGCATTAACTAAGATTAAACAGGTAGAAACCAGCAATGTGTAACTCCATTATTTTACTTAATACATGTAATTACCATTGCTCTGTAATATCTAAAGTCTGTTTATATCTAATGCATTTGTACATGGTATTTTACACATTACACATGAAAAAAGGTGTGGTGTTGAAAGAACACTATAATAAAGGCTGTTGATGTTACATGTTTACTCTTATCCTGGAGTTTTTTTTTTCCATCATTTTATATTTTTTTTCCAAGTTATAGGTCTGTAATACATAATGTGCATATACAGCCATGGGAAAAAAAGCAAATCTTTCCAGCTGTTCTATCATATGTCTTAAATTGCATAAAGTCACCCAATTTGAGCAATTTGAAAGACTAGCATATCAAGACATGAAAGCTGCAATTGACAATCAAGATTGTTTCACCAAAAACTTGTTGCTGAATTGTCTCACAGATACACCATTATTTTTTGGTTAGATATGATTATTAACTTGACTCCTTTGCATTGTTTAAGCTTTAAAGGTTCAGCTGTGGCCTGGTGGTTAGGGAACCAGCCTTGTGACTGGAAAGTTGCCAGTTTCATTTCCTGAACTGGCAGAACATGACTGAAGTGCAATTAGGTCTCCAGCTGTTCCCTGGGTACTGAGGATAAGGCTGCCCACAGCTCTGGGCATGTGTGCTCACTGCCCCCTAGTGTGTATGTGTGTGTTTCACTGCATGGATGGGAAAATATGGAGGACAGTGCACAGTGGATCTATATGCATGTTTACATTTACAGGCCTGGAAAAAAATGTGACCAGTTCGGTTTCTTTGGTTTTATTATTTTCAGGTCTGTGTTTGAGTAAAATAATCATTTTCATTTTATTCTATAAAGCATCAACCACATTTATCCTGAATTCGAAATAAAATATTGCTATTTAGAGCATTTATGTGCAGAAGTCTTTGATTTTCTTTGTCTGAGCTGTTGGACTCATATTATTTACCTTGTGAATTTTCATGTTATTTTTGTGGCTCTGTACGTGCCCCCCTCTTCCAAACCGATGTCGACGTGTTACATTCAACTGTAGCATGTCTCCAAATTCAACACTCAAGTGCCTTAATCGCCATATCAGGTGACTTCACCTTCACCTATCACTATGGCCATGGCATTATCAAACTTATCTCAGTATGTGAACTTTGGACTGTATATATATTTCCAAAGAGTTTATATTGTTGATTCAAAGTGGTTATTCGGCTTATTCTTATTCCTCTGTTTTTCATTGAAATGTTTATTATTCTATATTTTATATAGATAATATATAGGGTGCAGCTGTAAGAATATGTCATTCCCTTAGGAATATGACTTAATTAATAAGAATTAATTCTGATTCTGAAATGGCAACTGCTTGAAATACAAAACAAAATGCAAAAAAAATTGTTTATATTCATGTTCAAACAAAAGATCACAGCTTTCAATCACAGTTTTCAATCAGGTTCACCAGTGTTTCAAACTGCTGCCCTAGGTGACTTCATGCCATTTCTAGCATAGTAACTGAAGTAGCTTAATTTGGTATGGTGCAATGGCTGGAAAGAGACAGTTTAAAGAGAAGCTCATTTAAAAAATAGAGGTTTCTTCATTTTTGTTTTGCTCAAGCATGAGACTGATAGACATAACATTATTTATATTGTTATACTGGCATCTGTCAAGGGGAGGGATATACATATTAGTGAGCAAGTAATGTATTGATGAGCTGGAAACAGGAAAGTGGGCAAGCATAAGAATTAGAATGACTTTGACAAGGGTCCCAGTATGTAGAGGTGAGCACCTATCAAAAATGCTCAAAAAGGTACAGCTGGTGAGCCAGGAACAGGGTGATGAGTGCCCAACTCTCACTAATGAGAAAAAAAGCCCCTTTTTGCAACTTACAGGATTTAACATATCTATCATCTTACTGCCAGTCACCACCAGATACTTTCAGTGGTTTTGAGGAGTCCATGCCAAGATAAATCAGAGGCCTAGAAGTTTTGTCGGCCTACCAGTTTAAGGGATCTTTCACAATATTAGGCAGGCAGTGGTAATATAATTTTTTGGTGTATAGTTAGACACATTTCAACTTGCTGGCATTATGTTTGATGCTTTGCCTCTGTAGATCTTGTCCAGTGTGTAGGAGATCTTAGCTCTCTTGGTACATTCAGCAAACTTGTACAAAGTCATATGACCACGGAGCTCCTCTTCCAATGTTAATGTTCTCCACACACAATGAACTCCTCCTATAAACACAAAAGGAATAGAAACAAATTTAAATGTCACATGTGCACACTGTGCTGTAAATAAGTCAGCATCATGTATTATATATGCGCTGTGCATGTAGGAAAAAAGAAATGAGGAAAAGATAACAAGGCTTTCTATTACCTCTTCTTTGGGATCTCAGAGATACAGATGTATTCAAAGTGAATGTTGCTTTGTCTGTACAATCGGGCTCCTGTATTCTTCACCTGGATAGAGTCGATCTTACAGAGACCCTCTGGATGTCCTATCACTTTTTTATGAATAATTTCATCTGTTTGTCTGAAAGTTTGGAAAGCAATATTTAGCATAAAATGAACACAGTAACATTCTTCTATCATATATATGAACAGAAAACAAGTTAATGTTTTCATTTTCAGTAAAAGTTAGTACTAGTATGTGGATAAATGGAAGCAGTTTGAAAGCAGGTGGTACACACAGTCTGAGTTTATGCTCTGTCTCAGCAACGCTCATGGAGATTAGGGTGACCTGCACCTCAGCACTCTTTCCCAGCCGACTGACCTTGAGTTCAATCAGGATGTGGTGAGCTAGCAGAGAAGGACAAAGGTGCTCAACAGGATTTTTTACTGTAATAAATAAGTTGCAAGAGTTTGGGCTTTAGTGTTGCACACAAAATCTATTTTGAAAGTTGGAAGGCCATTTCTTTTGGCCTTTGTTTTTGCTCTACACTGAAGACGTTTGGGTTTATTAAATGACAAAGAGAATATTGCACCATTGGTGGCAGACCATCCCATCAACCATCTCATGTTTAGGTGAGCAAATGCACTGGATCAGAAGAAAACGATACTTATTTGGTAGCATTCTTTATTTGCAATAACTGCATCAAGCCAGTGACCTAACTGTTGGACCTCACCTATTGTAATGCTTTTTTTACTGAATAGATTTTGGAAAAGGTGACATTCCTGTTCAGAAAGAGTATATCATCTGGCGATTGACCTAGCCACCCTTGTTGTGTTTGCAAAGTGCTTTTGAGTCATTGTTCTGTTTCATCATAAGTTTCTTCCAAAAAACACTGGATGCATTTCTCTATAAATTCATAGACAGAGTTCATTCTGCTGCCTCCCTCCTGAGACGCATTATCTCCATTGTGCTTAACAGATGGGCTTGTATGAGATCCTGTCTTTTTCATGCTTTGTATATGTATATGTAGATGATCTTCTCAGTCCATAAAACTCATCCAGGATTCTGGATCTCTATCTCAGTACATTGTTGCAATCTTGTCTTCAGATTGTTACAGACAAGATCTCCAAAGAAATGAATGTGTATATGTATTTAACTAAAATGTATGTCAAGAATTTGTAACATTTGGAATATTTGCACCCACTTATTTCATACATATATTATGATCTAGCTGAGATCCCTTCCACTGGTGGTCCCTGTTTTGCCAAATGCACGCAAACCAGCATCCGGTCAGTACAGCAAGTTGGAAACTCTCATACAAACTGTACGAGTAACACATGCTACTATTGTTATGGTTAGGTATAGGTTATATTAATGTTTAGGTTCAGTTTACATTCAGTTTATGTTATAGTTCAGTTTAGGCCAACCTATTTGATGTCTGGTATCAGTACATAAACAACTCTGTTCTTTTGTTGGTTTGTACTTTTCAGCAACAAATGATCCAGTCTGAAATTCAGATTTATCGTAATACTTATATTTTTGCAATAAACCCAAACATAACGTATCTTTAGACCCTTCATCCTAAATGGCACATGACACTAAAATCATTTTCTGTTTTTCTGGACTTAATTCATTCTGCTGCAGTAATCATGAGTTACATTATCAATAAAGATTACTGAGTCTGTTTCAGCAGTAGCCAAAAATCATGACACTACCTTCACTATGCTTCACAGATGAGTTTGTTTGAGATCCTCTTTTTTTTCCATGGCCTTTCCAGCACTGTGACCATAAAACTCACCTCTATATTTTGTTGCGATCTTGTCTTCAGACTCTTACATATATGTACATGACAAAAATGTATGGCAAGTATTTTGTAACACTTGGATGATTTGCATCCACTTATTTTGTACTTTTTTTTCCTGCCAAATCCACACAAAGCAGCATCCACACAAAGCAGCATCCATTGTACATTAAAACCCACCACAGAATGGAGCTTCAGCTGTTGTCAGAAGGTAGAGTTTCTCATGTTTGGGCAGAGGTGATACAGTTATCCCACTGTTCTTCAACAAGCCTAGCACACAAACACAAACCTGCATGACATTAAACTTTGTTCAACACACAATACAGTCCTTTCTTAACAGAATAATGCACCAGAATAGTTAAAGTAAACTAAAATAGGCCAAAGGATAAATATGTCTTTGCCTGCACTGTGAGTAGTGTCCATTTAAAACACACAAGGGCATACTAGTAGGCTGTAAATGGCAAATGAACAGCCACCCTTACCCATTTGAGGACAGGTACCACTGAAGGTTCCATCGCAGTTAATGCATTGTCCTGAGAGGAATTCCTCATAACTGGAGCACGGGAATCCAGTCAGGGCACAGGAGCCATTCAATGCACTCATATACACATGCAACGCCCTCATGTGGTCACAGATCACATAGCCAAACACTGGAAAATAAATAAGAACTGACAACAAACAGGAATTCTCAGCTAATCACTACAGTTAATGCAAATTTTAGTACACTATGCAATTACCTAGACCATCTCAGATTGCCAAGTACTACTATAAGGCACACATGCACTCTATGGAACAGGGAGGATCAGAGTGCACTCATTTGTCTGTGCTGTTAAACTTGAGAACAAACTTGGCAACTTTTATCAGGTCTGTTTAAGAAGTGCTTTCTGTTTCTGTTTTAGCGTTCAGTAATTTGTCCACATACTTGAAGGAAACCGAGAGCGTGCACATCCAGTCTGGTCCATGCCACCATTTAAGAAAAAATCCACATGTGCAACAGGAATAGAGATGCCGAAATCTGGCAAATGGGCAAAATGGTTAAAACAAGTACAGAGCATGCACATAATAAGCAGCAGAATAGGCTGCTTTAGAAATGTCTTATAGCAAGGAAGGTCTATATTAATGCATTCAGATAGAAGAGATTATACAAGCATAAAACGCAACATTGCATAAACTGTTGTTCCCATTTCACTGCAAGCACACAAGGTCATGAGAGGGAAAGAAACAGTCTTTCTCACAGTCAGAATCAGTGTGTATCGCCTCAACAAACATAGCGTCTGAAGGGTCAAGGCGATCAAATGGATCAGCATTCTTGAACATGGGGCCTGCTGGGTCCAGACCTGTGGGAACATGTTGGGAAGGAGGGCACAAACTGAACAACATTACTGGATAAAGGAAAGTAGAAGTAAGATTACAGCATAGAGTGACTGAGCATTGTGAAGGCCTGATGTTCCTGAAAACGTGATACTTACTAAAGTTCAAAGATGATAGATCGGATGAAATCTATCAAGCTTTAGATCTGAAAGAAGGTCTATTATGCAAAGCCAAGGTGTCTGTAATTTTATTCTGAGCCAATATGAACTTTGACATGAGCCAAATAAATGTGTGTGTAAATGGTGTCACAAAGTCACTACACTCATTAGTTGTTAAATCAATTAAATATTTATTATAAATAAAAAAAATAATATTTATTATAAATATTACAAGATAGGCTGCATTTCTTTGTTACACTGCAAAAAGCTGTGCCAAAGTGAAGGTCCCTTCATGTACAGCTAGTAAAACAGCCTTTGAGATGTTATCTTTTTACATACTTGAATCAAACACTGAACTTGAGTTCACTCACAAATTTCACAGTACAATTGCAAGAGGTGGGACCTTTCAAGTAATGTCACCACTCAGCCTCATGCTGATCAATTTGGGTGACCATTAGGCTACTAAAAAGGAGTTCATTGGACAGCCTTACTGTGGACTCGCCCTACCTCGGTTGCAGTTATGTAGAAATTCAGCTCTACTGTAAACTGTCCCAAAGGTGGGACAAATGTCCAGTTATTAAAGGTGTCTACAAACCTTTGTACCTGTAATGTATTTACATTTTGCTTAGGTGAATAGTCTTCTATTTGACTTGATTAAGCAGAAAAATTAAGGCTAGTGGTACATACATCCTCACCTGTAATTCGTCCCAGTTTGCCTTCAAACAGAGTCCCCACAAATCCTGCCACATGAGCTCCAAGGCTTACTCCAATTAAATGAAATGATTCCAGACTACTACCATAAGTCTGCATGGAGAAAACACAGCTCAAATTCTTTGGTGACCCAGTACTGAAAATGTGTCTATTATATTTTCCAACTACTGTAAGAAATAATAAAGAATACAACATGCTTACTGTCAGCTGATTAATTAGAACTGATATCTGCACAGCTACCTCCTTGTAGTTCTCTACTACTAGGTTGTAGGCAAAGGATACTCCATAGAGCCAGTCAACCACTAAGACATTCACATCCTCCCTATGTAAGAAAGCTTTGGCTAGGCCACTCACCCAGGAGGGCTTAGTACCTATAGCCCTGAAAGAGAGAGCAGTAAATTAAAATTGATTTATCTGTAAAGAAGAGTCTGAATGAACATCATGAATGACAAGAAAGGCAGATTACCTGTACCCATGAATTATGACTATAGTGTTAAGTGTGGAGTTGAAGTATGCAGTGTGTTGCTGGGTGTGGTTGAGACAGTCCTGGGTGAAGAGGCTAGCACAGTCTGCATTCTTTCGGGTAAGAAGTAGGTACTGGACCTGCACCTTGGTGCCATGGTTGTAGTCCAGCCAGGTGGTGTTGTTGAAATCAGCACACTTTGCTCTGGACAGTTCATCACTAACTGTAAGCATATAAATATATTCAAATCGGTACCCCCTACGATTAAGGAGTGGACACAGACTGTAAGCTCAATATGTGAGTCTGAGCTTTTGTCACACAGACTAAGGACACAGGATAAATGCCAGGATTTGTTTGTTTTGTCATTTTGTTCCTTTTCTTTCTCTCTGTATATATGTATTTTGTTATAATTAGAAAAATAAAGTTATTAAAAAATATATATATTCAGAATATAATTAAGTTAAAGAATGTGTGATATATAATTATAATTCCAGTACAGCTTTATACCCCTCAAGCCCCTGCCTTCTTCTTCTTCTTCTTCTTCTTTTTCTTCTTCTTCTTCTTCTTCTTCTTCTTTATGTATATATATATATATATATATATATATATATATATATATATATATATATATATATATATATATATATATATATATATATTTATATACATTGTTTTAAACTAAAACAACTATTACGAACCAAACAACTCTTGATGTAGCAGGGCTGAAATTCATGAATTCATGTGGCCCAGAGTTGAGTTAAATCAATTTTATTGTACTGAAGGAATAGATTTGGGATGAGAAAGATAAATAGTGTCAATTTATTTGTCAGATATTTATTTGTATTGCACCACAATCAAACTTTGACCTTAATTTATAGTACAGATTTTTCTACAGTATTCTTATAACCAAAATATCTTTTTAATCACTATACTTATTCTGTGAACAGTGAAGTGAAAGTAATAAGCCACATTTGCCACTGTCATCAATTTATTCATACTTTTCAATAGAATAGGTTGCTTTTGTTTGTGATGTAGAGAACAGTTTGCACTTACCAGTCAATGAAGTGGCACTGAGTAACAGAAGTGTGCAGAACTTGATCCATTTGCATTCCATTTTTCCACAGGAAGAATCTGTACCTTTCAGTTTACTACGCAGTCCTTTTCAGTTAGGCTTACTCCAGTGTGTCAATAAACATTTCACTTTCTACCTTCTGCCAAACCCCATTCCCTCCTTCTCCTGAAGCCAGAACTCCAATGCAGGTCTGGAATTCACCTAGTAATGGAATTTACAGCAAGAACAATCTGCTTCACAGTACTTGTTACAAAAAAAAATGTTACACAATATCCGATTAAGTGAGATGACTGAGCTTTTGAGAAGCCACCCCCCTTCAGCCCTGCTGTGCTTTTATAACCTACAATAGCACAACAGCACTTGTGTGGTATTAACTGCCTGCATCCATCTTGTGCTTCAGAGAAGGAAAAGCCGTGGTCGACAGAGAAAGCTCTAACTCATGCAATGTGAAACAAATGATCTGTGTTCATTGTGCTGCAGCTGGCTGTGAATCCATGACCTCACTGGGCTTAAATGTTTGTTTTTGTTCACCCGCTGGACTCTGGCCCTTGGCAGAATTCACTCTGTCTCTGAGTTGCTTTAGTTAGGGGGTGAGGGGGTGAGTTTCAGTAAGCTTTACTGACCTCCTGACCCACAGTTCAGGCACCTACACATCTGAGGTACATTGTATGTTCAGCTGGTTATTCAAATCTAATCAATGTTCCTTTTGAACTGTGTTGATTAACTCAAGTGTGAAAATGAAGACAATGGCAGCAATATTGAGAATAGCTTTTATTGAAAACTCTCTCTGATGGCCTAATGTTGTGTATGTTTATTCTTTAGACCTATTGGTTATTGTAGTTGCATTTTAGTGTATAAAAGTTTATCTGCTTTGGTAATTTCCCTGAAGGAACCCTCCCAAGGGATCAATAAAGTTATATTCTATTCTAATCTTTCTAGTCTTTCTTTATATACTAACAATTAAAAATTGTTGTAGTTCTTCCGTGACCCTATTCAGGGATAAGCGGTTCAGAAAATGGATGGATGGATGGATGTTGTAGTTCTCAGAGCAAATACATAAAAAAACACATTCCCTTTAATAAAGAACCACGTCTGAAAGAGATGTGTGAAAAAACATTTTTTGAAAAAATTTTGAAAGCCAAAATTATTTACCAGTGTAATAAGTTTGGCCAAAAGAACAGCTCAAGAACAAATCAGCACACTACTGATCAGTTAATGGAGTAGGTTGAGAAGTGAGAAATTCAGGGGTCTTTGACAACAAGCACTTGTGAATCAGTGGCACTCTGCACAGAAAAGAAATCCAACCACTGTAGGAGGTTTGTGTACAGTAAAGAATGTGTGGGAAACTCTTTGATGACAAGTGAAATCAACATTTATCTAAAATGCCAAATGAATACCAGATTGGACATTTAATAAAGTCCACACTATGTGGAATACTTGTTTATTGTTGCAATGAAAATATTAACCATATTAATGAGCTGCAGTGTACTGCTATTAATGAGTCTCTCGGTGCTGATTCACTGTTTACAAGAAGTAAAAATCAAAATGAAGATTCAGCTAAAATAGATATTCTGATTGGTTCTGAATGTGAGTTTGGCTCTCTCCCAATTTGTGTGGTTTAGGGAGCATTTGTTTCTTTTTAAGAAACAACCCTGTTAAGAACATGGACACAATGAGAACATGGACTCAATTTATCTGGAGGGTTGGATTAGAAATGTATTAATCTTTCAATCTATGTATTGGATTATTCCTGGTTCTCCTGCCAATCCATCACTGATGTATACCAATATTAGCATTGAGAAGGCAGGGCTTAAACAGACATGCTTAATCCTGTGAAAATTAAAATGTAGAAAGTCATGTATTGGGTACCCACGTGTGCCCATTTTTGTCACGTCATGAAATAAAAGAGATTCAAGAGATCAAGAGATTTTTGGGAAACTTTTTTAATAAATGTTGTATAAATTGTTATTCCAGTAATACAATGAATTGAAATGAATATGTATTGAATTAGAAAACATTGCAAAAAACCTTTGGATCAATAATCCCAGAGCCCAAAAATACTAATTGTCTCTCTTTACTTATGTATTTTTTTTTTTTGCATATCAGTGACCATTACAAAAAAATGTTTAGTAACAATTTTTGACTTGACATGTATTTGTAGATGTTCCTCCATGCATTGTCTTGTCACATAGGCATGTCCTTGAATAAACATTTCTAAGATAAATAAAATGATTAAATGCTTGACTATTAAAACATATATTAAAGTCTGTGTTTGAAAAGTCAAATGAATTGTGTCTGCTTTCCTGTTTGATTTTGTCTTATCTACAGGAACTCGCTTAAAGTATATTGTCAGAGCTGAGCAGCACATAGATCCACATGGCCCCCAAATCAACCAAAATAAAGGAAAGCAGAGTAGAAAGGAAGTTCAAGAAGTTCACTTTAGCCAACGGCCCTGATACAACCAAAACGATCTATCAGTAGATTGTAATATTGTAGACTTATCAGTAGATAAAGCCTAATACTGTGGGCTTTTACTTCAGGCTGATTTGTTCTCTTTCTTTGGCTAAAACAGATGCTAGCCAATCAGTTGTTCGCTTTCGTGCTTCTTCCCATTCATAACGAGGACTGTAACCCAAATCCCTCTGGGCCTTTTGATAGGAGAAGCTGAAGGGTGTGTTCAGCATAATCAGAAGCTGCCTGTTGATGGGCAGGGTAAAGCGCAGGAATGGTCGGAGCAGTGCTTGGAATATTTCCATGAGGAAAGTCATGAGGTAGAGGATTGTAAATGGTAGGATAGGCCTTTCCTGTATGCCAAAGCCTAATGGAGACAGAAGGGCATAATTCATGTCAGAATAGCTGATGGGTGGTGTGTCATCTGAGAGGTAGTAAAAGTTTCCACCAATCACAGCTCTCTTCTGTGGATCTTTCAAAGCTCGAGCAGCCAGCAGATGTCCAAAAGCGACATTTCCCACATAAACAGGGTTGACTTTAGCCTCACGACGTGAAGTTCGCAGTAATACATCACAGTTCCTGATGCCATCTCGCATATGGCCTAAAGTAAAACGGCAGCCTTCTCCATAAATGTACATTGGCCTCAGAACACAGGTGGCAAGTCGACCCCCATTGCAAAGCAGCTCTCCTTGCGCATTTAGACAAAGCTGTTCAGCTTCCTTTTTGGTTTGACTGTAGGGAAACTTCAAGGAGGACCTGTACACAGTGTCTTCATTGCCATTGATGATGGGATCACCACGAGGATTTGGACCAGCAACTTCTATGCTACTGGTATATATAAATGAAGCCACACTCTCCTGGATGCACATCTCTAGGAGAAACTGGGTACCTGGAAAAAGTGAGAAACTCTGTTTTGTTTGATTGCATTCTCTCTCTCTGAATTATATTATATACCATATTACCATCATGTCCAAAAAGGAAATCAACTTTCGACATTGTTTGAATACAGATACCTGCTGAAAATGTGTTAAGGAATGAATAATATACATTAATAATTAAGAATGGCTTGCCTTCTAGCTACCATGACACTTGTTTAGGGCAGCAAAAATATGAACTGAATGCTTTACTCTATGCTCTTGTACAAGTTTTGACTACATGTTCATAATGTTTAAAATAAGTATCTTAGCAAAAGAGATCTATTATACAGCGCAGCCTTATTATACTGTTACAGCCTTAATCCAAAATGGATTAAATTCTTTCATTCCTCAAAATTCTACACACAATACCTCATGATGACAAAGTGAAAATCTTTACTAATTTATTAAAAAGAAATACAAATTAAAATGTTCATTAGTATTCACAACCTTTGCTCAATACCTTGTTGAAGCACCTTCGGCAGCAATTATAACCTCAAGTCTTTTTGAGTATGACTCTACAAACTTGATGCATCTGTTATTGGAGGAGTGCTGCAGAAATGGTTGTTCTTCTGGAAGGTTCTCATCTTTCCACAGAGCAACTTTGGAGCGCTGTCAGAGTGACCATTGGGTTCTTGGTCACCTCCCTGACTAAGGTTCTTTTACCACGATTACTCAGTTTGGCTGGGTGGCCAGCTCTAGGAAGAGTCCTGGTGCTTCCAATCCTTTTCCATTTACAGATGATGGAGGCCACTGTGCTCATTAGGACCTTCAATGCAGCACAATTTTTTCTGTACCCTTCCCAGACCTGTGTTTCAATACAATCCTGTCTCAAAGGTCTACAGACAATTCCTTCATGGCTTGATTTGTGCTCTGACATACACTGTCTATTATGGGATGTTATACTAATATTGTTCAGTCAACTGAATGTACCACAGGTGTCCAATCAAGCTGTAGATCAGTGGAAATGATCAGTGAAACAATGATCAGTGGAAACAAGATGCACCTGAGCTCAATTTTGAGTGTCACAAAGGCTGTAGTTATGTACATGCTTTATTTTTGTATTTTATTTTTAATAAAATGTGCAAAGATTTCAAACATTTCTCACTTTGTCATGAGGTATTGAGTGTAGAATATTGAAGGGAAAATTAATTTAATCTATTATGGAATAAGGCTGTAACAAAATGTGCAAAAAGTGAAGTGCTGTAAATACGTTTCGGATGCACTGTATTTATTTAGAGGATTAATAAATTAATAAAAAAATACTTAGTAAACTGTAGAAAACATTAGCTTATTTGCCTTGATTTAGATGTGTACATAGATTCCACAGAAACACACTGTAACAATAACACAAATTAGATAAATTAAACCTTACACTGTACTAGCACATTGTTATCAAAACAATCTGTATTTTAGTATGAATTATACAGTCAGTATCAGTATATCAGTAAATATTAGTTTGAAAAAGCAGTTAAACCTAAATATTTGTAAACATCTACATAATGTACATATTACAATAAAATACAAAAAAAATACATTTTGGATTAATGACCGAAAAATGTCAGCATGTCAGTCATTAATTCTTTTTTTAATTTTAATTCTTTTAATAATTTTAATAATTTTTAATTTTTATTTTTTTAGTCATTATGTGTTTTTGTATTTTTAATGCTATATATAAGTTATATAGTTAAGAGAGCGATAAGTTCAAGAGATCATTGTGTAAATATAGAATTCAATATTTTATATCTAGGAGGAATAGAACCAGAACAGTTACAGGTTGCAAAAAGCATAATATACTTAATAAGTGATCTCTAACCTTTAACGTTGACCTCATATAGTTCTTTGTATTCGATAGCTCCAATGACATCTATGAGAGAGGCAGTGTGAAAGACAAGTGTTGCTCCTCTACAGGCTCTCCTCCGCAGGTCACTGTCCCTGATGTCCCCCTCAAGCACACTCAGCTTTGTCTCACCGCAGCAATCTAGGAATGGTGAAAAAAATGTTTGGACATGCAGGATCTGCTAATCACTGGTTCTCTGAACATTTTTCTGAAGACTGGAAAAATAGCACTATGCCTTACAATGTCATGTTCAGTTCCCTTTGCTGGTCTGGTTAAAAACTTTACAGAATAATAAATAAAGGCACTGAAATTCTTCTTGGCTTTTTCTGCCTCAGAGGTAGCCCTGCCTCCAGAACCATTTTGAGTAGTGATTTTGCACACCAGTTCAACAACCACACAACACTACTCCAGTAAGAATACTTGGGCAAGACTCCTAATGCTACATCCTTCTACCTGTGAAACATTACTGAAATATAAGTCACCCTGGAAAGAGTCCCTGTCTAAGGACACAACTGTACAATGGTGTTGTTTAAACTTATTTCAAACAATTTAACAAGCTTTTTCATATCTCTCGTCACAAAAAGCCAAAATGCAGTGCTCACTGTTTACCATTCAGAGACTGTATGAATTCGGGCCGGATGTTTCTGTCCAGAAGTCTAATTTCTGCAAGCGTCTCCTCCTCCAGCAGCAGCCTGACAAGCTTCGTCCCAAGAAAGCCACATGCTCCTGTTACCACACACACATCTCCAGTGAGAGACATCTCCACGGCTTCTGCACCAGACAGAATATTCCAGAGACACTGAGATAGAAGAGGGGAAGGATACGATCTTAAGGCAGGCAGGGAGCTCCAAAGGGAGGCAGGCTTTTAAGCTTGCAGCCAAGGACAAGCCCAGTCTCAGAAAGACAAATCACAATCAGTTAGGGCTAAAACATCAAGGTGAAAGCTGTCAGAGCATTACATTTGTTTTAGTTTCTCTGATGAGACAGCCATCATGATGCATTTCATGGCTGCATCCTTATGTTCTTTTCACATCTTCAAAAATGAACATTAAAGATAAGTCACAAAAACAGCTTCACAGACTCTACCAGTTAATATGAATTTGAAATTACACTATTGTGAAACTGGGCCCATTATGTATAAAGATTTGTTTACTAATTAGAAAAATATACAATGTAACTAAAGATTGGTTTACATAATATATACATAATTACACATTACATACGTCAGTGATAAATAGCTGTGCGAAGGATATGCAATGAATACTCTATAATGGTTTCTCAACCAGTGGGTCAAGAAGCACTCTTTAATACTTTAATACTACCACATTGGATAGAAACCTAAAGAATGTGATAAATCACTGTAGACACTTGTTATTTTAAAAAATATTTTGTTTCACTTCTCTGCAGCTTTTTCAACAAGCTTGACAGAGGAGGTATTAATGTTATTCAGTAATGGCAACATTCTTTTAAATGATCCCTAGTCCCCAATTGTAGACAGGAATCTTATGTTCCCTAGATGAAAATTAAAAAAGTGAATAAGTGAAAATCAATTGTGTTCAAACTATAAACATTATATTACATTAATAAAAATGCAAAAATAATATGACAGAATTTTGAGACAACACAGCTGCAGACATCTTCACATCATTTTTTTTTCTTCTGGGCCGTTATGCTGTCTAGCTATAAACAGGAGGGCCATGAGGTTGAAAAGGTTGAGAATGTCTGCTCTATAACACTTGTTCTCCTATATCCCCATGTTGTGAATTAGACTGGAGTAAAAATCTGAAGTCCTGGGACCACTGATTTGAGAACTGCTGCTCTGTAGCTCTTACTTGCATCAAGGTTTGTGTCAGTATCAAGGCTGTAGCCATGAACTCAACACTGAACATTGGAGAGGACCAAATCTACTGGGGGGCAGTGATTTCAATTGCTCATAGAATGAACTTTTTTAAATTATAATGAATTAATAAACTACAACCATAACCAAAAATATTGACACCCCTGGGATTCTTTACATGCACCAGTTCTCCCAGCAATCAAATGTTTTGGTATTCAAACATTTATTTCTTCATTTTGCATTAAAACAACAGACAAAAAGTAAAATCTGATTTAATTCCAAACTTGAAACCTTTTCACAATTGTAAGAAAGAAATTTGGACTTGTGGCAAGTTTCTGGGGATTGCAATATAGAAATCATACAGACAATCTGACCTAATCTGTCTGTTAATTTTCCAAATTCTGGAAATGTACGGAAACACTGAATGATCCTGTCTAGATAAAGCTAGTGATGTAATATCTTTGTTTATATTTTTTAAATATATGTTACTATGGCCTTGGTCAGTATGTCAATTTAGTGGTTCAGTAGGTGAGATCATGTGGTCAGACCTTGAGCAGTGATGTTGACATGCCAAGATTTTGGAAAGAATGTGATGTTTTGTACTTCTTCTTCATGTTCAACTAGAAACATAGAATTTTTCCACATTTTTTTACTGCAATTTTTATTTGAATTGGAGATGAATTAGAGAAATAACACAAACTGTACAACGTTTTTGTCACAACAAAAAAAATACATTTACATTACTATGACATTTCTGGCATTTAATCCACTGACACTCTAATCCAGAGGTCCTTACACTTGAGTCATTTCACAGGTGGATGAATGAATCTTTACTAAGATTCCAGGGACTCAAACCCTAGTCTGTCATGGGGAAGGCAGTGTTACAAGCAGGTTCAAGATAGTATCAAAACCAAATTACTCATTAATGCAAAGCAAACCAACAGTAAACAAAAGAAACATATGGAAATATATTTTATATGGATGAGCATCTCATAACTTTTTTATCAATAGCGGGTACAAAGGCAATTTAAAAGTCAAATACACTTCATGAGCCACATTACAAAGGCAGGTTTTAGAAAGGCTGTTTGCATAGTGGCAATTTAGATCAAATGTTAACTCTTAATTCAAAACAAAAAATATATTATATAAAAAAACATTTTTTAAAGCTCTTATTGCATGTTCATGGCCTACTGGAAGTGCTCAATTTCTGTGCCATGCATAGGCACCAAAAAAATCCTCTTTATCTCAGTTCTTTGCTGTTGGCAGTGGACATTCTTGCATCCGAGCTTCATCCACCAAAGCCTCTGGACGATGGACAGTCATGGTGCAGGCTCGAATGCCTCCAAGAGGCTCTAGAACATTGAATACCCTTTCCCATTCATCCTTTTCAGGGTCATAACATTGCACTATGTCCACCATACACCGACTGTTCCATGAATAACCACCTACCACATAAATTTTACCCTTATACACAGCCACACCAACATCGCTCTGACCCCTTGGCATTGGAGCCACAACTGTCCATTGGTCAGTTGAGGGACTGTAAAATTCACAACTAAGCACATCATCATAGTCATTGGTTCCACGGAAGTGGTTTCCACCCATGACATAGAGTCGTTCACCCACAGTGCACATGCAGTGTAGACCACGGAGCTCCATCATGTCTGCTCGACGTCTCCATGAGTTTGTGTCTGGGTCATAACATGAAAGTTCTTTCTGGAAGGCATCTCTTGTTATTCCACCTGAAGAATGAAGGAGAAGTTTAATACTTTCATCATGTATATGTAAAGGAAAATCCCAACAGATTTCAATTATGGCATTATTGATGATACATTCATGGCATTGAAACCATGTTAAAATATTCAATACACTGATACTTTACTTAATTGATTAATAGTTTTGAAAGGTCTCGGTTTCATGTTTTTTACATATCCAGCTCCCAGTGTTTTTGTCCACTGCCATACATGTGCATACATTGAGTTCGCCCTGCTGTGAGAAAATACAGAACAAGTTGGTAGCAACGGCTACCAGGAAGGATGTGGTAAGATGAGAAACCTGAAGGACCTGACCTAATCTACAAAACAATAAGTGCCCCCACCCACACAATAATCCACAATAGTCATAATATGCTGCATACGGCTATCTGAACAAAGGTCAGTGCATTAAAAAAAAAACATACTAGACATATTAAACAAAACATATTATATCTCAATGCAACACATTTCAATTTCCAATCTTAGTCTTTCTGTTCTGTCACAACACTTAATTCTTCTATCACTGAAATGACATTCCTGAACAGCCTTGAGTGTAGTCAGTGAAATGGGTTCAAAGAAATAGCTACAAAGATAGCACTAGCAGTCTGCTACTTTTGTAAATGTTCATCTAGGGTACATAAGATTCCCTTCTAGAATTGCAAGGGGACATTTAAACAACATTTAAAAGTTGCCATTACTGAATAACTCATTAATACCTGTTCTGTCAAACTGACAAAAAGCTGAAGTGAAATAAAACAATCTTTTATCACAATTTTATTTTATCACAATGTTACTTTTCATGCTACTATTTTTTCTCCCTGGACTAGGAGAGATTTTGTCTTATATACAATGTGGCCTATTTGAAATGAGAAAAGTAAAGTATTAAAACATTATTTGTTCTGGAATGCACAAAGACTCTTACCAGACACATACATAAGCCCTCCATGCACTGTACCAGCATGGCCATAATGAGGTTCACTCATGGGGGAAACGAAAGTCCACTCATTCTTGTTCAGGTTGTAACACTCCACCGTATCTGTAGGTGGGACAATACAAAAAAAATAGATTTTTTTTTACATACAAAAGTGCTTGAAATTTTGTGAACCCTTTACAATGTCTTTTGTCATTTCTGATGAATTTTTATAAAACAAGAATATTACACTTGGTAATAATTACCCAATATTACATATCTGTGAATGGCAAAATTAGCAGATAAATTGAACATTTTATTTAAAGAACAGAAGATCAAGTCTGATCTTCACAATGCATTTGTGGAATTGTATCATGGCACAAACAAAGGGGATTTCTAAGGAGCTCAGAAGAGTTCATTTTCATCAGACTGGTAGACGAGCAAATTCTAGAGGAAAATATTAGGTCATCTGTCCTTGAGCTAAATCTCTAGAGAATGTGAGTCATGCAGCCAGACAATGGTCCTAAGCTTACAATTTGTTTGACCAAAGAATGTATAAAGAACAATATAGTTGATATTTTTTAAAGGCCAAGTCAACATCCTGACCTTAATGAAATGTGAAAGCACCTGAAGCAAGCAGTAGGAGGAAAACCACAAACATTAAAACCTGATGAGGATTTAGGTTAAACATATGCAGAAATATAGAAAAATTATAAAATGGTTCATAAACTTTGAAGCACCCCTGCTTTTAACTTGATATGCTGAGAAAGAAAATCAGTTTATTTTTTGTACTACACCAGTGCAGATACTGTTCATCCTTCTCTTGAGACATATTCAGGTCAGATGACTAAAAGTGTGCCAAATGCTTGGCTGACAAATCAGTCTACCATTGTGACACAGAGGGATGATTTATTTATTTTTTTATTCTTGGAACTTACCAATCTCGCCAGAGGCGTTCCTCCCCCCAACAGCATAGAGCTTCCCCTTCAGAGCACTCAGATGGAAAAATGTCCTCTTCTCATTTAGAGAGGCCACCTGCAGCCAGCGGTCAAAACGAGGGTCATACCTGTAAGCACTGTCCACTGCTGTCTTGCCCTTTGTATCATAAGTACTCTGTCCACCCACAATATAGAGGAACCCTCCTAATAGGGCCACTCCATGCTGGTAGCGAGGAACTTCCATTGGTTGGAGAGCCCTCCAAGTACCTCCTCCCTCCTCATCATACAGCCTCAATTCCCTGCTGACCACCAGCTGCTGCCTCATCACCCCACCCAGAGCCAGCAGGTGTGTGGCTTCTGACCTGATGCGTGTCCGCTCTGTCTGCAGTGCCGGCTGAAGGAATGGGAGCATCTGATAATTGCTGGCCTCCAAAAGCAGGTTCACACAGGCTGTATCAGAACGCATGAATGCCTCCCCTCTTTTCTTCTCACCTTCACCACTCTCATCTGTCTGATTTTCCTGAGATATCTGTAAGAGTTCGGCAGGGGTCATCAGGGGGAAGCGGATGTGGCGCATTAGGGAATATGCAGCAGGCTGACGTTCGCTGGGACTGTGTGCGAGCCAAGCACGGGCAGCACGGTAGAGCTCCATCTCTGAGAAGCCTTTCAGAGAGTCACTAGATAGGGCAAATGTTATAGTGGCCTCAGACAACTCCAGGAAGCGTCCACTCTGCACCAGAGCAGCAAAGTTTTGGGATACAAAATTGTGAACGTGGGTCTGAACATCCTCTAAGAGCAGATCACTTGCAATGCGCTCAACTTCTGCACAATTTTCTATGGTAACCTGTCAAAAATACATAATGGATTTTTTGAAAACCCATACAAATCAATTACATTTAAGAATTAACACAAATTCAAGTTTAAAATCAAGTGTGGAATCAATAATATAAAAACATTTTTCCTGCAGAAAATACTTATTCTAATAACCAAATTCAATTAATGTCCTGAGCAACTTCATAGGTTTTGTGTAATTTGCAGTATGCAGCAAACAAATAATATAAAAATCAATAATAAATCACATTTTACGTGTGTTTAGAAAGATAAACAGATGTGACTGTTATTGTACAGAAAACTGTATATTACTATATATTACTCTGGTGTTTTATCATTTTATCATGTTACCTTGCTGCTCTAAACAAACAAACAAATAAATAAATAAAGAAAATTATGCTAAATGTACAAGTTATATTAAATAAAGCTCAGCTGGTGTCTAGAAAGGCTGCACAATATATCATTCCAGTGAATGGCCCATAGTCAATGTCAGAGGAAGACTGTATCTGTTCGATACAATTTATTTAATGTTTTATAGTGCAATATTAATATCATGATATTAATCCTGTATTCTTTAATATTGCAATATTGCAATACTGATCAACCATAACATTATGACCTCCTTGTTTCTTGATATTACTGGTTAGTGGACTATTATCAGTCCACCAGTGGCATTGAGGGGTTTAAACACTCCAGCTGCACTGCTACGAAAAAAGGAGGTGATCATAACAGTATGGTTGATTGGTGTATATTGCAGAAAAATTAGCAACAATTATTATGTAAGCTATTACAAAATAAAAGAATTTCTAAAATCCTTAACATGACATTTGATTCCAAATTTCTTCAGGATAGTGAATGTTTTGAATCAGTTCATTCAGAATAAGTATGGACAACCCCTAATTTTCTCATACCTCACTACTTAGAAGCTGGTTGCAGAAGTTGAGGACTGGAAGCACCTGGAGAAAACTGGCAGCCTCTAAAGTGTCCTGGAGGGTGCTTAAATTCAGACTTAGGTGAGATGTATAAATGAATTCAATAATGTTCTTTAAGCCTGTGCTGCTCACACCGTGTAGTTTAATTTCCTCCAGCTGCTGCTCTTTCATCCCTCCTGCAGAGAGGAGATTTATACTGGTTGATCGAGTTGACTGTGATTAAGTTTGGCATTTATCTCATCACTATATCAATGAATGCACTGTTTTTAACAAATACAGACAAGTAAATGCATTTTAATATACACAAGGGCTGTGCATTTGGCCTGATATATCGGATACTTAATAAATACAAAATCCACACAGTTCAAGACTCACCCGTAAACATGGCCTTGAAGTAATCGCTGGCAGATGCCATGATCACCCTGTGAACTGGAAAAGTTTCACTGCTGTCTCCAGGCACCAAAGTGACATCACACAGTGTCTTATCACAGCGAAAATGATCCAGCCCCTGAAAAATGCATCGCCATTTCCAGTAAAATACAATACATGGTTTGGTTGCATCATATAAAATAGAAATATTTGTTTACACTGCAAAAGGACCCACTCCTGTTCCTCACTGACATTCGCTACATTAACTAAGAAAGAGTGAGTGTTCTTCAAAGATTCTTCAATAAAGAAATTGGCTCTACACCTATTAGTCCCGCAGTGGGGTAATTCACAATGTGGCAGCAGCAAAGGGATAGCAAGGAACTCAGTACAAGGAATAGATAAAGAATAGTATAGTATTTACTGTATATTATCTACAATATTAACACTATAAATAATAAATTAAAAATAAAATTAAAATGTAGTGTTGTCAGAGTCTCATGCATGGGGTCAATCTTCCTTTTGTCTCGCACCAACTGTACTGGGCCTAAGGGGCTTCCCAGGACAGAACTGGCCCTCTTAACAAGTTTGTTCTGTCTCTTCTTGTCTGTTGTCAAAATACAGCTGCCCCAGCAGACCACACCATGAAAGATAGTAGATGCCACTAATGTGTCAAACAAGGTCCTCAGGAGTATTCCCTGTACTCCAAATGACCTTAGTTTTTGTCCTATGTGGAGTCTGCTCTTGCATCTTTTGTAAAGTGAAGTTTGGTGTTTAGGTGAACACCCAGGAACTTATACAACTCCACACACTCAATGTCCTTTCCCTGGATGTTCACTGATGGAGGGGTGTGTATGCACCTGTAGAAGTCCACCACCAGTTCTCTGGTCTTCCCCATGTTTATGAAGGTGGTTCTGCATGGTTCAAAAAGTCCTGAATCATGTCTGTGTTTGTTGTCCTCTATGAGGCCGACATTGGCTGAGTCATCAGAGAACTTCTGGAGATAACAGGTTGATGAACTGTACATGAAGTCAGCAGTGTACAGGGTGAAGGGGACCATTCCTTGAGTGGCCCCTGTGCTGCTGACCACCTTGTTGGAGAGAGAGCACCGAGCCCTCACATTCTGTGGTTAGTTGATAAGGTAGTGTAGGATCCAGTTTGACAGGTGACTGTCCACACCAACATGTTCCAGCTAGTCCTTCAGCAGCCTAGGATGTATAGTGTTTAAGGCATTGGAGTTTGAGGTAGGTGATTCTCACAGTGGTTCTAGGCTACTCCAGGTGAGAAAGAGCTGTATAGAAGACAGATCGTCCAACCTGACACCAGGCTGGTAGGCAATCTGAAGAGGGTCCATGGATGCGCTCATCACAGGGCAGAAATGAGTGAGGTGACTTCATCAGATGAGAAGTCAGTGCTACTGGCCTGTAGCTGTTGAGGTCTTTTGGGTGCACCATTTTCAGTACAGTTACCACACAAGATGTTTTCCACTCTTCCCAACTTCAGGCTCATGTGGAACAAGTGCTCAATGACCCCGCAGAGCTGTGTAAGGAGCCTTGCACTGCAGAACATTAGATTGTGATCAGATCTTCCAAGTGGAGGGAGTGATGAGGAGTTATATGCCTCCTTTATGTTGGCATAACACAGTGTTTTCAGTGTTTTATTGTCTCTGGTGTGGCAGTGTGGAGGGTGGAGAAACATGATTAAAGTGGGTGCTGTGTTTGCAGTCTACACACAGCTGAGTGTAGGATGTCACAACCATCAGGGTTAGCAGGGGGGATGGACATATGCAGCTATTGCGATAACGCACTAGGGAGGTAGTGTAGTTTCATGCTAACGGCTGACAGTTCAAATGCTCTTAAAGCAGATTTGTTCTTTTACAGTGATGGGGCCAGAATTACACCATCTATCATTCACAAATACTGCCAGTCTGCCTCGTTTTCTCTTACTGCTCTGTGATGTCTTGTGTGCCCTAATTTGTTGAAAGCCGTCCATGGATAAGAGCATGTCCAGAATTAGCATGGTTAGCCATGACTCTGTAAACAACATGATGCTACACTCTCGGTATTCTCCCCGATGCCACTCATCCATCTTATTGAGAAGCAATCTCATGGCTTGTAGCATCTCCTCCATGCACAATGCAGCGCTCCAGCCCAGCTGTCTCGTCTCCACTTCCACAGCTCATGAGGGATGTCCTGCCTCTCATGCACAGCTAAGCACTAACAGCTGATCCCTGAATTAAATAATAGGAGTGTTTCCTCATAAGATCTCCAGACCCAGTCATTAACAGAGAGACAAGTAATGCTAAAACCAGCACAAGCACCAAGAGTTTGGTGTCCATTGTGGTTGAAGATGATAGAAAGACACTTCACAAACAGAAAAAAGAACAAGAAAAAAAAACAAAACAAAAAAAAACTACTGCAACATGCTGCCATCTCTGCGGCTCCATCTGTAAGAGTGCACCATCTTTGAGAGAATGCCACCTGCCTAACACTGTGAAGTTCAGCCTTGTGCCACCACAACAGGTCACACCATTTGAGACTCCTGTGTTATGATACAAAGAAGAATATCCTTCAACACGTCTTGCAACTTGTGTGCCTGAAGCACCCATAAACCAGTAGCCAGTTCACTACCACTGGTATGGACAACTGCATACTAGGAACACCTCACAAGAGCTGCCTGATATTTTGGAGACACTATGATCCAACTGGCTGGCCCTTGTGGATAATAACCTTACACATGTCCATTTTTCCTGCTTTTACCTGGTTTTTATACATCACTTTAAAGAACCAACTGTTTACGTATTGCCTATTACCATATTTTCCAGACTATAAGCCGCTACTTTTTTCCCACACTTTAAACCATGCGGCTTATAATAAGGTGCAGCTTTTTCTTCTTATATATGTAATTTTCCAGGGTGCGGCTTATAGTCCGGTGCGGCTTATAGTCCAGAAAATTTGTTATATACCATCCCTTGACAGACGGGTGTTATTAACTGAACAGTAAATCTATACTTTAAGGACTTAACCTTTTCTCTTTACATCCTGCCTCATGCTCATTAATTTGAGTTATTTACCTGGAGTATGGCATTCCCATGTCCTGTGCTGCTGAACACCTGTATTTGTGGTTTGGGGGGAACAGTGGGCTTTGGAGCAACCTCAGTGACCTTTGGACTGACTGGCTGGGGTTTGGGAGCAGGTTCTAATGGTTTGCCGCTTGCCTCTGAAGGCTTTGGAGCAGGTTCAGGTGGTCTTGCTGAGGCAGCTGGTGGTACAGGGTTTGGGGGTTTCACTGCTTGGGGTGGGGGTCTTGGTGGTTCTCTCTGTCCCCTACTCCCTATGCGGGACAGCCTGCGTGACAGATGCATTTTACCCTCCTCTCCACTGTTTCTGAAAAGAAGGAGAGTGAGTACACAGTGGTTTGTTGTGCTGAAGTTTATATTTGCCACCTCTAATACACCATGACTTAAAATAATTAAAATTAAAAAACAAAACCACTTTTACTGCAGTAATTTACACAGTAAATTGTCAGTAAATTGATGTAAATGTATAGGAAATTTCTATCAGTGAAGTTAAATGATAATTGTTGTAATAAATGTTGTAATTATTAATTTCTAGGGTCAGGGGTGCTGACCATTTATTTGCCTTCATTATTCACCAATGATGATTGTAGGCATTATATTTATTTTTACTTAATTCTTAATTTTTGGTATTACAAAGTTTCCCTTGTACTCTTATGGAACCCTCTACCACCCTGTTCAATGAGAACACATCTAGAATTTCTACACAATACTTTTGCCTTAAAAACATATGAGACTGCACAATACTACCATTTTACTAGCAGCATTTTATCCTTGTTTGCATGCAAATCTGATAATATTGAAAAGAGCGATTCCACATTATTAAAATATATTCCCCCAATCTGTGGTGCTAGTAACTCTGGTGACAGTGTGATACATTAGTTTAGTAACAGATCCTTCCCTAATGTCAATTCCTTCACATTTGTCCTGTGAAACCAGAGTGAAGAGAACTTACCCCATGTCTCATTAGATGAAAATACCCCTGCTCAAAGTGTTCCTGACAGGTAAAATGACAGATGTTGTTTACCCCTAGTGCGATCACACATGCATCAGACAGAAAAAACAGTGGAGCGTCTGAAAAAGGAAATGAAAGAGGGTTAGCATGAGCAGGCCACACAAAGAAGAGTAACAGGTGTTCTTTTTTGACACACATGCACACAGGATATAGGCTTTTCCCTAGACTAAACCTGACTGTGACAGACAGTAGATGTAGATTCAGCTTTAGCATATTCACACCCCATTACACAGACGTTGTGCAAAATTAAGCTTCATTTGCTTCACATACTGACAAATTAATATTCTGTACAATACTTAGAAGCTACATAGAGCAACGCAGCAGTTACTGTATAACAAGTGTTCAGAGAATTGCATTAAAACATAAGAAAGGAGGGTTTCCCTTGCAAGAGTGCTTACCAGAACTGGAGTGTTCTGTGGAGCTTCAGTGTTCCTCTCATCACAGCACTGAGCATTGCACTACAAACCGCTTCTGTAAATTGAGGCATCTGAGCTGTGCACCACAAGCCTCTTTAGACTTCCTGTGTCACTTCTCCTTCTCACTGTCTCTGCGTGCGCACACGCGTGTGGACACACACACACACACCCTCACATACAGCGGTCACACATACTTATATAAAGGTCTTCACATTTCTGATGAAGGCAGACATTTCTAAGTAGTACTCTTGGAATATACACACATGGTCTAAAAACTGGTGCTTGCAAAGAACAGATTCTTCTTCTGATAATCTGGACCATGTAAAACTCACTAGGGCTCACTAAACTCATCCCTAATTATATACTCTTTGTGTCTGTATGTTGGGGGTGGGGGGAAGGCTTCCTATATATCTTAGAGGTGATTCCCAACTTTTTGATCTCATGATTTCAGTGTTGCTCTTAGAAGAACACTTTAAACAGTTTTAAACTGTGCAGGGAGACAGACCACACCAAAAGCTGATTCAGATCACTGTAGTGGCAAAAAGCAGCACTTTTAACAGGAGATGCACTTATATTTAGCTACATTTAGTTTCGACACACTTCTGAAGTCAATTATGCTTTTGCAGTGTCAGTGCTCTAGTTTTGCTACATTATTTTCCTGTTACATTATAATCCTGCCCAAGTTAATTCTTTAAGACAACTAGCTACGCCTGCTGCTAAACCACATAAAGAAGCATTATATAAGATTAGTAGAGTACAACTTTTATACCACTGCTGTCAATACAAGCCTAGCTATAAGCTGTACATGCACATTTGTTGACAAGCTGAGAGATACACAACTGATATTTTAAGTGGAAGAAGCATGTGGACAGACGTGATGAGTGTGAGTAATGAGTGTGTTTATGAGTGTGTTTATAAATTCTCAGTCTGTTCATAATTGGATTTCTTTGGTTATCTGGTTATTCAAGCAGCAATCTCCAATTTCTTACATAGAATAAAGGTCTAGAATTCTGATAAAGAAATTCAATAAAAAGAGTTGGATTTTAACCCAACTTCACAGTACATTTATATTCTTTACAGGACCTAACCTTGGATTACTCAGTCTGCGCATGCATGAAAACAGACAAGAAATAAGCAAGCAGTGTTTAACACAGCACCAGTGGGACAGCAACAAAACACAACATTAAATGCTGAAACCAACAACACGATTGATAAAATGAATTATTCTATGAAATTAATGGTTGGTTGCAATGCAGAAACCGAATTACAACTTTAGACTAAGAGTTTCCCAATATCTGATTATTGAAGTGCATGTAAACATGTTTATTATATTACTGATAAAATCTGTTTTCTGTAGATATTGTAGTATTAATTGCATGTAAACAAAATATTACATTATTTGATAAAAATATGCCTTGCTTTATGCAACAATACACAATATAGTGTATTATATAGTTCTGGGCCCAGAGTGTCAATGACAAAGATGCAATTCTCCCTGTTACAAGTCAGTGAAACAAAATGATTTGAAGCTATTAGTTTACTATACAATTGCTATACATTTCTTAACGTTTAAGAGATTAAAAACATGAACTCATGACAACACAGGACACTGACAAGAAGCAGTTTATTATATGGAATTAATTTACATTTTATCCTAGGTATTAAATTACAACACACTATATATGTACTGGTCCCCCACAAACCACCATAGTAACCTCTGTAACCATCTGAATAAAAACTCTTTTTCATCCATCCTCTCCTTCTAATTACAAAACACAACAGAACTAGAGATAAAAAATTATTTTAAAAAATAACAATGCAAGCCTGTCTATTAGCCCAGCACTTTGTCATTTGCAATCTCAATCCACTTTCACCAGTCACTCACTTTGACAACCCTTTGGCTATACTGACCAGCCTCTCAGCCACTCATTATCACAAATAGATAAAGAATTACTCTCACAGACAGCAGCTAAGTCTGTGGTCAGCAAGGAATCTCTACTTCTTTATGTTTATAAATGTATTCTCCATTAAAGTCTCCATGACAGCACATAATTATTAAAATAACAAATAATTAGGTATTTAGTGTTTCTGCTGCCTTTGTCCTTCTAATCTGCATGTTGATCTGTGTGGGATATGGAATTGGAAGGAATATATTTTGGTGTAAAGGAATTAATGCTATTGGCTTTTGGGTAAGTAAAGCTCATCTCCAACTTCAATTTTCTTCCTTTGGTCAAAGTTTAGATAACTGGATGAGGTTCCTGTTAATCTCAGACACATTTCTGCAACCTGATAAAATAAGGAAAGGAAAATGAGGGAGAAGGTCTGATACAATTAAGAATAAATAATCTCATACGCAAGACATTGCAGTCTGCACGTACCTGATAAGGCCATGCATAAACGAAACTCGTCATTTAGAATTTGGAGGACTTCTCTCACTCCTTCCTCACCCTGACAGAATGAGAAGTGTGTGTCACTGCACAACAAATTATGTGCTACTATGTAAAACATGAGATGTTACACCACAAGCTATGGCTCTGTCGCACATGTTGACAAATTCTCATTCAGTTACCTTGTAAGCAAGGCCCCAAATTGCTGGTCTTCCAATAAACACACATCTAGCTCCCAGAGCCAAGGCCTTCAACACATCACCGCCTGTGCGGATGCCGCCGTCCATGTACACCTCAATCCGGCCTTGCACTGTGTCTGCTATCTCAGACAGACAGTCTATCTGTGTTTAGAAATAGCAGATAAGGACACAGCAAGGAAAACAGTGATGGAGGGAGGGAGGGAAGGAAAAAGAAAAAGAAGCAGTTCATTGTGGATGAGAAAAACATTAATGTTTCTCACTGTAGCTGGTCCTCCATCCAGTTGCCGCCCCCCATGGTTGGAAACTATGATCCCCTGGACTCCGTGCTCCACAGCCAGCTCTGCATCCTCCTTAGTTAAAATGCCTTTGATAATAATGGGCAGGCGGGTAAGAGACTGCAGCCAGCACACATCTTTCCAACTGATGGATGGGTCCAAAGTGTTTGCAGGAATTCCATACTCTTCAGGACCAGCAGCATCCTGTAGGAGGCAAAGTATTGAATATGTATTGATTTTTCAATGCAATGATTTGGTATACTATTAGTATCTCACTAGTGCAGGTTCAGTTAGTAATGTATCAATATAGATGCCTTAGACAGGTGCCAGCACAAATTCATTTGTCTGTACATACTTTATTACTGGGGTTCTCGACCTTTTCCACCTCACAGCCCACCTGTTTATAACTAGAAAGTATAACAAGAAAACAACTTTTCATGTAAATTATTATTGCATTTTTTTAGGTAAAATTATGTCAAATTATTCATGCGTTGCTCTAATGTCTAGTTACAAAATGTGCATTTTTGCATCTGTCTATGTTTGCTTTCACAACATATTTGATGCATTCCAGTTTGTACTTCTGGATGATTCTTTGCTTTTTCTGAGGAACGGTATCTCTATTCTTTCTTTGTTTAATGAACTATTATTGTTTATAATTTGAACACAATCTCTCGATTTTGTTTTTAATCAGCTTTTCCCCACATTTTTTTACACAGTTTTATTATTTAAAAAGTTACTGGCGCACTACGGACCGCTGCCTCCACCTGAGGATGGACTGACAGAAGACGAGAGTGCTTCATTGCCCACTGGTGCTCCCTGGTCCACAGGTTGAGAAACCCTGTTTTATTATACAGGACTGTGTGCACTCATATGCTTTCTTTATTTGTCTCTGTAAACAAACAAGTGTGAGAGTAAACAACCATGGAATCAGAGACTTTATATAGTGGGCTTAACCCTTAAGAGTATTTTCAGACTTTCTGATGAACATTTTTCAAACAGTTATTTTCCATGTGTGATGCCACACAGGTCTTTATAGAAATTCCAAACAATACTATTGCATCTCAAAACAAATGTTAAAAGCTCATTCGTAATCACAATTTCATTCAAAAAGATAAATTGTGATAGTGAAATTTCAAACTTTTTTGTTTTACTGTTGATCAGTATGGCTCATAAAAAACAGAATTTCAGAATAATTGAACATTTTAATTGTAATTTGAATATATTACTAATCACAGTAAATTTAAAACACAAAACCATATCACTTTAAATGTAATGAATATAAAATATGACCATTTTAGTTTTTAATAAAATTATTTGATGCACTGAAAACTTTTGTACTCTGACTCATTTATATCATATAATTAACATCCCTACTAAAATAGGAAGCTTGCATGGTAATGTGTGACACTAACATAAGTGAATATACATGATAGAGCACAGTGATTACACACTCATCATGTGCAGTGCAGATTTTTCAGTCTCACACACCCAATGCGGCCACAGTCAATGTGTACTCAGGAGCAAGGAAATCAAGGTGAGTTGTCCTGTTTAGATCTTTTGTAAAGTAACTTTAAACCACAGGCTGTTTAAACCACAGTTGAAAAAATAGGTAGAAATAGGTAGACCGTGCACAGCTGTGACCATTTCCCTGTTATCTCTGTAGTCTCTGTCTGCCATAAACTTTTAAACTTTCTGTTAAAAATTAGAAACTATTAATAATTCAACCAGTATTAGTAGTGCATTATGTTTGTACACTGATGTGTTGTTCCACACTGGGCTGGGTAACTAATTGTTCTTCTGAAAGTATTGGGAAACATGTTCATTCAATGTTCTGAAAGCAAATGTATTTACTGGATATTGGAGCATTGCTGTGAAGATTTGATTGCATTCAGTGACAAGAGCATTATTGAGGTCAAGATGTCAGAAGACCACCATCCCACCTCATCTCCTTCCCACCTCCTCTTGCCTTAGAGGACTTAGGCATGGTGATAATAAGTTTGTGTTTTTCTGCTTCAGAGGTGCCTGTTGGCAGTGCTTCTCCATAGGTGCCAGACAGGCTATAATTGTGGATTTGCACATTGTGTCAGTAATTAGTGCAACTTCAACTAGTTAAATTCATTCATTAGAAACAAACATTTGGACATTCAATGTATGTAGGTCCAGCAGCTGGAGTGCAGACCTCTATTGTGGTGGGTCCTTTGGGGCATTAATTAGGTCTGCTCTTATAATCTTATAAAGACCTGGGTGTACATATTGACAATACATTCACTTGGAAGGCACATGTTAAGAGTGCAGGGTTTGAGATAGAATACAGGCTATACTTTATAATAGTTTCATGTGTACAATGATTAGAGAACTATTGTTGGAATAATCTGAAATCCAGTATATTTAAATCTGTTTTTTTTTTCCTTTGTAAAGACTGCCATAAATAGTCTATGCTAAGAGCTGTACAGAAAATATTTGCTGACCCATCCGTTGTATTTGACTTTCACCATTAGCTCCTACTCTCTGCTAGATTCTATAGACTGTCCAGAAAATATTCAGTTGAGCCTCAACATAGAATTGGTATCAGATCAGACAATACATAGACAAGTCCATAAACACACAGACAGACAGGCAAACACACACACAAGGGCTGCAAAATACTGAACAAAAACTGACATTGTAATATTTTTTTCTTCGGCAAAAATACATTGGGATATTAAAAATTAATGATCAAACATGTTAATTTGATAACGCACTCAGTGTAATCAAAATATCTCTGTTGGGTATGTCTTGGAAAATTAGACCAATGCAGAATTTTCTTGTACTTCAAGAGACATCTAGCATTTACTTGACTACAACAATTAATTAAATTTGCCATACTTGACATTGTGCATGCTGAGATGTGACTATTGTCCATGCCCACATTACAGTGACAAAATTATATATTGTTCAGCCAACACACACACACACACAGACACAGAGACACACACACACACACACACACACACACACACACACACACACACACACACACACACACACACACACACACACACACTAAATGTAGATCAGTGCCTGTACACTTACTGGAAATATCCCATCAAAGTTCTTCACTTTCAAGTGTGGTGGGAGCTTAAACTGATTGCGAATATCATCGCGACGTTTGCCTGTGTATGGCACATCAACCGTGAGCACCAGGGCCTTGTAGCCTAGGGCTTCCACCCTGTGAACAATCTGTTCAGACAGTTTACGGTCACGATACACATACAGCTGGAACCAGCGGTAACCATTGGGTGCTGCAGCACTAATCTCCTCCACTGAGCATGTAGAGTAGGTGCTGGCAATGTAACAGGTGTTCAATGCCTCTGTGGCTGAGAGAAACAGACAGAGAAAAGGATGGAAAAAACAAAATCAGAAAAAAAAATCTAAAATCTAACCTGGGTGCCCTTTTTGTGGATGTAACAAGAATGCCTAAATATACTGGGCCAAATGTATATCTCGTAGCTGACAACCAGCTGCTTACAGGACTGTAAACTGTTGGAAACCACATCTAACTATCTGAAATGAAAGAACTTGATGTTTTAGGCCTACAGTCTGCACAGAGCTAATAAAGTCACTAGTACACCATATCTTCAATTACCAACTACATAACTACATTCTGTTCATTTTTCACTTTCAGTTCCTTTAAGAATTTGCAGAAAATGTCACCATATCTCCATCTAGTGGCTAACATACTGTCAAAAGGACATTCAAATCAAATCAAATTAAAATAAAAATAAATATAAGGAATGTGGTATTTTCCTGCAATGCGAGAACAAACTGCATTATTCCAATAAATCCATTACATCTATTAATACACAAAACCATAAGATCCCACTGATTCCACACTTACCTCTGGCAGTAGCCAACTCTCCCTCATGCCAGGCAAGGCAGTGGAAAGCTGTGGGTGCAATACCCACAGGGAAGCTGATCTCTGTACCCAGCACAGTAGTCCGAGTGTCACTCACTGACACATCCCGTAAGATCCGAGGCCTTAGACGAATCCTGGACATGATTTCAGGAGGAAAAAGAAAATCTTTGAAAGTGTCTAAGGTTTTTATGTACCAGAAACTCATTTTATTAGACCTCATTCCAACCTCCAACCTTGACCATTTTCCAACCTCTTTATTCCATTTTAAGATTAATATATGTAAATGATCTCTATTATGAATGTAAATTGCCTCAGAAAAAAATCCAAGCACAAATCCAAGTGCTAACAGTGATAAATATCAAATTCTGAATCTTTGAAAATGTTTATATACCCCATGAAATCCTTCTTCTGTCTATTTTACTGTTTTTAAACATTAAATTAGATCTTCATTTCTTCATTATACATACTTAGTCTCTGTAGTGTGTACATGACAATTTGAATGGTGGCAGAGAGGAGCAGGGTACAAGAGGAGCTGAGAGCAGAGGGCAGAGCAAGGGAGCAGAATTTTTTTTTCACAAGATTAAAAAGTTATAAATGTAAAAATTGATATAAACAATATCACCTCAGCCTATATCTTACCCTGTTTATATCATGAAATTGATATAAATATCACTATATATCTCCCAATATGCATAATTTTTCCATGATATGGACCCTTAAACTGAGGGCACTTTTATGTCCCTAAAAGAGAAAGGGTGAAATACCTTTTATAAGCCAGTAGATTGTCATCCCTGGTACAGCACTCATCTGCTCCAGCTGCATAGTAGTCCCAGGTAGCTTTGGAGAGATGCTGTTTCGCATACTCCTCAAAGTCAGTCAGACATACCATAGCCATCTCGCCACAGACGGCTCCCTCTCTACACAGAAAAACAGCCAAATCACCATCCCCTTCAGCCCATCTGTCATTATAGCCTTCATGCCACACTTTGATTTTTCAAGATAGACAAAATCTTTTTAGCACCTCTAGAACTCAGAACATCTGTTCTTCCCATCAGGAACGAACATCAGCCCTTTCGTTTCACTTCTCCACTTCATGGTTTGTTCAGTAATAATTGCTGCATGTTAAATATCTCTGGTTTTCATAGTAAACTGGATTAGCTTTACACCTACATTCTTCACTACTACATTCTATTCTATGATTTAAATCAGTGCTACAGAACAGCAGTTCAATGTCAAGAAGTTTAGATTATCATGGAATTATAAGATATATAACAACATAACAATAATATTAGATGATATGATACTGGAGTTATGTTACTCTGAGCTGAAAGAATGTTTCACAAACCTGACAGAGTTTGTGTCCCTTGGACTGTTTGGCACTGTCTTCTCCATGAAATTTAAAACAGATCTTACACAGTATTGTAATCATTAACCAGACCAGGAGCAAGTATCAAAAACAGCACCCACAAATGACACTCTGAAACTGACCACTCAGCATTACTCTTAATTAGTTACCTTTAACCTACTTTGAATGACTCAGACAAAAGACTCTCTTTCTCTTAGCAGGCTATAGAACTTAGAAGAAGAACCCAGTCCACTACATCTACTGTCTACCTTTAATATGCACTGAAGCAAAACATTAATTCACATATAACACACTGGAGAAGGAAAGTGAGTCAAGATCAACTACACTTGTGTAAACATTAACCAATGAGTATGAAAGTACTACATGCACATGAATGATTATAACAATTTATGACCTTGTGTTTGGTACTATATAATGGGGGAGGAATATATATATATCAGTAAGATACAACTAATTATATATATATATGTGTGTGTGTGTGTGTGTGTGTGTGCTTCAGATGATGAAAAAACAATAATTTAATATTTTATTTTGTTTTCATTAAGATAAAACCACAATTAACTCAGTGTTTTCCTGAGAGACCACGGCTTAAACATATGGATACTCTGCCCACAGTTTACCCACGTGACACCAGTGTTCTTTTCCTTTGCTGTGCTCAGCGACCGTGAATGTACTACCCCACTACCCTCTTTAAACACGCCCTGAGCAGCCTGGGCAGAGGCACAGATCAGATAAACACCAGTAAACGAAGCCCTGTCTAAAGAGGACCAGTAACACAGGGTGGGGAGGTGAAAGAGAACTCCTTACCTAGTGTGAAGAGTGCTTTACTGAGCTCTGCTCTGTCACTACACTGCTCTCTCAGCCTCTCGTTCACTAAACACGCTGATGAAACAGGAAGCTGATTGCCAGCCGGTCCGCTCTCCTGCTCGCTGGGATTCCGATGTGATCCAGCAGCTGCGGACCAGCACGACCACCACTGCAGCCCACTGCTGAGGGGAAGAGGAGGGGGAGCTCACCGCGCACTGCTTTAACACAGAGCCAGCGGCCCTGCGCTTTAATGTCTGCTGAACACGTGGACATATCAGGCGTTTTAATCCACACACGACTGTTTACTGCGTGTTTTCAGCCCACAGGGTGTTTAATAACACCACAGACTGGACAGGAAGATAGAAATCACAGCAAAAACATGTCAGGGACCTTTATTCTGCTGCTCTGGTCACGAGTTCTCTGTAACAGCAGATGGCAGCAAATGATGTGATATTAGGGGTCCAAGCACGAAGGTGCAGGAAACCTGTTGTTTTTCTTCGTGCATAATGTGCATAATGTGCATAATGCACGTATTACTGTTTATTATTTATAAGTTATATTAAAAGAAAATATATATTAATACATAATACATACATATACAGTAACCTAATGGTGGCCCTATAGACAAATTTCCCACACCCTGATTGCCTACCCCGCCCATGCCCTACATAAAGTCATATAGCCCCGCCCACTTTCATTAATTAACATAAAATGCAAAAGCACATGAGGCTTTGAGCATGAACTAGTCTCTGGGTTTTCACCCAATCTGCACAAATTTGGTGCCAAACGAATCATAAGAACCTGAACTTAAATGTTCATAATGTTGTTAAACACCCAGACCTTACAGACCTGTACCTTTGGGGGTTTATAGACAGCTCTCGAAATTTAGTGGCACTGCACCAAGCAAAAACTTGAAAATCTGTCCAACTGACATGAAATATTGCATAGTGCTACTACATGCTGTCCTGTACCAGCATCTATGAGTCTATATTAAAAATATGACTACCATCAGCCAACCAAATTTCAACAGGTGCTTAATTGTTTTAGAATTGACTGATTACCATGAAACATGATATGCATCTCCAGGTATGGATTCTCGAGTACCAACTGAATTATGACAGGTATTGGCAAAATTAACAATTTAAAACACTAAAATGAGCATATCTCTCATAGTGTTTAGGTGATGCACATGCAGTTGGTATCAGCTAATGCACTACAATGAGGCCAACAACATTTCAAGTGCATGTCATTTAGAAATGTTTTCAATCACACCAGTGGGGACAAGGTGCACTACTGTGAAACTGAGCTATGAAGAACTATGAAAAGATGCATTTTGGCCAATGGGTATTAGTCCCCCCCCAACTACTCAGGCCATATCTCCCATCCTGTATGACAAACCTCCCCCCCCTTTCATTATCATGCCGTATGCTTCAAGAACTATATTGCTCTGCCCACTCGGATTTTAAGCTAATTCGCATAATACCTAAAAAGTCACACATTTTTTGCTAAGTTTTCATCCAGTCTGTCCAGCACCGAGACACACGTACACACACACACACACACACACACACACACACACACACACACACACACACACACATACACACACAGTTTCTGATGTAACTCATATTATTGATCTAACATTTATAATGTAGATCTATCCCTCACAATAATAATAATGTAATAGTGTCAATGTAAAACTCACTGTACTGATCTAATGCTCACAGTGTTGACACAACACTATTCATGCAACTTAATGTTGATATAACACTCCCATTATTGTTTTATCGCTCAATATTCAATGGTAATATAATGCTTACACTACTGATATAACTTATGGGTGTAACACTATTAAATATTGAGCAGTCACAGTAAGGATGTAACAGACTATTCATGTAACATTCTGTTGAGGTAACATTAACAGTATTGATGTAACATACTATCAATGAAACTCTTGATGTTAAACTGTGTTGATGTAATACAGCATTGATGTAACACACTATTGATGCAACAAAGTTTATATTAATGTAATTAATGTAACATAATGTTGATGTAACACTCAGTGTTGATCTAACAGTCATACTATTTATGTAACACACGATTGATGTAACATTTCCACTATAGCTTATTATTATTATTATTATTATTATTATTATTATTATTATTATTATTATTATTATTATTATTAATAATAATAATTTCCTTGTGAATCTAATCGTTACATGTGTTTCCTTCATTGGCTTCCTGTAACTGCCACCATCAGATTCAAAACCTTGATGCTGCCCTACAAAGCCAAAAATGGACCAGCACGTCCATACATGATGGCAATGGTCAAAACTCAAGCTGTACTAAGAGCCCTTTGAGCATCTCATACAGCTCGGTTTGACCCACCATCCCTAAAATTACAAGGAAAACATGCATCCAGACTGTTCTGGCAACAAAGTGGTGTAATGAACTTCCCCTTGGAGTCTGAACAGCTGAGTCCCTCACTGTCTTCAAATGCAGACTGAAGACTCATCTGTTTCAGGAGGATTTAACTCCATAAAGGTTTATTCTGAATCTTGTTAGTTAAAACAATCTGACAGTTGTTTTCTACAGCAAGTAAGCTTGAGTAAACTCTGCATTCTAGCCTCGTCTACTAAGGATATTCTGAGTGAACAGCAAAGCACTTTTGTAAGTCACTCTAGCGTCTGCTAAATGCCATAAACATAAATGTAAGTGTAAATTACAAGTAACTCATCACTGTTCCTCTATTTACAACTCAGAAATACTCTGGATGATCAATATCCAATTTTCTGGATTTATGATATATATATAAAGCAAAAAAAAATGTAGGCACAAACATTGTTAAATTCATACAAATATTTAAATTATGTTCATTTTTACATCTCAAATGAATGAGTAGTCTAGGATTTCCTTAAAATAACAATATATGGCATGTGTGACTGTCTCCTATGAATAATTTTCATTTTTAATATTTACGAGAACATCCCACAAAAAGTAAAGCAACAAAATAAGCTGAATAAGCAAAATGTACCATGCAACCATATACTAACTCGATTGACCACCTTCATTTTTTACTTTTTGGTTACTAACATGACTAAAATTGCTGACATTTGTAAGATCCTTATCTTTCATTCATTCTTTTCAAACGGAACGGTTAAAATACAACAGAACTGGCTTTTAACACACTTGCCACTTGGACTCATTCAATTGCATAGGTATTAGTAGATGTGTATGTATGAATTTGAGAAATACATTTTTGGTTTATTATGTGTTGTATCATGTATCTTATCCATATATGTCATTCTATTGATCTTTATCTTTATTGATGTTTATATTTCAGATATAAACAAAATGTTAATTTCTAATTCTTTATTCTGTACTGTCATATGGTATTAGATAAATCTACAATACACTAATGTCACTCTTTACAATGCATTGGCAGTCTTGGTGTTGTTAAGAACACTATCTGTGTAGATCTAAGTATGACATAAATTATTTCATGGTTGTGTTTGAACAAGTCACTCACCGATTGCATAATAGATTGTTCATTTTTTCAGAACAGATTCTTCATGCAGTTCAGCCTAAAACAGACAGTAGTTTAAAAGGTTTAACAGAGAGCATTTTCTTTAAAATTCAGCAATGCAGGGTCCCAACTTTATGGAAATTAATAATAAGTAAAATACAAGACAGTTTGACCAACAAAAAAAACAGTAATATCTCAGGACACAGGGTGGCAGTAGAGGAAGCAAGAAAATAGTTGTGTGTTAATTGCATCAGTGTCTTCATCAAAAACTTCATCAGGTCTGATAATAGTGTCAATTTCTAAAAGTAAATTAATGAAAACAAGTCAGTTACAAATGGACATATATGTAATTTCAGATGCTTATATATTTTTTACATATACTCAAGCATATTTGTGACAAAATTTGCTATTTTTGGTCAAGAGTGGAACAAGAAAAGAAGAACAGAACCCAACACACTTCACTTCCAGTGCTTGTACATATAATGCAAACATTATTTCATAGTTTCTATAGGCAGAGAACTTCTACGGTGCAATAATGTATGTTTAATGGATGTGTAGTGTAAGTTAATATCTCTATTTATACTACATATAGTTCTATTCTTAACTTTTTTCTTATTTTTATTTTCTTCTGTTTTTTATACACCTGTTTTACTACTGAGAGGGACTTACACATAAGTTTTCCACTCACTCTTACATTTGTGTAATGTGATGTGACAATAAAACATGTTTTGATTTGATTTGTTAGATGCTGGTTGCACTAAGTAGTTCCAGTGCAGTTCTACAAGTTTAAATTGAAATTTAAGTAGTTTTGGTGCTGTTGCTTTTTGGTTGCACTTTACTAAAAATTCCATTTGTTTTACATTTTATTGAGCTGCTACTTTTCTATAGTGTACAAAGGGTCCACCTGTTTAACTTAAATAAAATACAAAGTTTTATATAGTGTGTGTGTAGTTCAATTGCTTTGTTGACACATGAAATATTTTCTGAACTAAGGATTTTTGTACAGTTATTTCTTTTACTGAAATTTTTAAAAAAAATTACTTGTCCTGAGTCCTTACTTAATCGTTATTTATGATACCCAACTCAAAATTTCAAAATGTTTATATGTATTCTGAAAATATATCAGACAGGATTGTATTTCATTTGAAAAACAACCTGAAAGCCTTCTTGTAGATTAAATAAAGAAAACTGTATCTAAAATGTATAAAGATAAATGAAATATGATATGAAATAATATAAACATATAACAGCTGTCACTTTAGGTTAACTAAGCACAGTCTGCTTCATGTTGTTCTATAGATGTTCTATAGACAATGAACTGTGAATGATGTTTTTATGAAAAAGATATTCATTACTTTGTAATTATTCCTACACTGGTATCATTTGTTACTTATTCAGCTATTTTTGCAAACCAGCATAAGTTTAACTTCATTTAGATGCAGAAAAGATTCATATTTTGAGTATTAGTGTTGCCACAGTGGTCATGTGTCAGACAGAGATACAGAACTGTAGTGAATGTGCCTTTGTGAGCTGTCAGCAGCATGTGAATGGTGAGAGCACCCAGCCACGGTGCTCCACACGTTTGCCATATAACTGCATTCACACACTGTAAAGGCCACATTGTTGAGGTACATTTCCAGAAGGATGACCATGTTTTCCAGCTTTGCTAAATAATTACCAAACTGAGACCTATGAGTAAAAAAAGGTGAAAATATGGAACTAAAATTGGATAGATTGAACTGAAGAGATGATAACTTATCTTCAGCTATTAATTGTAAAACTACAACATTATTTGATTCACAGTGTCACGTATGTGTGTGTGTGTATGTGTGTGTGTGTGTGTGTGTGTGTGTGTGTATATGTGTGTGTGTGTGTGTGTACAAATATATATATATATATATATATATATATATATATATATATATATATATATATATATATATATATATATATATATAGTATGTGGCCTTTATTGAATGGAATGTGATCCCTGGTCACAGTGTGAGGGTAAATGTGTAACAGCTGTATGAAGTATGAAGAAACGTGTTCCTACCTGGTCATTGACGCTCTTGCTTTGGTCCTGTGACCTGTCCTCTTTTCCTGGGATACATGTGTGTAGGTACGTTCATACCACAGGAGCTCAGCCCCCACCTACTGGAATTGGCACTTCCCCTAGCTTTGATACTAATTGTACACACACACACACACACACACACACACACACACACACACACACACACACACACACACACACAGATAAACTAAGCTCCACTGTCAGCATTGTGAGCCTGGTCCTCACATTGTACATGGCTGAATAAGGGGCCGATGGCATCTTTTTGTTCTAATTGTGTTTAATGTGTTTAACCTTGCCTTGACCCCCAGGTGTATGGCACATCCTTTTGTTTAAGCTGTTTTATATCCCTTAATCACTTAAACTCTGATACATTTGTCACTTCTTATTGGTGGTTCTTAAAGAGGATTGCAATAAGTCTGGAATCACAAGCAGAGAAATGAAAGATATTAATAACTACAGGCCACTTATGCAGTTGTGACTCCTAAGAGTTATTGCTCAGTGTTTTTTATGTGTTAATCAATTTAAACATAACAGCCAATAAAGTCAAATTCTAAGTTTGTGCACCTGTGCTCAGACTGCATGTTTATTTAATAATTAATAAAGCATGGCATTTGATCAGTGGTGTCCAAATCTTTGTGAATGTCTGAATGTGGTTCCATTCAGACATCAAGTAGAAAAGATGGAGCCGGAGAGGTGGGTGGGTTAAATCTTCATCATGAGAAGGTGAAGGAGAGGATTTAGACAGCTTTATTAGGAGAGGAGGGGTTTGGGTATGGTCTTTAGCACTTTAGTTTTTTCATAACCACTGAAATGGAGGGATAAAATATAAGTATTAGCATTTAGCATTTCTCAATCCACAGTGATACTGGAATGACTTTGAATGAATGACATTATCCTTCTGGAATATCCTATCATTATGAGGATACATTAAGTCCTGCAAATGGCCATCAAGCAGCAGAAATGTAGCAGGCACCAGAAAATGATGTGTTTTTCAGACTGATCAGTGGACCTAACCCATGCCATGAGAATACACCCCAGTATTCTTGTTGAACACTGGGCCTCATGGCTTCATAGAGATATGTGTATAGGGTCTCCTGCATTGAATATGAATTTCTGCCAGTCACTTGTTAATTCATGTGAACAATTCAAGCTGCTAGTCACAATCATTAAGCAACAGTGCGGTTCTGTCCAGGTAGTAATGTCTTGTATGATGTTTACCTGGTACACTTGTGACTTTCCTTGCTTGAACAAAAATTCAGGTTGCCTTGCCATAAGCATGCTGACCAGCATCAATGATGTTCCAATGCTGTCCTCTGAGGCAACGGAATTTCCAAATTACATTTAGCCATCTCATGACTTTTGGCATGTCGATGTGTATGTAATTGCACACACACACACACACACACACACACACACACACACACACACACACACACACACACACACACACACACACACACTAGCTTTTCAACAGAGTGTAAGAGAGTAATGTAGTAATTTATTATGGTCCAGCCTCTCTGAATAAAGACATTAAGGGTTTTTATTCCATATGAAGATGATAGCCAAACATTATATACACATAATATCATAACATTGTCAGGAAGGCTGTTCTTTATGGGTGGGAGATCAGTGGATTGTGGTTGTTGGTTGATTTCCATGACAATGCATAAAAGCAATTCAAGCCCTTCCGCTATCTGACTACACAGTCTTTTTATATGTATGCATGGCGGGTGGGGAAGGGTTGGTTCAGTGGATATAAATGTGTTTGTAACAAAACTCAAGTCACTGTTCACAAAGTGGTGCTTGAGAAGCTAAATTAGATTTTCTCCTTCTATTTCAGTTTTTATTTGACCTATTCTGTATAATCCATAATCACATTCCCACAGTCACCCAAAGTTTTCCTCCACACACTGGTTTTGTTTTGGTTTCAGTGGGTTTGATGGGCTGAGGGCAGTGGGTAGGTCCAAAGAAAGAGCTTTGATGGCCTCCTCCCCAGAGAAACACAAACAAGTGGTGACGGACCTGCTCTCACTGAGGTGGTAATTGGATTAATCCGCATCTGGCTCTGATGATGATCATATCTTCTGTGCTCTCACTCTCTCTCTCTCTCTCTCTCTCTCTCTCTCTCTCTCTCTCTCTCTCGGGTTTAAAACCATTCTCATGCTGCTGCTGCTGCTGCTCTTGCCTGGCTCTGCTCTGGGTTAACAAGACTGTTGGCCGACATGTGTGTTGGATTGAACAGGGTGTTCTCCTGCACTGCTCACAATCTCTTTTGTCTTAGACCATATAACTCCCCTATGCACAGACACGCACACACGCACCACACACACACACACACACACACACACACACACACACACACACACACACACACACACACACACACACACTACTGCAACTAGATTTCGTTTATTTTGTAAAGTTTGTTCCACATCTGAGTCACAATAATGCTCTCTGTTGATCATAATATACCTGATATACACCAGCCTCTTCTCTGTTTAACAATGACTGCATTCATCTCACTAACACCCCCATTTCAAAGGCCAGTGAAAAGGCCATAGGTTAAGTATACTCAAAAATAATGGTACTTCAGATCATTGAGTGTGAAGAATATTTTAGACCTCTAAATACTTAGACTAGTTGGTATTGTTGTGGATGGTGATATTGGTGGTGATGTGTGTGTTGATGATGTTAATGATTGTGCTGCTGCTCAGGGTATTGCTGTTGGTCTTGTTGCTGGTGTTGCTTTTGTAGGTGTTATTAGTAGTTGTTGCTGTTGTTAGTTTAGTTGTTGCTGGTGGGGGTGTTGCTCTTGCTATTGTAATTGGTGGAGATGGTGGTGGTGCTGCGGTTGTTGGTGGAATTGGTTGTGATGTTGCTATTGTTGGTCTCGGTGGTGTTGCTACTGTTAGTCATCTTCTTCTTGTTGGTGGTGGTGGTTCATTTTTGCCATTTTATTCTACTCATCTACAGGATGCGTCCATGTTTCCGTCTTCCAACCTTTACTAAAACTTCAGTCCAGAAAGCAAGCTTGTTGTCATTCTCCAACAGTGGCGTCTTGGCTTTCACTGCACTGCTATTTCACTGTCTAAGAATTTAGAATCTGTCAGATAGAACTAGCTAATAAAGCCTCTCCCATCCCTCTCAATCTGTCACTGTCGGACTGTCACTGTCTGGCATCATAAATCTGGAGCTGAGGCACACTGATGGATATGGTTCTTTGATGTTGTGCCTGTGTGAAAAGACACACTCACCACAGTGTATGCTAGAAATCAGGCCTTACTTCAGCACTCACACACTTAACTCTGCTGTCTCTCAGCAACATCAACTGCTCAGCTTAGCCAGCCCATCAATATGCTTAGCCATGTGTTGTCATGGTGATGCTGAGGCAGAAGTGGATATTTATGAGTAATACAGCACAACAGGGAATGGTCTGTTATTTTTCAACAGAGACTCACGTGCAACAACAGGTTCAGAATTTGATCTACCTTTTTATTGCCATTCTTCTTCTAAATCTGACCAAACCACATGCTGATGGTCAAAGTGAGATGAGACTAACAGCTAGCGGCAACTTAGAGTAAACTAACCATTAGTGATACTTAGCAATCAGTGGTCAGTAGATGCTGTTAGTAGATATCAGGTAGAACAGTTTCTGGTCTGACTTGACTTCCAGTCAATGATAAAATATTGATGTGAAGATTGGATTGCATTCAGTTATAAAAGCTTTTGTAAGGGCCAGTGTTCATGGTAGATGATTAATCTTGGATCTCAAACACCACTCTAACTCAAACCAAAGATGATGCTCCAGAATATGAATTCACTGCTCCACAGCCCAGTATTTTATAAAAATATTTTTCCTTTTATCTGATGATTGACTTTGGACATCTTTAGTAATCTTAGTTTCTTTTGTTTCTAACCTAAAGCATTGTATTCTATTGACAGTGCATATCTGTGGAGATTTTACAAGCTGTGAATTATGAACATGTGTATGATTACAGCTCATGAAATGTTTGGAATTTCAATAATACCAATAATACAAAAAGCATGCTAAACTGAAGCTCATCAGGAGTAATCTCCACTGTAGAATCTAGAAATCTACTGCACACTTTAAGAAGGTACTTTTACATCAATACTGTGACAATTACAGATGATGCAAACAAATATATTGTGTGCTGCACTCAGACTGATGTGTGAAGAGCTACTGCTGCTGCTGTTCTACAGAGGGCAAATGACTGAATAATATTTTTTTTAAATCCTGTGTACAATGTTAGACACATTACTGTTATTCATAATTAATAAGTTGGGATATTTCACATTACTGGTGTTGTTTGTTCTCCTGTCATATGTCACTAATAAAACATTGTTTTCATCATTTATACAAATGTATTAAATTGGATAGCATTCAATTTTGATTTCAGGAATGTTTCATCAAATAAAATTAGTGTTATCGGTGGTGGTTCAGCACTCTGGACAGCTCTACTTTAGTGTTAGAATTGCATGCTGGGCACTTAATGCCTTTTAATTTTTAAGGTATTATAAAAACATAATTTCTTAAAGAAAAGTGTAATAAAACAAATTTCAAAAGACTTAAAAAAGCTGTGAAGGCTTAACATGTTTTATAATTTATTTACACTCACAAATCTATGAAAATCTATGAATCTGTGAAAACCTTTACTATTTCTTGTGAATTTCTCCATGAATTCCAGTGAGTAAAAAAGTCCTGCTGACACTTGGATTTGTTTTATATAGATACTGGTATGTCCAGGTAGCCGTGATTAAATATTAGGACCCAAGGTTTGTACTTTTGCATACATTTTCTAGGCTTTTTAACTCAAGATCAGAGTAACCTACATACATGATACACATATCATCATCTGCAAGACTTTAACCATCTAACCTGTTTACTGCGCTGTCCACTTATACATGTTCAACCTGCATGCAGATGGAATAGTAAGAGAAGGGTTATAGAAGACAATGAGAAAGAAAGTTTGCTCTCTTTTTTGTTCACACAGTGTACAAATTTCAGAATTCTCGATATATCGAGGCAAAGAGTGTCAAAATGCAAAAGATCTTTGCCAATGAAATGTTTTTCCTAGAACCATAGATCTACACCAAGAACCATTCATAAACTTGTAGAGTTTAGTGGTAAATTGTTCTTTGTGTAAATGTTTGCTTGTGGCTGCATCCTCCTGTTGTAAATGTTGTAAATGTACATGATGTGCAGCCCTCTATGTATGATATACATTGAATCATTACTGCAACTTATCAGCACTTTCAAGAAAGTCCAGATGATTTTATCATCACTGGAGACCCCTCGTCCTCATCCCACTTCAATTCCCACATTTATACTTGGATTACTTTCCTTTGGATCGGTCCACATGTTTCCTCATTGTTAGAATTGCCAGGGTCCTATTCAAAGTCAACTGTCCGGAAAACCAGGTGTTTCTGAGCTGTGTGATTATAACTAACCACTCTGAAGTAAAATGAGAAATGTTTTCTGATCAGGGGAAAGGGAATTTGGATGGGGCTCTAAATAGCAGAGGAGGAGTGGAGATAATGAATGAATGAATAATGAAGGTCTATCTACGATTCAAAAATTGTACTACATCTGGAGTAATCAGGAGAAGATGCTCAGGAGCATTGAAACTCCATTGTAACTGGTGTTCTGTTTTGAGAATGAGAATGAGGTCAGTATTACTCATCTGTGTGTGTGTGTGTGTGTGTGTGTGTGTGTGTGTGTGTGTGTGTGTGTGTGTGTGTGTGTGTGTGTGTGTGTGTGTGTCTGTTCTCCTCTTTTGACCTGACAGATTTGAGAGATGGAAGGATTCAGTCACTGGAGTTTACAATGATCAAATCTAATCAGCTGTATGTATTCTGCTGCAGATGAGTTGACTAGCATGTCTAGCAAAGGAATAATCACAGAATAAACATTTTATCTGTTTTATAAATGAATGTCCTACTGATCCTGCATTTATGTGCACATATTGCACATTTTATACATTAAGGCACTTCAAATGCTTTACATGAATAAAAGCAAGCAAGCAACCAAGCAATCAAGCAACCAACCAACCAAGCAACCAACCAACCAACCAACCAACCAACCAACCAACCAACCAACCAACCAACCAACCAAACAAACAAACAAACAAACAAACAAACAAACAAACAAACAAACAAACAAACAAACAAACAGGAACTGGTGTATATCTATCTATATACACCAGTGACAACTCACATAACCCTTTTGAATCATCAATAGTTCTTCTAAACACAAAAGCTCAGGGTTCGACCAGGGACCACCAGTGGGCTGTGAAGCACTCTCTATGGCCCATCCTCAGGGGGGAGGCAGTTGTCCATAGTGGGTCAGTAAAGGAAAAATAATTAGCATAAATTAAAATTGAGACATCAGCTGTTCAAATTATAAACATTACAAGCATTAACAGAAATGCCCAAATAATAACATTTTGCCAGGCTGATATCATTTTGAGACAACACAACTGTGGGTGCTTGATGCAGGAAATTGGTGAACCAAAGATAATGGTGACAGAGCTTGTTAGAAAACTTTGCAATCCAAAATGGTGCAGGGCCAACTTTGCTTTTATCTTTATATCTTGTCATATAACCTTTCAATGAATGGTTCTTAAAGGATTTTGTTTAACCCAATTTCCCCTCAATTTGGAAGTGCCAATTACCCAACCCTGTTAGGACTCTACCCTTATGACATATGCTGCTCCCATCACTAGGAAGCATATGATCCCTACACTTATGAAGCCATCCTCTGCCTCTTTTTGAACTGCCACCAATGCACCATTATTTATTATAAGATAATAGAACATATTGTGAGTTTCTGAAATTTTGTGTTTAGGATTTGGGGTTATGCCTCAACATAAAACAAGATAAACGGCCCAAGACTCCTGCAGAACAGAACCCCTTTATTAAAGGTGGAGTAAAGCCTGTATAACTGTGAAAACTCAAATAAGCATTCTGATGTGTAACCAGTGGTTTGTCTGATTAAATGTTGCTTATTTAAATGACCTTTTAAGAAAAAGGTTTTCCAGTCAATCTGTCACAAGAGTCTCTACTCTTTGCCTATACATCTGTAAGTGTGTGTCAGAGACTGAGTGAGAGCTGGCTGTGTGTGTGTGTGTGTGTGTGTGTGTGTGTGTGTGTGTGTGTGTGTGTGTGTGTGTGTGTGTGTGTGTGTTCCATGGCACACAGTGCTTTAGAGCTCTACGTCTTGCTTCCAAGCCGATCTAAATTCATCTCAGCTTTTCAGCTCCCTTCCTCACACACCCTCCTCAGGAACAGTGTCCTTTTTTCTGTTCTATTCACTCATGCACATTAATTACTGGTCAGGGGTCTGATCAGTAGGATGCTCAGCTGTTGTTCTCTTTGTTCCTGTTTGTAGATGTTTATTTGTTTCTTGGTGTTTGTGCAAAGATTAATGTGTTCAGTCTTGACATCTCCTTTGTGCTTTCTCAAAGATGCTGTGTGACTGTAATGCAACACAGAGCTTAGAGAACACTGCTGATCAAAATCAGACACACAATTTGTTACAGCTGCACATAGAGAGAGAGAGGAATGCTATTTTTTTGGAACCCCCCCCCAAAAAAAAATCACTCAGCCCCCTTTCACTATATTCATATAGTTTATACTGTTCAAAGAATTAAGTGTCTATATTGTGCCTTTTTGTTTAACTATATAAATGGGATGTTCCCTCAGGTTTGGCCTTTATCTGTATACATGTGCTTCCTAGGGACACAGTATAGTATTGAGAAGCCTACCTTTCATTAATTCCAGATACAGTTAAAATGTCAATTAAGTAGTTATTAAGTTGTTTTTAATCAAATAAGTTAGAAAAGTTGAAACAAAATCCTCAAAAACTAAACACAAAAAAAAAATAAAAAAACATTTTCAGTGCTTATTGTATCCACTTGACCCTTATTCAGGGCTGGACTGGCAACTTAATTCAGCCCTGGATTTTTATATAGACAGCCCATTTTCCAAGAACTGGGTGAGGGGTTTCTTTTGATAGATGTGTGTGTGCATATGTGTGTGTGTGTGTTGGGGGGGGTATCTTCACCCATATTTGCCCACTGGATCTCTCCAAATGGTCAGTCTTTTCTGCAGTTTGCTGTCAAAATTTCTGCAGAGAACATGTTTTCTGCTTCTCTCCATCCAAGTAAATCTAAATTTACAATATGACCTGTGGAGCTGTGGATCTGCATTCTCTGGAATGATGGTCAATGATAATGAAATAAAAAGCTCTAACATCTATGGCTCACAATGGTGTTGTGCATGTGTTTAGATGTTTGTGTCTACTTCAGTGGTTTAAATAGACTACACACACTACACATGATGCTGTCTGTTCAAACCAATATTCAATTTAAAGTGGAATCACAGGGTGACAGAGACAAAAGCATATTAGCTAAATGAAGAGTGGCGCCACATTAGCTTTACACAATTTTTTGTTTTATGAAACAGAGCATGAAATGCTTCAAAAATCAGCACTATCAAATGGCAAATAGAAACCAGAAGCCCTCACTGTGCTTGACACACACACACACACACACACACACACACACACACACACACACACAGACACAGCTTAGAAAAAATCAGAAGAAAGTAAGAGATGGCATGATTTTCTCTATGGCTCTGATTAGGTGGAGAGCTTCAGGGATGGTAAACAAGGGAGACAGCGATAGAGAGTGTGTGCCCCATTGGAGGAGGACGTGGCATTTCTGTATAAACCTCTTATATGAATAAGCTATAACTCTTAACTCTAACAGCACTCCACTTTCCCTGACCAAGCCACACTGGTAGATGGCCCAGACTTATCTACAAATACTTTAAATCTGGACTCATTGGGGGAAGTGATTGAAAAGGGAATGGAAACAAATGTTGCATTGAAGAGCCCTAATGATTTTAGGAAATTACAAAAAATGCATATCTATAATCTCAGTCAACAAGATGGCACTTGGTTTAAAACCCTTTTACAGTACTTCTCATTCAACTGTCTTTTCCTAGTCATATCAAGTGTAATAAAGCTCTCATTATGATTTAATGAAGAAGTAAAGGTCTAAAGCAGACATTACTAACAGACGAACCCTGGTCCAGATGCAGATGCTCTTCTTCCTTGACTTGGACCTACAAATGATAAATTATTCAGAACTATATCATTTTGATGGAGTGTTTGTGTGTATAATACAGCGCCAGGGGCCAGCATAACCACAAACTAGCAGCCAACCAATAATATTCAAATTTCAAGTGGGCAGATCCAATTTTGTCAGAAAAACTTCACCCAGGTAGGACTACTGAAAGCCTTAACCATAATTGACTGTGAATGCATACAGTAATGTTAGCGGGTTTCAGTCCATTGTTAGAAATACTGTTAAGGTTAATAAACCAGTGACAGCTCCAAAAAAGAGCTCTTTATTTGTATGAATTTCACCATGTTTTGATAAAAACAATTCACTCATGTCTAAATATGTTTTGCCTTTAAAAACTAAAAAACATCTCATAAATTGTTGGAAATTGATCATTGATTCATTCGTTTTTGAGCTGAAAATGCAAGAATTCTGAAGAATTATTTGTAATTATTACATTGACAATTAGTTCAAAATAAAATAAAAAAAACAACCTGAATGTCCTTTATTATTTTCGTTATGTATATATGTATGTATATATGTATGTACAGGGTTGGACAATGAAACTAAAACAACTGTCATTTAGTGTGGGAGGTTTCATGGTTAAATTGCACCAACATGGTGGCCAATCTTCATTAATTGCACATTGCACCAGTAAGAGCAGAGTGTGAAGGTTCAATTAGCAGGTAAGAGCACAGTTTTGCTCAAAATATTGCAATGCACACAACATTATGGGTGACATACCAGAGTTGTGGTATCAAAAGAGGACAAACTGTTGGTGCACGTCTTGCTGGTGCATCTGTGACCAAGTCTTTGTGATGTATCAAGAGCCACGGTATCCAGGCTAATGTCAGCACCACCAAGAAGGATGAACCACATCCAACAGGATTAACTGTGGACGCAAGAGGAAGCTTTCTGAAAGGGATGTTCGGGTGCTAACCCGGATTGTATCCAAAAAGCATATTATAAAGTATTATCCCTTTTCAGGACCTTTATCCTAAAATTTGAACACTGTGTGAACACAGAAAGAGAGCAAACCATCCCTCCCTTCTCATTTTCCTTTATAACCCATTATCTGGCTCAGGGATGTCATTAGTCCTGCTCCTCTTGTTCATCAGTCTGCATGCAGGTTGAGCATGTACATGTGGACAGAGCAGTAAACATGCACTGGAAGCCTCCTTTGGTATTTAAACTTGGATTTAATTCAGTTGGAAATGTGTGTGTGAGTTTTAAGACGGTTATATAAGTTAAGTATAGTAGTTTGTTATGATATGTGTGTCTGTTGGTTATTCTGATCCTGAGAAATGAAATTTAGAAAACAGCATATTACTGCTCACAGAGTGCATATCTTGGGTTCTAGGAGTTAATGAAAAAGACACTGTTAAACTGCATTGAGCAAAGTAAAACACATGTTAATGTCTTTTAACAAATTTTAAATGAAGCTATGAATCTTTGTGTTTCATCTAGATTGGCCAATAATGTCCAAGTGCTCTAAGCTTCATGCTAGCATATTATTACAAAGATTACTAGCAGAAAATGTTGGGGGTTTTTTCCGTCATTTTTTAATTTTAATATTTATAGCCTGATCTGAATTCCCAGGCCTAACAACAATGGTTTTTCACTGCATTTTATACAATTTTGCACATCCTCTCCATAGCATATGGATATGATATTCACCAGTATCTTCACCCACTAGATTCTTCCACCAGGCTGCTCTAGGAAGTGTGAATTGGGATCTTTCCTGCAGAATGCCATCAGACATATAGCTCCATATAGCGCACACCACTGACACTGTACATGTGTTACTGTTTTATACACTAATCTAATAGCCCAACAGCTAACACTGAGGAGACAAGTGACATATGATAGGACTTCTTTCTGTGCTTCAAGTCACTTCACTTAAAGAGGCAGAATCTCCTCTTTACTTGTGATTTAACCTGTGATGAAAACATTCTGTTTGAAGGCTTCAGTCATTCATCAACATCTCTTCTTTACTGTGGCCCCATCTTCACCCATAGCTCAGCCTGTGTGAGGAGATTCACATAAAGGCTAGAGAAGAATAAATACATAAACACAACCACCCACCCACACACACTATATATATATATATATATATATATATATATATATATACACACACACACATGGTTTTCTGGTTGAGAGAAATCCTTTGGAATCTCTTTTAAATCCCACTGAGATAGACCAAATCTTTTTAAAGCCTTCTGGGAAATAGCAGACATAACCACAGCTGCCAACTGTCAAAGCCAACTTTCAGCTTATATAAATGGAATAGAGAAGTAATAAGTTGCTCTGAGTAGTCAAATACGCAGTTTTAAATCTATAGTTGCCTTATACAAACCCAATTTCCCCAAAACAATCCATCATATCCTGCACTATATTTGCCATTATGTTTTGCAGTCTAGCAGTTGTGCTAGTTGAAGTATTCATTTAGAAAACAAATGCACCAAGAAGGAGTTGTTAGAATTTAAAGAAAATGTATACGTGAACAAAATGAGTGCAACCTGACACGTATTCACAGTGTCAAGTGTGAGCAGACAGAACAAGGACGAGGGTGTGGAGGCAAATGCAGGGGAAGTTGATTTAATAAATAAAGAAAAACAAAGCTTGGACACAAACAAAACCAGGCAATACTAACTAACACTAAATAAAACAAAAGCTACAAACAAACCAGGAAGTAACATTACTAACATACAGGGAAGGAAACAAAGTAAACTAGCAACAAGCTGACAGAAACAAACCACTAACTGTGATAACAAACATGGTAGTTAACAAAAGAACTGACAAAGACAGACTGAAACAAAGGGTCTTTAATACAGCATAACAGAGACAACACCTGGGACATGATAACGAGTGGGCAGGGTTACAAATCAGACACAGATGGGAATGGGCAGAGCAAGGGAGGAGACAAGGACAAAAACAAACAACCCATGTGCTTAGGAGCACATGGAGGAAACAGTAACATCAAGACAGGAAGACAGAGGTAAACTGGACTGACAAAGGGCAGACATGACACACAGCTCTTCAATTTTTCCACATTTTTTTATCTTACAGCCTTTCCCCAAAAAAAATACATTAATGATGTGTATGATTGCTAAAGAAAAACATTTGTTTGAAATCTTTGGAAATGTATTAAAAATAAAACACAAAAATACAACATGTGCATACATATTCACTGCCTTTGCTCAAAACTTTGTTGAAGCACCATTGGCAGCAATTACAGCCTCAAGATGTATTGAGTAGGATGCTACAAGCTGGATAGACCTGTTTTTCCTATTCTTTCTCTACAGAACTTCTCAAGCTCCATCAGATTTGATGGGGAGCATCGGTGTGCAGCCATTGTTAGATATTTCCAGAGATATTCAATGAGGTTCAAGTCTGGGCTCTTCACAGAGTTGTTCTGAAGCCACTCCTTTGTTTATCTTGGCTGTGTGCTTAGGGTTGTTGTGCCATTGGAAGATAAACCTTCATCCCAGTCTGAGGTCCAGAGCGCTCTGGAGCAGGTTATTGTCAAGGATGTCTCTGTACATCACTGCGGTCATTTTTCCCTCGACCCTGACTAGTCTCCCACTTCTTCCTGCAGAAAATATCCCTACAGAATGATGCTGCCACCACCGTGCTTCACTGTAGGAATGTTATTGGCAAGGTGTTGAGCAATGCCTGGTTTCTTCCAGACATGACGCTTGACATTGAGGCCATTGAGTTAAATATTTTTCTTTCTTGTGGCCTGAGAGTCCTTTAGATGCCTTCTGCAAACTCCAGATGGGCTGTCTGGAGGCTATTGTCTGTCTGGCCACTCTACTATACAGGCCTGATTGGTGGAGTGCAGCAGAAATGGTTCTCCTCTCTCCACAGAGAAATGTTGGAGCATTGTCAGAGTGACCAATGGGTTCTTGGTCACCACCCTGACTAAGGCCCTTCTGCTCTCAAGGAAGAGATAATACAATCCTGTCTTTGAGGTCTACAGGTAATTCCTTTGATTTTGTGGCTTGGTTTGTGCTCTGACATGTACTGTCTATTATGGGACCTTACATAAACAGGTGTGTGCCTTTCTAAATCATGTCTAATCAACTGATTTTACAACACGTGTACTCCAACAAAGCTGTCGAAACATCTGAAAGATGATCAGAGGAAACAAGTTGCACATGAGCTCATTTTTGAGTGTTATGGCAAAGGCTGTGGATACTTATGTACATGTAATATTTTTGTGTTTTATTTTTAATACATTTGCAAATATATCAAAATAACTTTTCTCACTTTGTCATCATATGGTATTGTGTGTAGAACTTTAAGGGAAAAATTAATTGAACCCATTTTTGAACAAGGCTGTAACATAAATGTGCAAAAGGTGAAGAGCTGTTAATAATTTCTGAATGCACTATATGTACATTATTACAATATTAGAATGAATGGATAAGTTTATTAAACTATACAATTAAAAGTACACTTTAGTACCCTATTGGGCCTCTATCCTGGATACAAGAAGAGATATGATTGTCCATGGAGGTATACAGGTTCCATATAGCATCCTGCAGCACATTAAGCCACAGATGTTGCATCTAGGTCAGTAGATGCACATGCCCAGCTGCATCTTAAAAAAATCTGCCTCAAATGTAAATGAAACAGAGAGGGCGCAGTGTGCAAAGATCTTTCAAATGTTAACAATCTCATTGGTCACTGCAGCTGATTGTAACTTTGTTAGTTCACTGGTTGTGCTTCTTTGAATGCACTGACCACCAGGAACACCCTGCAAGACTTACTCGAGTTGTTTTTCTTTGCCTGTTTTTCTTGCTTCCAATGCATCAAGTTCAGAAGTGAATGTTCACTTACTTACTGCCTATGTAGATCCCACCCTTTGACAGGAGCTATGGTAATGATAAAAGCAACATATTTTGTGTTTAATTTGATTATTTTATACTTAAAGTGGAATTATATGTGAAATTATAATATATTTATGTTTGGTACTAGCGTAGGCTTACACTGTAGATCACTGCCATATCGCTTTTGCATGAGTGACCACGTCATGAGGTTCATTAGTTGAAATTTTGACCCTGAAAGACAGTGGTTGTGAGCAGGTACTGCTTATTTCGCTAGGCCAAATTATGGCAGAGGACGAAGCTGAAAGGTGGTTGATCTTGGCTGTGTAGCCCTGTAGTGCACTTTTCAGGTGCCCTGCTTCATCATAAATAGTTTACCAAAAAATCATTTACTATGCTGAGAGATGCTCGGTGTTGTGCTGCAGCCTAAATGTCACACAACTGTTAGAGGGGCAATATCCTACCTTTGTCGTCTATGTTATTTGTTAACATGGCCATTTCCCAAACTGTCTTTAACCCTTAGAATTAAATGGGCTGTTTTTATTATTGTGAATAACTTATGTTCTGCTTTACTGGCCTGTCTCATCATGATTCGTTTTCATGAAAAGGGCATTTAAAAGTGGTGTTTTAGAAAAAAGTAATTTTACTTCATGTCAAATTATTCTTTCCCTAAAGTAATCCTATGTTGACTTGAGTATGGCCTTAATCGTCTCTTCCCACTGCTTATAAAATGTCAGTTGATCTCAGCACTGTTTGATTAAAAGGAAATTAATTTTTCTGTTTGATTGTGAGCAGTGTGTGTATGTTCTACACACTGTAGAGCACTGCTACTCTGCAGGCGCACTGTGGGAGTGTGAGAGCAGCTCATGTGTTGAGCAGATCTGTGAGCTGGAGTGAGTGTCCGCCAAGCAGAGTGAGGGCTATTATTCATCGATGTGGTATTTATGAGAGGAAGGAAAAGGCCTTTGATAAAGTGACTCTGCTCTGGCCCTCTCAATCACATATACTCATGTTTCTGGCTTTCTTATCTCTGTCTGCCTTTATCACCAACCTCCTGCCCTGCTCACTCTCCCCCAGCATGCATCATGAGGCAGTGTGAGTGGTGAAAGGAAGGTAACAGTGTGATCATCACACACATGGAGCTGAAAGTTCATTTCACTGAGTTGTATCCTCATCTTTCCCAGATGAATGTGAGACAGTTTCAAGATGACATATCCACCTGGGGGAGCTAAAGGAACAGCAGTAGCAGTGCGTGTGTATTTACATATATTAACAAATGATATTTTGCTAATATATATATATTTCTGTACATGTACCAAAGAGTGTATTTGATGAGTATTGAAGATGTTCTTTGATATATGATTAATAAAATCATTTGCATTTGTGGACAAAAAGGCTCATATATATACTGTATATATATGCTCAAGTGAAAAACAAAACTACTACTTACCCTTTTAGGAAATACAGATTTTTCAACGTCTTTCCATTTTCACAAAATCAAAAGTAACTGGACAGTAACTGCAGGATAGGCATTTTCATGGCCAGGTGTGATTTGTTACCCAGTCACTTCAAGACAAATTAAGGCAATTAAAGATCTGAAGTTGTGTCAAAGTGTTGAATCTCTTTTTAAATGATTGTGGTTGAAGAGTAAAAGGCAAAACAAGTCTATTAAGTGTGCTGGAAGCCGCCAGTCTGGCTGTTGCTCCCATGTCTGGCTCAAACTCAAATATTTGTAAAATGTGTTAAACTATGGGGGAAGCAGAGAAAAGACCTTTAAAATCACTAACTGCCTACCACTCAGCTCAGTACTGTGAATATCAGCAGAAGTATCCTATCTATCTATCTATCTATCTATCTATCTATCTATCTATCTATCTAGATAAACAGAATATTACAGAAGCATGCAAACATTTGGGACTCCCTTCAAAAATTCTGTCACTGTGTGAAACATCACATCATTTCACAAAAGATGATACATTTCTGTACATGTACCAAAGAATGTTTTTGATGAGTATTGAACTTGTTCTTTGATTTATTAAATCATTTGTATTTGTGGACAAAAATGCTCAGATACAGTTTAGCAAGCCTATTTACAACCCTGTTATTTTGCTTCATAATGAAACATGCTCATTTTGTCTTCATGGTGGGCTTATGGCAAAAAGAGCTCTGCTTTTATTGGCTGATTTACATCACCATGTTGGCCAACAGTCTAGCCTCACATATCCTAGTGTAGCACTGTATTGAACATTTTTCTCATTGTAATGGGCACAATTGGATAGCTGTCCTTTCTGACCTGCCCTCTATACTATCTGGATAGCTGTCCTCTCAGTATCCTCTCAGCACAGTGTACGGTTATATAGGATAATAGAAAGTACTTCTCCATTCTGTGGTCAGCCTAACATTTGCTTTTAGCTGTTTAGAGTTTGTGACACTGCAAGTCCATCCTCTTCCCAACACAGATACTTGCTGTGCCTCTTGCCTTTCTCCTTTCTTCAGTCATCCCAGCATTAGGTTTCAGTCTTTCATTGATTTCAGATTCCTCCATAGCCTTGAAAGACTTTTGCATGTGGCTTATAACTGGATATAACTTACAGGGGTGTAAATAAAATAAGACTGTTACAACTGTTGGTCATGCAGGATTTTATTTAAAATGATCAGACAACAGTGTTTAAGGCAAGTTTAATTTTAAACTCAATTCAAATCTTAAAATATAAATGTTTTCTCATTGATGCCAAAAGGCTTCACATCCCACCCAGCACACTGAAAAGAAAAGAAAATGAAATGATCACTCTGATTGAATTAAGTTCAACTTCAAGGTTTTATACTGCTGATGTCTATGTGTTTTTGGACAGTGGGCCTTCTAGCAAATTCCAACAGAGGTAGATTTCTTTTTAAATTGATAATGTCTTGACAAGAGAAGAATAGCATGTAAAAAATACAGTCAAGACAGGTTGGAAACAATGCTGTCATCAAGACAGTACTGTATGGAGAGCATGAATAGTGTGACTGATGTGAATAGTGTGAGTGTCATATTCAAGTAACTGACCATTCAAGAGCACACACAGTTCACACACTCATGGGCCTGCTTTCAGTAAGTTTTATTTTCTATATCGGACCCATACTTTCTCAGCCATCAGCAGTTCAGAGAGATTTGTGTATGGGCCTTCTGAGGTGTTAACTTTGTCCCTCTCTGCCTCTCATCCTTTATTTCCTTTTGAGCATTTTATGGCAAATCTCACAAACCTGTCAGCTCCAGCAGTTAAAGCAAGCTGTTGCTTTTATCTGTTTTTTTTTTATTCTTTCAGATAAAAATGTGAACACCACTCAGAGAGGGACTGTAACTGAAGACCACATCTGTGCTGCAGATTGCATAGGTACTCTGAAATGGAAAGGCAGCAGTCTGTCAGACATGTGTGTGTGTGCCTTGTGATCAGATTACTTTATTTTTCATATTATTAAACATACTTACAAGAGCATGCACAATGCATAGTGTCTCATAGTGTCTTCGCTTGGACAGGATCTGATGCTATATGATTGCAGCATGCAGACATCTGGCAGATGGCTCTGTATAGACATATTTGCATGTTGGATTTCAGTACATTTGTATTGCTCTGATGATACTCTTTCATGGTGACAGGCACTACCTTGTGGGTGCAGTTGTTGCCTCTAGTCAATTTTACTTTACACTTTTCAGGAGACGAGACAACAAGAAGACTATGAAAGGAAGCCAAATGAATAGGTCAGCACATAATTGAAGACAGATGAGTAATCTCCTCTAAATTAGACATATATAGGGAGATGGGACGGTCACAGATATCGGTCTTTCTTCCTGTGTTATTAAGAAATGGCAGTTTAGATGTGGCGGTTAAGAAGAGATCTGGAAGACCAAGGAAACTGTTCATAGGCTGGCAAGACAGGCAAATCATCCCTCCATGTGAATGCTAAGAACCTGCTGGAATATTTAAATGAGTCAGTAGGATGGTCCACTATTCCTATTGCAAGCATTGCTTGCATGAACGTAATCTAAATTAAACTCTAATTTTAATTTAAAAAATTGACTGCATTTCATGAAAAGAACACCTTGCAAGTGTAAAACAAACTCATATTTTTGTTGGCAATACTTTTGTATAGAAATGAAGGTAATAATTATACCTCACATAACTCCACCATCAACCAAAATACATATGCACATGTATAAAAAGGGTTTGATGAAAGTCGTGTAAGGAACTGAAGTTGACAACAGTGTAGTATTTTGCAATATGAGAAAAAGCACAGTTGTTGCCTCTAGCTTCTTCTCCTGGACTCTATGAAGGAAGTCAAATTAACAAGTCGACACATAACTCAAGGCAGGAGTGTAATCTCGGCTCATTTGAATGGAGGAGGGGAGAAACATTAGTGTGGGAACCCTGCTGTCCCCCAGCACAGAGCAGAACTCCAAAAGCAGTGAAGAGAAATCGGGGATATTGGACGTGGCACCTCACACTCTGGGAGCTCCAGCGGGGCAGGTGGGAGGGGGGCTGCCCCTGGCGCTTTTGCCCAAGCTAGGGTGAGCGATTGTGGTGGAAAGAGGAGCTGGCAGGCCCACTTCCTCTTGGCTTTGTGGAGGAGGCCTAATTAGCGCTGGGCTCTCCTCTCCACTTTGTGTCTCCCCTTTCTCCTCTTACATACTGTCTACTCTTCTCCCTTTCTTCACCCCCTTCATCTTTCCATCCTCCTTCCTCTTTATGCTTCGCTCCACTCCTCTTACCATTGGTATGGAAGAGTTCCAGTGTAAGGAGGCTGAGAAAGAGAGAAATCAGTACCAGATGGATGAGGAGATAGAGAGAGAGATAAGAGAAATTCAATTACCAAAAAGAAAAAAAAACACATTATATTATGATCCCAAATAGATATCATACCTTCTTCCTTTTTAGACTGTGACTGTTTTGACGCAACAGTCTGCTTAAGCAGTCTCAGCTGTAAAAGAGACGCTGACTTGTCTCAGAGGACATCATTATGACTAGCTTGAGCAGTCTGCAAACACTTAGCAGTTATCCACTGATTGAATGTGACCTTTCATCCAGTGCAGGTGCTTATGTCCAGCCTCCATCGATCACTCTCTTATCACTCCTGTGCAATCTATGTGACAGCATGTCAGCGGGTACTGGCTTTTCTCCACTCTCTGGCCCTGTTCTCTAATCACCTGGTCCTTATTGGCTCAAATATGTACAGACAACACCATTCAGAGAGGCCTGGCTTTCTGTGACAGAATACCGTTACCCTCAGTGTGGGCCAATGGCCCATAAACACAGTTGCATGGTGTTCTTTCCTCAAGTGGGCAATAGATCAGTGAACAACACAGTGTGGGATGATTTTAAATGCTTGTTTTATGCTTGGCCTGTGCCTTTGCCTGTGTCTGACAGAAAAATAAAAAATATTTTTTATGCACATTTTTATGCACACTCATTTCAATGATGTGTTATGAAAAACATGTATCTTCAAAATGGTGACTTTTCAGGAGAGGGTAAAATAATCTTAACTTTGAATAGAAGTTCATGTTAAAAAATGGTATTAACAGTACTTTTAGAGACAAAAAAAACCAAAATGGAGATTCTTGGTTTTCATTGGGTAACCTCATATCATTTGGCTGTACTTCCAGCCTACCAGAAATGCACAGGGTAGGTGAACTGACCATGCTAAATTGCCCCTAGGTGTGAGTAGTAACCTGGACTGACACCTTTTCCTTATGCCCAATGATTCCAGATAGGCTCTGAATCCACTGTGATTCTATTCAGGACTATTCAGAACAAAGCAATTGACTGATTGGCTTTCATTGGAGAGCAATGACCCTCTATTGATAAAATAAAATCTGATTTCTGCTTTTAAAATAGTTTATATTGAGGCAATAATCATTTCAACTTCAAATTCAGGTCCATATCTCTCTGCAGAAGAAGTCTGCCATGGACTGGCAGTGAGTCAAGACCGTGGGATTGGATTCGACATCCTGAACAGAGGCGAGGTTCCTTCTCCTGGCCCAAAAGCACTTTAGGATAAATAAATTCAACAGTGCTGTAATAACACTCAGAGCCAGAGTCAACCCCCAGCCTCCAGCCTCTCATGAACATTTTCTCATTCAAGCTCCCTCAACAGCTGCAGGATCTACTCACTGAGCTTTAAAACCATCCACTGACTGGATTCCTGTGGTCTACCTACATTCTTACACACAATCACACACACGTATCTACAGTATGCACATACACTATATGAACAATAGTTTTGTGACACCTGCTCGTTCATTATTTCTTTCCAAATCAAGGGTAGTAAAATAAAGAATAACAGAAGGCTTTCATGTATATTTTGGATTGGATGCATTGTTGTAGGGATGTGACAGCATTCAGTGACAAGAGCATTACGATGTTAAGCCATTAAAGTGAACACAGTTCCTCTGATTCACAGGTGAATGCTGGGGGGCTTTATACCTCTCTAGCCTGTGCCTGACAGAAGGCATGGTGCCAATAGATTCATGTTTATCTGTTCCAGAGAGTCCTATTCTATCAGCAGTACTTCTCTAGAGGGATTAGACAAGCTGTGTGTGCATTTGCACATCTGTGTCAGCAATGGGTGTATTTAAAGCATTTTCATTTATTAGAGAGGGTGTTCTCAAACATATAAACAAAGCGTTCAAACATATTCAGTTTTTTATCATAGTAAATAAAGTATTCAACCTCATGTTGCCTTGCAGTATCTCCATTTTTGTCCAGGACAAATATGTCCTTTCTTAAATTTCCACAAAATGCCCAGTCCATGCTAAAGAAAAACATCCCCATACATGATGCTGCCAACCCATACTCCACTATTGGGATTGTTTATGTTGAGGAATGGAATTTTTCAGGATTAGCATTTCAAAGTTTAAGTTTAAGCATTTAAGTTTTTAGTAAAGTTTTATTGCAGCCACGCTCCCATACAAGCCATACATACTATTATATATAAGACTCTTGATATTGTTGACTGGTTTACTTTCACTCCAGTAAACCTTTGAAGGATGGCCTTGTCTAGCCAAAACCTGTGTGGTAAAATCATTTCCTTATGAAATGAAATTGCTCTTTGTCTTCATTTTCACAGCTTTCTTTCAGATTAAAGGGATCTTAGGTAAACTTGAACTACTGAATCACAGGTAATGGAAAATTATAGGACAGTTGTTTCCTTATTAGGACAATGAATGTGGAGCTTCTGCAACAGAGGCTGTGCAAACAACAATTTTCCAGTTACTAATTTTTGTCACAGAATCCTTTTCATACATAAAACCATAAAGGGCCAGACTTTTTAAATGGCAAAACTGAACAAACAGGGCACAAAATATCAAAAGTTTTTGTAATCTAGCCAAACCTGATGACTGAAGGGGGGAGTTCAGCTTCCGTTGTAACCTTATTATTGTTAATCTTCCATAAAGTTCTATCCTGGAGACAAAATGTTTTGTTACATGATGCGATTTTTCATATATGGGTTCTTCAGTGGTTCTTTAGTAACATCAGTGGTTCTTTATAGAACAATGACACCTCAAAGACCCATTTCAATACTTTACCCATTTCAAAATTTATACTGAATCTTGGTAGTCAAAACAATCTGTCAATTGTTTTCTACAGCATCTAAGCATGAGGAAACTCTGGATTCTAGCCTTGTCTAAAAGCTAAGGATATCTAAGTGAACAGCAAAGCACTTTGGTAAGCTGCTCTGGAAAAGGGTGTCTGCTAAATTCCATAAATGTAAATGTAAATGTAAAAACTTCAATTATTGTTTTTATGGATAGTGGTGCTATATTAGTACCTGCTCTTAAGAACCTTTTATAAATGATTCCATGTAGCACCAAAAGAGTTATTCTATTGTTGCAAGCTGAAAAGAACGATGTAGAAGACTTTTTGCAATCAGTACAGTAATTATTCTACTATTGGTCAGCCTGTATGCATCCATTCATCACTGCATATACAGCCGTTTTCAGCCTACTGGTCACACTATATACAACCTTTGGTTATCCTGATGTTAACGCTGAATAATATGGTAAAGATGTACCTAGCTGAACTAAACCACAAACCTGCCTAATACTGCATTATGAATGAACTACTGGAAGAGTAGAGAGAGAGAGAGAGAGAGAGAGAGAGAGAGAGAGAGAGAGAGAGAGAGAGAGAGAGAAAGGCATGATGGACAGACAGGAGGCTTGGATGGGAAAAGCAGACCTGGAGTGGAGAAAGAGTGCTCACTGTGGATTCACTCACAGGGCCACTGTCAGTCGTCAGCTTTGCTCTGGGTTCTTTCCACTTGTTATTCCCCACAGAGGAATTGTCCACTTAATCAAGATGTAAGCTTGACATGGAATTGACATAAAGTGCACTGGGTTTTGTAGATTTCTTACAGAAATAGAAAATGCAAACATTGTTCAGCCATTACAAGAAGGAAGACAAGGAGAGAAAGGTCACAGGTCAAACTGAAGGAGCAAAGAGCCACAGCTGGATGGGAGTTGCCAGTGGTTCATTAAGAGACACAAGCACAAAATGTGATCTCAGCATAAAGATTTGGCCCAGGAAAATCTGCACTCTGGTGACTCTAACTGTCTCCTCTCTGTCTCTGCCTGTGTATTTGTGAGTATAATGAGCAAGAGCCTTGGCTACTCTCTTCCTTTCTCTGTCCCCTATTCTCTTGCACACAAGTTGTTTAAAATGATGGTAGAGAAGCTGGCCAGGTTCCACCCCCACATAGAGCTGCACTCACCCCCTCAGTCTGGTTTCAATATCTGGAAAACGAAGAAGTTGTGAAAGAGAAAAAAAACATCTTGCCTTGTAAATCCATTATTGTTCAGGATATATCCCAAATCCAGCTTTAATAGTGCTGTTTGTTTAGGATATGCTCTCAATCCCTCACTACATAATCCTGTCCGTTAACTGAAGGTTTAGCAGCACAAGTAAATACGATAATGGAGGCCCTTACATGTCGGCCGAAAAGCAGCTACGACACCCAAGCCCAATCTTTTCCAGATGCCACTGAAAGATCATGTTATTTACATTCAGTTCCCACAGCAACAGCCCCCCTTACAGTGCTGCACACTTACGCTGTTGTTGTAGTAATATCGTTTTTTTTATCTGACAGACTCTGATTATGCAGGAATGATGATTGTTTCCATTGGTGTGCTAATGTCTCAAATGTGCACCTTCCCATTTTGGAGAATAAGGGCCTGCGTATTGCCTATGATATCTGATATCCACATTCAGTACACATTAAAGGCTAATCACTTCTATCATTTCCATTAGGCCAGCGTACTACCACATCATTCACCCGTGCAGTGTGGTTTCAGTCTGATTCATTGCACTCCATTCCAGTCTTACTGTGGGTATGGATGGTTAGCTTACTTCATTAGGCCTAATTGTTTCTATCTGTCTGTTCAAGCTTGATGAAATTGACCATCCTTAAAGCCACTCTGGAGACTGTCCACTAGAGGGTGGCCTGTGCTCAGGAATCTTGGCCATGAACTTGTTGGCACTGATAGATGTTGTTCCATTTGACCTACCATCATACATACCTGTTAAAGAGAGATATACTGTTCTGTTTTTAAAGACTACACACTATATTCTCCTGTTACAGTAACATAAGGAAACCCCCTTGTTCATAGCTTATCCACAGTCTAAACAGAAAAAGAATGGGAAATGTACTTTTAGAGGGTCTTAAGAAAACATGTTGATGCTGTAGCTGAAGTGCTGATTTTGTTGTATTCCATCAGAACATTGCAGGGTTAACAGGTGCATATGCCTGCATGTTTCTGTATGTTTAGAATCTTAAACTGTACATCTGCAGAAATGTGGGATATTTCATATCTCAGATTGAGACATTTTGTTCCACAGTAGTGGCCAGTTATCAGAAAGTTTAATGGTTTTAATGAGAGAACAATTATGTTTACATCACATAATAAAGACGAGATGTTTGTGTTCATCATTTTATGCAGGGTGAGTAGATAATGTTGCTAATGACATTTGTTTAATCTGTAATCTTAAATTGGTGAAAAGGTGACTTTAATAAAGGTAAAGTTGTGTAAATGAAAGCTACTGCCTTGATAATCCATTGTTTTTCAGGATATGGCTCCATGCTCCACTGCTAAAATGAGTATTTGAATTCTATCTTTCACAGATGCCTAAATGTTTGCACAGAGTGACATTTACATTAGTGGATAGCGCTGTTGCCTCACAGCAAGAAGGACCTGGGTTCGATCCCTGGGTGGGGCGACCTGGGAAGTTTCTGTTTTCCCCGTGTTCGCGTTGGATTTCCTCCCCACAGTCCAAAGACATGCATGGTAGGTGAATCGGTGACTCTAAAGTGGCCCGTAGTGTGTGTGTGTGTGTGTGTGTGTGCGCGCGCGCGCGCGCCCTAAGATGGACTAGCGCCCTGTATAGGGTTGTTTCCCGCCCTTGCGCTCAGAGTTGCCGGCTGGGCACCGACTCCCCCGTGACCCTATTCAGGAAAATGGATGGATGGATGTTCATTATTTGATTCAAAAAGTGAAACTGTCCTTATATAGTCACTACATGTATAGTTACATTTTAAACCTTTTTATTTTTTTTATACAGTTAATCAGTATGACTTATAAATAAGAATTCCAGAATTGAAAAACAAACAAACAAAAATTAAATAACAAATTCTAGTTTTGTGTATGTGCGCATATATTGTATCTTCAAAATTGCAAAAAAATGTTCTTTGAATGGAAGTGAATGTAAAATAAGAACTTATTTTTCTCATTTTAGAGAATTTCTTTTGGTATACTCATCCAGAACAATTTATACAGTGTATGGAGAAGATACATGTAAAGAAAAATAAAATAAAACAAACAAAAAAAATATGTGTGTGTGTGTGTGTGTGTGTGTGTGTGTGTGTGTGTGTGTGTGTGTTTGTCTGTTCTTCAAGAAATTTGAAAGTTAGATGAAAAAAAAAAATCCCCATGTGAAAATTCTGCTTAAACAGTAATGTTAACACCATCCTCGTTAAGCACACATCAACAAGTCTTCCTACCTCTGTCACCACTAATTATCATGTAGTAATCCATCTGTAACATTTATGGTTTGTTTTAAAAACCTGTTAATCTCTGGGCAGCCATATTTAGGATATGAGAAGAGATTCCAGCTGTGATGGGTATGCCTGGGCTTCTCTTCGCATTATTCAGGAACAGAGCTGCAAAGCAGCAGGCCATAAAAGCAGCTGCCCGTCTCCAAGCCAGCTATTGTGCACTATAATTATGTATTTAATTACATGCAAATGCTGAAGCAACTTTTTGTTGTTGACTGTGTTGTTGCCACTGAGTTCACCAACTTCATGAAGACACCATATAACAGAGATTCTAATTCTGCCGGTGTAGAAAACAGTAATTTGTTAAGTCGACAGGGACCTCACATCAGCCTGTATGAGTGAATGCAGTGGCTCAGGGAGGATAAACCATACGATAATGAAATTCCTCCTTTGAGGAGGTGTCATTATGTTATAGAACTACTGTATGTTTGCCTTCTAATTGCAGAAACAAATGACCATAGTCTCTTCAACAGGGTAACACTTCATATCTTAAACTGTGTCATCATTGTCATTTTCAACATGCATTTGTTTTCAGATGGAATTTAGACTCACCACATTGACCACTGTAGTTGGGCATTTACTGCAATACGTTGTGAACCCCACACAGCCATCTCTGGATGTGAAATGGCCTGGATGTTCTCCCTGTGCTTAGCAGCACCAGGTTTGTGTTTACCATGAAGAACATAAAGAGATTACACTGAAATGAAATGCAAATTGAAATTACAGGGTTTAGTGCAGAGAAAGGGAGGAGGTTCCAGGCCTATGACTTCAGTGTAAAGCAATACCCTTTAGAGATGCTGAAGATCAGTGTGCTGACAGCAGGAGGGCCTAAAGGGGGCACACGCACATATGCACATGCATACATAATTTTCCATACATACGCCATACATTATGTGCAGCGCTTGCAGTGTGTATGTGATAGTGAAAGAAAGAAGGGGGAAAAGATGAGAGTAAATTTGGGAGAAGGGTGAGTTTGTAATGATGCACAGTGGTGAAATCAGGCCTCAAGCCCAGCAGCTTTATCTGGTTATCATCACTGTCCTGCTTTGGGGCTACCAGCTCTCTGTCTCTCGTTCTCTCACTCTCTGGTGTATCATCTGTTCTGTCCACAACTTTTCTCTGCTGTGGGTTTATTTTTTCATTATCAAACTGCGTAAGATCAAATATTTCTGTAGTATCTATGTCACTCTCATATAAAAGCAACTGAGCTAATTTAGTGACATAATGATCTAGTTACTATATATTACACATTGCAGTCCATGAGATTGAGTGCCATTCACTTTGTTAAGACCCAGCTGGCCACTAGTGTCTATAGAAGTTGTTATCTGGTTGAATGTAGGTCATGACATTGGATGACCAAAATTAAATCTACAGTATCTACATCAGTGTGAAATTGTAACATTGTTATGTTGTTGGTTTTGATTCATGGGATTAAGTAACCAAAATTCAATATCTGTCAAATGTTGGAACTTGATGACAACCCAATGTTAGTTGATTTCCAACCCAACCCATTTTGCATATGTACAATCATTTTCAACTATAATTCCACTGTCTATTTCACTGTCAAATTGACAAACTATACCAGCTGGAGAACACTGGAGTGCATCATTGGTCTAATGTACTAGTGCTATGATAGTGATATGATGATCTGAAGATTGCAGGTTTAAATCCTGGGTCATGGTGCTTGCCATCAGCAAGTCCAAGAGAGCAAAACTGGCCATACTGCCCCTGGATTGGTGGATGGCGCTATCTCCTCACATCACACCCAGTGCAGTCTGTTAACCATTGTATCAGAGTTGGGGACCTAGCATTTTCCTCTGAGTGCATTGGCTGCCCAGCAATAATACAATAGAGACAGTTTGATTATTATTATTATTATTATTAGTAGTAGTAGTAGTAGTAGTAGTAGTAGTAGTGTTATTTTTATTGACCAAAAAGAATGGCAATGTCCCATCAATCATATCTAAATGGCAGTGTCTTTATGATGTCTTTACATCATTGCCTAATTTCCCAAAAATATCTTAACTGGCGTGATGCTCACTTTGCACTAAGATGCTCTTTGGAAACCCAAAACTATTTGATGATTTTATTATGTACTGTGTAATATCCACCCATCGAGCCATCTTCTTATTCACTTCAACCCGGTCAGGGTCACAGTGGGTCTGGAGTGGGTCTAGCCGGAATCATTGGCCACAAGGCAGAAATTTATAATATTATATACATACAGCATATAATGCTGTGCCAATGACATGCTACATAATTTAATAGACAGGGTAACTATAGCATGTGCTTGAACAATGTAAAATAAAACTGATATTGAAAACATATTTTGACATCTCCATGTATTTTCTGTCTCTCTTCCCCCATCTCTCTCTCAAACACACAGACTAGGTTATTGAGACTTGAATGTGGAGTTCTTACTGTGTTCTGGCATTCTATCAGTCATCATGTTGGTGGACAGACTGGGTGATTGAGCAGTCATTAGCAGTGACTAACGTGTTGATGCTGAGTAATGATAGCCTGAAACAATAAATGATTTAATCATCATACAGCCACACATTTAGCCAATGTAAACTAGGTCTCTGCAGTCCAACTGGGACCCCAGTGACCCACATTCAGGAAATGATGACCTCTGTGTGTGTCCCATTCAGAAATTGGGGAAATGTGTGTGCTGAGGGATTTCTAGATTCATTTTTTTGCTGTATAGCAGTGATGACAATAAGGTTTAAAGAATTGTGGAAGTGGTCCACAGCGTTCCACAGTTTTTTGCTTTGAGTTCATCAGGCGAAAATAAAGATGGCAGGGGAAAACTACACAGAAACAGAGGAAAATGGAAGGGATAATTGCATTAAAATTAAGTTTGGCTTTATTCTGCAGAGTTTATTGAAGGATGCTGGCACCCTATACACAGAGATAATAACCGTTTCTTGCCTTCAAATGACATGAACCAAATTAATCATGTCATCCTGTCTACTGCTGGTTGCTCTGTGGTCTAATTAGGAGAAGACTCTTTTCTCAGTATCAGTTCTATGACAAACCACAGACTTTGTTTTCAAAGAACTGATTTTCTTCCATGACTCCCTGCAAAGGCATGCAGCAAAAACTTAAAGTAAAAAATATCTATGTTTAACATCATTATATCATTTAAATGCAGATACATCTTTTGTGAGCATTTCAGGATAACCACTGAGAATTCATTATATTAACATACAAATAAATAGAAGAACCCTCTTTACACCCACAGCTTGCTTGAGTTCAGATACAATATTTGAGTGACATTATCTTCTTACTCTTGCTAAGAAGTGTGCAGAGTGTGTGAATTGAACAGACAGAGAATGTCTCTGAGTTTGTTGGATTGCACATAGACCTAGTCTGGGAATTATTCTAAATGATAAGTGGCTTGGCTGCTCCCTGGTCATAGCCCCAAATCAGCACCTTTAACCCTCTTCATTACCAACTTTATGATGGCAGGAGGGTGAAGACAGGGGAGGAGAGTGAGAGAACAGAATACACACTCCTCCCTTCTGTACTTCTTCCCTCCTGTTCTGTCAGCGCTATAACAGAAAAGGAGACAAGGTGCTGAAACGCATCTCTCCAGAGGGACCTTGCTACTACCCCTTCCCAGTCCCCCTAAGCTCACTATAAACACACACACACACACACACACACACACACACATACACACACATTCACACATGTGCTGTTCTTAGACAGGACGACTACAGTGGACCATGGCTGAGTGAAGGGCTGCATGAAGCGATTGGTCTATCCAGGCTCCTCCCACAGATGTGTTCTTTCATAGCAGCTGCTGTAAAGTTGGGCAAGCTTTTCATAATGTTAGGAATTCCAGGTAATGAAAAATTATAATTCACAGGTAAGTGGTTAAAATGTGTTAAATTTATATTTATTTTACATGCAAGGGTGCAGTAACATGCATACTAATAGTTTTATATTGTTCTTGCTAACTCTTCAAATCATGTAATGTTCTGTTTTGTTCAGCATGATTAAAAGTGTTAGGTAGATTAGAATGTGTGATCCATGCTGCCAAATAAATTGTTTCAGCATCATCATCATCATCACCATACATCATACGTCAACTTTGATTGGTACAAAAGGAAAATGTGCAATGTTCTCATTTTCCTGATCTTCAATACACAACTCTGATTTTCAAAACACAGAAAGCTTTATTAATATCACATGTTGCCCAAACACATGACATGTTGGATCATTGAATTCTGCAGAAATCTTGTGAAAATTCCTGATATAAATTACACTGTGTAAGTCAAAGCCATATTTATTTCATGTGTTGACCCATATGGCATTTCACTCAGTGTTCTCCTCCAAGCGTTACAGCTAAGCCTATCTATTTTATCCACAGAATATATAATTCTGTTGGTGGTGAGGAGTAAGACTCATTGAAAAATCTGTGAGAAATGATGAAGACTGTGCTTTGGTGGAAAGAAGAGACATCCTTCCTGCTAAACAAAATGGGGAATAACATGAGTCATAACAAAATGGGGAAAGTGGAAAACAAACATGCAAAAGACATTTTCAAAATCTCCAAAAGGTTTTTGTCCAGCAATGACAATATATAAACTGACAGTTCATAATATGCCATGAATATGCCAAGAATGCTGCCAAAAGCCATATTTAGACACATTAGTTTTACCTGGGGTGGCGTACAGTAATTTTACATTGAGTACAGTGAGTACTTCCAGGCTTGATTGCTGATAACGTATTAGAGGATGAAAATCAGTCTGATAACCTATTAGTGATAATGATAACTTAATTTGAACATAACTACGCTACCGTCAACGTGGACTGAACCACCCTCCCATCTGAATAGAGTTAAAATCAACCTGGAGAAGACAAATGATGAAGTGTTTTATACACAACACAGTTTGATTTATTTCAGGCTATTATATGAAGGTAAATGTAGTAAATGTTAATTATAGTTATAATTTTAAGTTCACTAGTTTGGATTTGCTTCAATAGTACAGTCCAGTTCTACAGTGCTCCATTTTAAAATGGAACAAAATATACAAAATATACTGCATTTTTGTTTATGGTAAATGGGATTGTTGCTAGTTTTCTTAATCTAAAGTAAAACTTTGCAAGGCTTTGTAAGAAAGTGTGCATTTTTGGACAGATGTGTTGGTAGTATTGTGTGCCACAATGAGTGCAGCAGCACAGACAGAGCTAACTCCATTAAAGGCCACCCATAGCCCAGAGTCTGTGTGCTCATTTAGGTTTCTGGCTCTGGGCTTCAGGCTAGCAGACATGGCATGGCTATAATGAAAACCAGACTCTCCTCAGAGAAGCAAACATTACTTTACACAAAATACTTTTCTCCAAGTGTTTATTTTCCTTAACAGAGTTTCACACTGAAATAAGAGCAAAAAAAGTTTCAATACGTGGAAATTTTTCCTTAGGCTCTTACTCCTCAAAATTTTCAATTAGATGGAACTATCCATCCATCTAAGCAGTTGATCCATCCGTCTTCCCATCCATTCATCCATCCATCCACTTGGGTGGCAGGCGCCCTGTGGGCTCGTGGGCCATGGTGTCAGAGGGGATGGCCTGTCTGTCAGTGTCAGGATGGAGGCGGATCAGGGAGTCGTTGATGCAGGCTGAGGCCCAGTCCTGGCCCCAACGATCCCCAGGCCCCCTGCCTGCTTCTATTATCACAGGTGGACTGTCGGTCACCACCAGCCAGCCCATTCTCTTCTCAGCACAGGAGGAGCGGTCAATAGGCCCTGATCTCAATACACTCCAGCAAGGGATAAGAGGGAGACCTCGTAGGTGCTTTCAGAAGAGCTGAGAGAACCACGAGGGTGGCCATGCAGATAAATCTGTGATGAGGAGATGAACAATTAGTTACCACAGAGGGTGATGATAGATGTTCACTTAGTAGGAAGACAGAATTTCACTTTTCTGTGCACAGTTGGCTTGGGTGCAGAGAGTTTTTTTTCAAAACCTGACCACTTATTTGCCAAACAGGTGAACATGTGTTATTCAAATTATTCAAATAGATTTCTCATCCTGTGAAGAACACAATTCAGTACCACATTCAATACCTATTCCACATATTGGAAACATGGTAGTTATTTGTACAATTGACTTAATCCACTTAAATTCACAATCAGAAAATTAAATATGGATTTCTACTTAAAAGAGTACAAAGCTTCTTACTGGGGCTGTAACCTACCAGGGTACAATAAAGTACATTTCAGTGCAAGTCATTTTCTGTGATCATGTTTTATTGTACCAGTACCTGTACTGTACTGGTACAGGTACTGTTATTTACCAGAAGTCCAATATTGTACCTTTGATGGTACATTTACTTTTTACTGTGTTCAGATCAAGAGATAACACCCCAGCCAACACGTTGGAATCAGGCCTGCTCTGTTTTAGGCTCAGGAAGTTTGGCTACAGGTATTCTGGCAAATAGAACCAGGGCCAGTTTCACTTTGCCACATCTGGGCCAGTTATGGGTCGGAGGGTTTGTACTGGCTGGGATTTGAACATCTGGGAACTTGATTTACTATAAAGGGACCATAGCTGGTGTTCATATGTGTTCTATATTCCTGCATCCTTGTGTTCTTTCCTGACATTCATTGTTTGCATTCATGGTATTGGCAAACACCCAGTGTAATAGAAAATCAAGGGACTTTACCAATCCTAGAAAACAAATAATTGACCTGTGTTCTTGGGAAGAACATTCTTGACAAGTTACCTTTGAAGAGCATACTTGAAAAAACTCAAAGATTGAGGACTGTTGAGATGTGCTGTGTATCATTTTAGCAAAAGCAACCACAGGAGAGTATACAAACCTTGTGACATAACAGAATATAAAATTTGCTTATATTAAATTAACTGAGAATTGGCAATTTTACTACCCATTCCAACCTCATTTTAAAAAGCAGAACCAAAGGCCCTGCATATTTACAATAAAACATACAGATTTACCATTGTGGGTTTGATTGAAGTTCTGCTATTTGATCTTCTACCATTGCATATGCATTGAAATTCACAATGAATGCTGTTTGTTTGAGTCACCAATCAATGCACCTTCAGTTTTTGAGGTGAATGGAACAAATAAACATTTGGGAATTTTTACTGTTCTTGGCAAATCCATACTTGAGAAATGGAATACAACTTGAACAGATGACATCAAACAAGAGTACACAAGAACGCCTATTGAGAAATAGCCCAAATGTTTCTCTTTGTGTGAAGGAGTATGTGAAGTCCAAACAGCCTGTGCATCCTACAGTAGTTAAGCCTTGCTGATTAACAATGAAGTCATAAGGAGGGTTTTAACCCAGACATTCATATGACACACAAAATGGGGCAGCCAATCATTAAGTCATTTCCATATCATCAAAAATCCTCATAATAAATGCATCATTTGAACACAGAAGTTGCATTTTTCACATGAATATTTCAGAATGAATGGAGTAACAGAAAACAATAAATGAGTGCAATAAATTCTCTAAACATAAACATGCATAGAGATCCCTTACACAGGGAAATTTGTTCCATGTAGTGAAACATACACATACACATTTGTGCATACACACACTAGTGGGCAGTTCACAAGGCTGGTTCCCTAAACACCAGCCCACAACTTTAAAAATTACATAAAAAATATAATATCTGTAATATTTCAATTTTGGAGATGTGTTTTGACAGTGATGATATTAATCATATTAAAGGCACAATAACAAAAATAACCTATTTAATTTAAAGTGTAGTAGTTGGAGTAGTTCACACATGTAAAACTGCATCATGATTGGCATTTAAACCCATACAAATGTCTATAAATTATCATAATTAAAAAGTATTAGATAAATGTAGGTTGTGTACTCTTTATAAAACAACCTCTTGATATTTAATCTTTATATATTAAATCACAACTATTAAAATGTATGCTTATTCATTCAAACTTGTTTGTCACAAAATGATTTGTGAAAGTACCCAATTCATGTGGACCACAAACAGGGTATACGTATTCACAGTGCTTCACTTTTTGCACATTTTGTTATGTTACAGCCTTTTTTCATCTATATGGTGCTGTTTACAACAAGGGATTTGTTACAAATCTTGGCTCTCTTGGCTGTGTGCTTAGGGTCATTGTCCTGTTGGAAGATATATCTTTGTTCCAGTGTGAGGTCCGGACAACTCTGAAGCAGGTTATCAGAGATGTCTCTGTACATTGCTGCAGTCATTTTTCCCTTGATCCTGACTATTCTCCCAGTTCCTGGTGCAGAACGACATCCCCACAGCATGATGCTGCCACCACCATGCTTCTCTGAAGGAATGTTATTGGCTGGGTCAAGGGTGGGTACCTCTGGTCCTGGAGGGTGGGATTCCTGCAGTTTTCTGATTTCCAACACACCTGATTCAACTCTGTTAATTGCCAAGCTTAGTAGGTCTGTTAGAACAAGACATCCTGTACTGGACTCTGGCCCCCATTTGCACACTCATAGGCTAGGTGATGAGCAGTGCCTGGTTTCCTCCAGAGATGATGCCTGGCATTCAGTCCTAAATGTTCAATGTTTTTGTTTCTCATGGTGTGAGAGTCCTTTAGGTACATTTTGGGCTGTCATGTGCCCTTTACTGAGGAGTGACTTCTGTCTGGCTACTCTATCATACATGCCTGATTGGGGGAATGCAGCAGAAATGGTTATCCATCTGGAAGGTTCTCCTCTCTTCACAGAGCAACCTTGGAGCTCTGTCAGAGTGATCATTGGATGTTAGTCACCTCCCTGACTAAAGCCCTTCTGCCACGATCATTCAGTTTGTCCAGACGGTCAGCTCCATGAGTCCTGGTGGTGCCACACTTCTTCCATTTAGAAGAATGAAAGCCACTGTGCACATTGGGACCTTCAATGCAGCAGAAACCCTTCCACAGCTCTCAATACAATCCTGTATCTGGTTATTGTCTACTGACAATTACTTATAATTCATGGGCTGTTATGTGCTCTGATATGTACTGTGGGGACCCAATATAGATGTGTGCCTTTCCAAATCATGTCCAATCAACTGAATTTACTCCAATCAAGCTGTGGAAACATCTGAAGGATGATCAATGGAAACCAGATGAACCTGATCTCAATTTTGAGTGTCATGTCAAGGCTGTGAATATTTTTGTGTTTTCATTTTTGATATCAAAAACAAACTATTCTCACTTTGTCGTTGTGGGATATTGTGTGTAGAATATTGAATATTGAAAAATGTATTGAATCCATTTTGGAATAAGGCTGCAACATAACAAAATGTAAAGCGCCATACTTTCCGGATGCACTGTACATACATATACTTACACAAACATGGACAAAGCATTCCACCACACACACAAACACACACACACACACACACACACACACACACACACACACACACACACACACACACATTTTCTTTTCATCTATCATAGCCAGATGACACGTAGGTTTCCCTATGTATTTCCTCTCTCTCTCTCACACACACACACACACACACACCACACACACACACACACACACACACACACACACACACACACACACACACAATCATTTCAACTTTTACCACTGCCCAGAAACAGCCTCTTCCAGGCACCATGGGCTATAATAGCAGGTTAAAGAGGCATGGGGAATATGAGGAGAGGGTGGAATAAAACCACCTTTCCTGGACAGGGAAAGCAAAGGACATATGAAGGAAAGAAAAATAACAGACGTACTTTGATTAAAAAAAAAATCTTGTGATGGAGATGCAAAATGAGGAATCTCTACTGGGTGGCCAGCACAGAGCCTAGAGGCTGTAGAACTGGATAAGGGGGGTGAGAGGGACTACAGAGCGCATACACACACTCTCACACACACAGGCAGTTCCACTAGTATATTTACACACAGATGTTAGAGAGGACTCAATCAAAGTTTCATGAAATACAGTGCGGATTGCCGCAGGAGATATGGAATGATATTTGTGCAAATACAACCAGATGCAAAGGTGGGAGAAATCAGCAACAGATGTGGGTGAAGGGGGTAAAGCAGGGCTTGAACTCTGCAGGCCTTGAAACATGTGTAAGACAATCCAGGCTGGTGGATAATCCAATAGGGCTGAGCGAACAGTTGGCTGATGGACCGTGAAGCAGCTGAGGAGGGCCAAATCCAACCACAACACCTTTCAGTCAACTACGACCGAATTCATGGTGTGATTGAATCATACTGCATTCATGTGTTTGTTTCATATTGTTTTCTTTATGTGTGTGTGTGTGTGTGTGTGTGTGTGTGTGTGTGTGTGTGTGTGTGTGTGTGTGTGCGTGCGCATTAAAGTGTTTGAATGTCTTGACCTTACTGAAAAAACAGCCTGGTTAGATGGTCAAGCTATAGGGTATGGTTTTCTTGTTGGATTAGCTGGACTATATGCATGATGATTCAACATTTTCAATGGGGTATAGGTCTGGTGATGCAAAAGACAATGGCTTAGTATCTGTGCAGGCCCAGCATCAGGGTAAGGCAGTAGTCCACATTGGGTGAAATTTAAATGACAAATTAGGCCCTAATTCCCACATTTTCATTGTCATTTTACATTAAATGTTGCATTATCTTATGGGCCGTTATGTGTTCTAGTGATAAACAAATGGGACATGAGGTGAAAACATTGAGAACCCCTGATCTAGTCTTCTGTATTATTGAGTGAAAATTCTAATGGATAATAACAAAATAAAGTTCTAAAGTAAAGTACTAAACTTACTATTATAAATATCCTTATAATAATTATAATAATATTTTCATATATTAATGCATTTCAGCTCAAAACCACTCTGGATGAACAGCTTCCAGGGGGATTTTTAGTTTTCATTTATTAGAAATACTTTTTAATGTTTTGGTGAATAAAAGTGCGTCAAACTATGAAAATATCCCTGAAAACTAGTCTGTTAGTCAAAGCTGAACTGCTTTGTGAGACAGCTTGGGCAGTAAAGCTCGAGCTGTTTTCTGTTTTGAGGTGGAAACGGTATGAACTTCACGGGCCTCCGTAGGTGTTATTATATGTGACTCAACATGGCGCTGTCCATGATGAGGAACGTGAAGTGTGTTTTTCGTGTGATTCAGAAAACCTGTCCGTATAAAAGACTTTTCTGCACAGAGACACAGACCGAGACAAAGGTAGGTGTTAAAGCCGCCCCGATTCTGCGGGTTGTTTAGGTGTCGTTTGTGTTTCAGGCGTTTAAAGCGACTCTGGAGCTTCACCTTCACTGAGGATGAAAGATGCCCTCGAGTCGTGACGAATCTGAGCTGATTGTTAATAAAAATAGGATTGATTTGAGGATCTCAGCAATATACCGTATCTGTCACCCGTGTGGAGCAGAGTGTTTATTTGTCACGCACAGTTATACAAGTACAACATGTAGTGAAATGCTTATTACGACTGCTTGTACTTTTGTGTATCTCTGCCAAGACTCACACACCCAAGCCTTTTCTCTACTGCAGCGTTTGTGGCCACAAAGGCCCACATAGAGTAGGTGGGAAGTTATTATTTTTGTATTTATTTCTATTTTTATATTTTTGCTCTGATTTTGTTTCTGGATGACTTTGCAGATGGCCGTAACAGTGAAAGGTTCCACAAATACTTATAATATTTTTTTTGTTATTGCAGCAAATTTTTTGGACAGCAGTTATATTTACCCTGTATGAACAACAACAACAACAACAACAACAATAAAACCTAAAGTGTGAAGATTTCTTGGTGGACCGCTAGGAAAACCCTTGAATTGAAATGAAATATTTCTACCGTAGTTTGAGGGCTGCACAATATTGAAAAGTGTCAAGTGTTTTTAGTGCTTATAAGAGAAAAAATAATTGTAGATATTAAATTACAATCTTAAAAATTGCAGGACAGATTTCACTAGAAATCAATGATCAAATGTCATGACATTAATAAATCCCTGTGTATCAAAGATTGGAGTAAAATAAATGATGTTGTGCAGGTAAACTCTGCTTCTGTCATAAAATATTAATTTTACTTTTGTATCAAGCAGCAAAAAATTAACATTTAATTAAAATCGCATATCATGCGATGTGAATATTGCACATGCACACATTGCAATAACGCTGTTATGAATGTGAGAAAGAGTCAAATGTCGAAGAATAGACAAGCAGTTGTACTATTTCTTTGAACAGTCTATGCATTATGCTGTGTGTCATAGCTTGAAAAGTCCAGCTTTAAATTAAAATATCACAAAAACTTCACATTACACTTGATGTCTTTTAAAGTTGTCTTCTGTGTCAAGGCAGTTTCATAAGGAGTGGTATTATCATTGTTTGACCAGCCCTGTACATCTCAAGTCTCCTTCCTTGTACGTGGTCACTAAGGGCACACTGATCAATCTCTAAAACATTTTTGGTTTTTGCCACTAATAGCTGTAAAAATGCACTTATACCTTAAATAACAAATGAGCATTATTAGGGACTCACAATGGTTAGAATCATATATAAATTGAAATTAAAATATTTTAATGCACATTGCCATAATAATTAAATTTGGCAATGATCACAGTCTGGGAACCATTCTAATCTATACCAAAAATATTTAAATACAGAGTGACTTCTTTTGTCTGTTTGAAATTAAAGTAGGAAATGACAAATATGTACCCATTAACTTGTACCCATTGACCTTGTTTACAAAACTATTGGGAAAATATTTAGCTAATGAGAAATGCATTGAGTACAAAAAAATGCAAAGAAAAAAGGTAAAACTTTACAAAGATAATGATGAAATAAACAGATTGTGAGTATTAAACTGAGATCAAAAGCACCTGATCAGCTGTTGGCTTGGTAATCACAGCACTGCTTTATTATTTCTGAACATAGAAACTTAAGCATCATGTATTATGACTAGGCTCAGGTGCAAACTTGGGAAACCAGAAAACTTTTCCATTTTAATGTATGCTTTTTGTTTCCTTTTCAAATTTTCCAGTCATAATATTAATTAATACAATCTAAGAATGCAATGGGCTAAACTTATCACTGTATGCAATATATTACATCAAAGTCTCTCAATTTTCATTTGGACACATTAGCTGCCCTTTACACTGTCAAAAGCTCAAAAACAACTTTTTAAAAAATACATTAAAAGTTAAGGACCATTTTTATTTTTCTGTAAAATTACAATTTTGGAGATACATGTTCTTTTAGGGTGTTAAACAGGGGATATCTTTAGTTACCTGTTGCACTCCGGCATGTATGTAGTTGCCTTGTTTCTTTGAGTTATGTGGACATATTAAAAATGTGTTGTCAGCAGAATCCAGTAACATTGTGCCTAATTCCTCTCTAAAATGGTCCAGTGTGTCCATGCTCAGGGCACCCTGGGTATGTTAATAAACTGTTAATTAACCCTATAGTCCCCCAGATACTTGTAACAAGCTCAACTTTGACTAAGTACGACAATGACCCTAATTACTGGCCCGCGTGTGTGCTATGGAGCATTTAAAATTCACCTCTGCTGCTCTGCCCTGTCCCTGTCTGTGTGCACGCTTGTGTGTGTGTCTGTGTGTGTGTGATTGACGAGCTGAGTATAGCTGATGGCTGCCTCATGCTTGGCGAGATGGAATGTGTGCTGACCGCCAGCCCGTCTGTGTTTTGTTAGCTAAAGGCAGTGTGTCACCAGGGATGGCGGAGAGGTGTGTGCCGTGACGAGGCGAAGGCTACACAGATCTAGTGGCAAGTAATAGTAAAACCTCAAAACCATCTCTGCACCCCTTCATTACCAGCAACAACATTAGGAATGAGGTGTTGGTTTTCATTTGTTTTAATTTTCTCCAAATGTGAGCAACTGAACACAAACGTGAACATTCACAATGCCTGGAGGTGTGATGTGCGTCAAAACATTGAGGGTAGTCTTGGCAGGGGGAGGTATGAAAAGACATTTTAGCCACGCTGTGCTAAAGTTGAGGCAATGTGCTCCTTGTCTGTGAGCATGTGAAAGTGGAAATTTAGTGTAATGAAATCTTGGATGTAAATAAACCTTATTTGTGAGAAGAATGTGGAATTGACACACCGGCATTATTTTGCTTCAGCAAGCCAATAGCATGTACGACACTGAGACAGACTGTCTTGTGAAGGTGTGATCTTATTTTTAACATCAATAAAGATGTTGAAAATTAAATCTGTGATTTTAAGAATTACTGTGGTATGTGTAATGGAAGTGCTGAAATCTGTGTATGGGTTTTCTTCAGTTAGATTCTTAACTTTTGAAAATTTTAATTTTGCATGGCAATCTTTACAGGCTTTAAAGTAAGTAGAGTTAACAGAATCTAGTACTGAGCTTATTTAGGATTTAGATGATAGATTTATTTGCTGCAATACAATTCAGGAATCCAGGTGGTTCCAAAGGTTTTACTCCACTCTTTCATCCTTTACTTTTGGACACTTATTGTTAAAAATGTAGTTGCACCCAGATTGAATTGATCAATTGAGAAAACAACTGCAGTGGTGTCCTGCCAGATCATCGTTAACTCACTCAGAACGGCAGTGGGTCATCTTCAGTGAGTCCCACTTTTGTCTTGAGTCGACCAACAAATCTGTGTGGAGGCACCATGGTCAGATCCAAGATCAACAGTTTTTTTGTCACACATCACGTATCCAGAAAGTCTGGTGTTATGGTGTGGGTTGCAATTTCTAGTGCACTGTTTGCATATTTGCACATATTTACACATTTATAATTGTATTTATCATAATTTGATACCGTATATACTGTGATCTCCTGCACTATGTCTACTTATTGCAGAATTGCACACTTTTTTCTTGTTTGCACTTTTGCTACTATTTGCACTTCTGGTAGATGCTAACTGCATTTCGATGCTATGTACTTGTACTGCGCAATGACAATAAAGTTGAATCTATCTATCAATCTATCTAAAATTTGCATAAACTGAGTGAGAATATTCAAGCTGCATGGGTGGATTATTACAGTACACCATTAGGTGTACTGTACAATTAGACATCTGGCATGATGAGCCTGGATCAGGGATTTCCCAACACTACTAAACAGTCAGTGTTAAATGCATATAAACAAGATGGAAGGAGGAAGATATTATTAAACTACTCATCTTTCCTCTCATGACGTATACCTGCTCCTCTCTTAGTCTTTTCTTAGTGTTTCCTTGTTTATGACATAAAAAAGTGTCACCTATTTCTAACCTAAATCATCTGCGGTTGCGGTAATGATGGTAATGTTAATATATAGTGTAATATATTGTTTGAAACTACAAAAGTAGTACAACACAGAGAGGCTCGTTTAATTTTCTGTTTTGTTTTTTTTTTTTTTTTTTGAACACTCAACAGTTCACCATAGTCTCAAACGTGTATACTGTATTGTATGGCAGTGGGCCTCAATGGACTCAGGCTGTGTGATAAAACATGATGTTCCCTATCCGGCCCTTAATCGCCTGTGGTCTTAATGGCTGATATCAGTCATCCCAGCCCTGTGCCTTCACAAAGAGGAAGCAGCTCTTAATTCTCCATGAGCTCCAAATGTGCTCGCTCTTGTGTCGGCTAAAGCCATTAACCCAACTCCCAGCACCACACAAGAGAGGTAACAAGAGAAAGGGAGGTGTACATGTGCCAAGTCTTATTATATTAATTCATTACACGATTTGTTTTTAGATGTCAGTTAAGCATGTTAAGTCGCTCAGTGTTATTTGGTTCATTGCACCAAAGTACGAATGAAGCCCTTGCCTTCAAAACATCCCAGGACTTTTCAGAGGACTCATTATTTTTAGTCATTTGGTCGCAGTGCTTTGGATCTGAGCTCCTGTGGAGTCTTGGTCGGTTCTTGCGTCATCTTCCTTGTAGGCTTTTGCTTTCAGAAAATCTGACGTTTTTAATTAAATTGATGTGGGCTATCTGGTATCGCACTTTTGGGCTGGACTTAAGTCAACAGTTACTGCTTGTGCTGGAGGAAATTGGAGGGAGTGAGGGACTGAACTGTGGGGAAGAAGGAGAACGAGAGAGAATGTTGGCCTGAGCCGTGCCTGAGTGTTACCATAATTATATATTGATAAATTTATGAGGTGTGTGCAGGTTATTTCTGCTTCGTTGTGAGTTTTATGTGGTTAATGTGTTATTAGTGGGCTAGCTTTTTCCCATCAAAGTTAAAAAGAAATGCCTACTGACGTGGTTGGAGTTATTAAGTGTTTACATTATGTATAATGTTTTACAGGTCGTCTGTGAAAAACTGATGTCTGATGTACAGTATTTAGAGGTGGAGGTGGGTCATTAGGTCACCATTTGCTTTTCTGAGTCATGCATATCAGTACCTAAACCAGAATTATGTAGCATTTTTACTTTAAAATCGCAGATTCATAATAGTGTTAAGGGTACACTCACTAAAGGGTAATACTCTCTGGGCTCAAACAGGCTGTTATTGCACGGTGTAACCACATCATGTTTGTGTAAAATCTTGTTACCTAACTTTTAGTTAGTTCACATGACTTTCTATTTATGATGTAAGTTCTGTATCTCTCAGCTTGTCAACAAACACAGATTCATGGATGTAAGGGGGAACTGAAAGAACAATTTGTATTTATGGAAGTGGTGTAAAAGTAAATTACTTTCTGCAAATCTAGGGGGATCCAGTACCAAAAAAAATCATAGTACTGCTTTGAAAAGCAGACATCATTAAAAAAGAACCTAAGTAGTCATGTTTAATTGGCGTAATCATCACATAATGTCTATTATGGCATAATATTTTCCATATATTCTGTACTACTGCTTAGTGCTCATTAATGATTAAATGGTCTTATTTTCTTTCATATAACATTAACATATGTTACCAATATCTATGACTGCATTTACAAGTACTCAATATCTGATAAATCAGATAATCAGATTTCTGCAGTTATCTAATAGTTCACAGTGATATAGTGATCACAGGGTGATATGGACAAAAAAACTTATCTTGGTCATTATTATTTGAGAATATGATGCGATATATGATGTGAAGAACTTTGTCCATTTTACGCTCTGTTTAAATCCCATTATACATATAAACATTGATTTTTTTTTCTCCCTAAGTTCAAGTGGTTATGTAAACAGCACATTCTGTTTTAAATCATATTAGAGCCTAGATGGCCCTATTCCACTAAATAGAAGTAGATTTTTGCTCAGTAATCAGATTTCTTGGCTCATATATACACTTTACCTTTGGTTTTCTCAGTCTGCAAATGCACGGCTCTTCAGAGGAGGAGCACCCACCATGAACTAGCCAAACAAAACAGCAAATCCGCCTTCCTCCTCTTTTGATTATTGCATGGTTACAAAGTAGAAATCTGATTATTGTCCAGAAATTTCCAGCTTTATAATTACCCAAGAGAATGCAAAGATGTTTCTTGGAAGACTGACAAAAATAGATTTTCCTCATTTATTGGATTGTCATGTCTATTATAAAGCTTTTTTCAGCCTCTGTGTTAGTTTTACTGTGTATGTTAAATACAATTTCCACCTGCTTCTACCTTATTTAAGTGAATGATTTGAAGTATTTTGAAGTATTGAATGTTTGGTGAATTGCTGTATAGAAGATGTATTGAACTCCATTGTAAAGTGACCAGTGCTGAGTGGATGGTATAGTAATAAAAGTCACTGGTGCTAAGCAGCTCGAGCTTTGCTTTAGGGTTTTGGCCCTCTGGGCTTGTGGAGCAGCGGTGCGTACTGGTGTGCCTGTCCCGGCCTGGTTATTTTTGGAGGGCTGGCCGTCCTGTTGTGCTGGGAGCGCTGTTTTTGAAGAGACTCCAGCACCATTAATCAGGCCGGGGACCTCACGGTGTGAGAGGGCCCCCAGCCCTGGCTCTCCACACTGCACGTTTCTGTTCCTCTGCCTTCACTCTCTGCACAGTGTGAAGCGTAGAGGAACCTCATCAATCTCACCTGTCCGAAACGTCAACCACAGATTTAATCAAACGCTTCGTCTCCTGCTCCCCCCACCCCTTCACCACAGCACCTCCAGAGCACCGCCCTCCTTCCCTGAAATACCTCCATGTTCCCTCGCTCAGCCGCTGCTTTTTCGGCCTTACCGCTCATGCTTTCTTTGCCTCTTTTTTCCCCCTCACCAAGTCGGTTCTCTTTCATTCTACCCTCTCTGTTTTTATTTTAGGTCATTCGCACTTTGCTTCAAGCTGAGTGTATTTCAATACAGAGAAAACACACAATCCCCACTGTATCACCCCTTTAAAGAGCAGGAGTAGGTACACTAAACACGATTTCCTGCTCAATATCTCACTAAAGAAGGGCCCTGCTGGTAGCCTGGTCTAACAGGCTGTGAGAGAGTGAGGGAGACTGAGAGATGGGGTGAAGGAGTGGCAGGCCAGAGGCCCGTGTTTCTGCTGTTCAGCGTGATGTCTGTTTTAATAGGGTGCTTGGAGCTGCACTGACTGACGTACTAACAGTGGGTTCTGTGTGTTTGGGACAGATGGATTGTAGCAGCCGCATCAGTGGTGCTGTTCAGACACACTCTTTTGCTCCCTCCCTCTCCCCCACTCTCTGAGGAACCCCTGCAGAGGTGGACAGGCGTGGAAGGTTGCGTGGGGAAGTGTTGAAATTGGCTTGCTGTCTTGACCGGAATGCTGAAGTCCACTCCAGACTGTCCAGAAAGTCAGATCTCTTGACGTTTTTTGAATCGCTTTTACAAAATTTACTGAAATTGTTTACACTCTGCTGCAAATTCTTTACAGTCTCTTTACAGTTCTCTGAATACACATTTACACCGCATTCCAAATAATTATGCAAATGACATTTTTCTCTGATTTTCCTAAATGGTCAATGCAAATGACAGTCAGAATAAAAAGTCATCAACCGTTGTGTAAAAGTATAAATCACATTTTATTGAAACACCTTCCTGTAATTACAGTATTTTTTCAGAAATATAAAAAAGAACAGTTGTAAAGAACTGAAAACTGTTCTTTGAAATCACCTTCACAATTCTTGCATCCATTGAACTTGTGAGTTTATGGACAGATTCTGCTTGAATTTCTTTGCAGGATGTCAGAATAGCCTCCCAGGCCTGCTGTTTTGATGTTAAACGCCTCCCACCCTCTTTTTGCTTGAGGATTCTCCAATGTTTCTCAATTGGGTTGAGGTCAGGGGAGGATGGTGGCCACACCATTTATGCCCATAGCAGCCAATGACACAGATATATTTTTTGCAGCATGACGTGGTGCACTGTCATGCATGAAGGTGATTTTGCTACAGTTTTCCTTTTTGTACCATGAAAGAATGTGGTCAGTCAGAAACTATATACTTTGTCAGTTAAATTTCACACCTACCAGTTCTCTGTCCATGATTCCAGCACAAAACATAACTCTGCCATCTCCTTGCTGATGTCACACTTTTGTTGGGACATGGTGGCCATCCACCAACTATCCACTTCTCCATCCATCTGGACCATCCAGGGTTGCACAGCAGTCATCAGTAATCTGTAGTCTGTTTCAGAATTTGTCTTCATGTATGTCTGCAACAACTGCAACTGTTCCTGCTTGTGAGCATTGCTCTGAACCAGCCACAAATCTCTTCACAGTGCAGTGATAACACTTACCTTTTCATGAAATATCTAGTGTTTTCATACCTTGTCCAAGGCATTGCACTATTTGACACTTTTCAGCAGCAGAGAGATCGTTATTCTTTCCCATATTCCTTGAAACCTGTGGCCTGCTTAATAATGTGGAATTAGGCTCACCTGGCAAACTAATTATCATAGATGTCTGAGATTGATTTCAGTGATCCACACAGTCCTGAGACACAATATCATCCATGAATTTAATTGAAAAACAAACCCAAAAAAATTCCAAATAAAATTTGTTGGGCATTATAATCATTTATTGCTTTTGATATGTTTATGGTACGTTTATCACGTAAAGAATATAACTTAATTTCAGAAGTCTTCTTCTTGCTTTTTACAGAGCATTCAAATGTTATTAATTTGTACACATTTACAGAGCAGTTCAAACCAGGATACTTACTCATAGTAGTGAGTGTGTTATTATTAAAGCCTTGAATTTTCCTAATGTTGGAACACTATACATGAACATGCCAAAATCATGGGACAGGAGCAAGCATTGTCCCATGGACGCTGAAGAATGCTGCACTGATCTGTGGAATATGTATATATGTGGGGGCTCCTGCATTGAATGTCAATGTGATTTCTGGCAGAGTTGCTTGTCTATTTACATGTTCAATTCTAGCCAGATGCCACTAGTCAAGTACTTACCACCTACTTTACCTCTTTCCACTGTTAGTTGTAATGCCTTCAGTGATAAAATTCTTGATATACACATGACCTTGTGGATCGAGGAATGTTAAATGGCTGTGCAACTTTTTGAATTGTTGTAACGAAATTGAATATCCCATTCATCTGGCACATACTATGATTTTCAACCTCCCTTACAAGATAACATCTCACAACTTATACAGGTGTGGGCTTTCTCCAGCTGTCCAGCTGTTGGTAACGCCACTTCAAGATCAGTGTAGTCTCTAAGATGTTTTAGACAGGTTTTCCTTTGAGAACTCATAATACTGAAAAACAGAAAGGCAAGATTAGACTTTGTTAGAAATTGTTCAAAAACTGCCCAGTTCTTACAAGGATTTTTCCTTACACATATGGAAACTAAATAAATGTAACTGCAGAGAAGAAACAGAAAGATTTATGATCTGAAGCTTACTTATCTGTCAAACGTAAAGCAGGCAGTGTTATAGAATTGGCATCTATGGCTGCCAATGGAAAACATTTGCAATGGTGTAAACAAAAAATGTCAAGAAAGAAAATATTAAATACAGTAATGGAAGCTTCCCACTGTTGCATATGGTAGTTCTTATTATGTTCTTTTCCCTCTCTTTCAACAATGTCCACAGTATCTTCACAATAAGTAAATGGCCTAAGTGGTGTAGGTGGTGTAATCAGAGCTCTGTAGTGTCCCCAGTACTTATTAGAAATAGAGATTGCTGAATTGCCACGTACACATTTGTTGCAGGATACTGGCTGCTGTGGGGTCTCTGCTGTAGACAAATTCTCATTCATCTTGTATTACATGCACCGGCTAAATATCCCCAGAATGTGTACAGGAGTGTGAAAACATGTATTTAGGGTGTACATAACCTTGAGAACTGTTAGCATTAGTGTCATACATGCACACATTTACACATTGTATAGGTTAATGTCTACACCATATGGGAGACTTGGATGAAGAGATCTTTCATCACCTTGGCTGCTCTATGGTACAGCAGTGTTGTGGCTGTCAGTGTAAAATATGAGGAGAGAACACCCAAAGTTAATGCTCTGCTGTGTGTCGTCGGAATTGGGTAGAGAGGAAGAAAGTGCCTCAGTTGTCACTAGGTCAGGCAGAAGGACATTGAAATAAAAGTTACCATTTTAAATTACACTATATGTCCAAATGTTGGACACTACTGATTAATTTCCCTCAGGGAAGCCTCCCAAGGGATCAATAAAGTTCTATCCTATCCTATCCTATCCTATCCTATCCTATCCTACTATTTATGTAGGTTTATTTGCACCCATTGCCAACACAGATGTGCAAATGCAAACACACAGTTTGTTCAGTTCCTGTTGAGAGGTTTTGTCAATAGACTAGGACTCTCTGAAACGGATAAACACGAACCTATAGGTGCTGTGCTTAATGCCAGACTTGGGCTAGAGGCGTATAAAGACCCCTAGCACTGGGCTCTGCTCTGCTCTGCTGGAACTGGTGTTTTGTGGAATAATTGTGCTCCATACAGTCTTTTTGGGATGAGTTGGGGAGTTAGGGTAGGGTGACAGGGATGGATTGGACATATGGAGAACTGGGAAAATTTCAGGTAGGCTACTATAGGCGTGGGCCGCTGAGATATTGAAGGGGCTGATCGACCAAACCGATTCCACTGGTCAACTGAACGTTAAAATCCAGGGCTGAATTATGTTTCCAGTCTAGCCCCATAGGGTGGTAATCATCCAATATCCTGAATAGTAGAGACAGTTACTCCAACAATATCAGGATAAACTCTTTTTAATAGTCCCGAATTTGAAGAAGAAGAAATTGAAAATACTTGTGTCCATATAGTGCAGGTTATATACACCAGTATTTGAACAGTGATAGAATATTGATGTTGTTTTGATTTTGTTGTTGTTTTGTTTTGATTCTGCACATAATCTCCACAATGGATTATGTATTGTATGCTGTTTATCCACTCTTATCAGTATTATGACAGGAATGTGTGAAACATAATGGAGAGAAGTATTGCAAATGTGACTGATAAGAACATTGAGGTGTGGAATTTGACAGGGTTTCTAAAGAAATACATCTTGCCATTTGCAGCTGACTTGCTCCCTGGGTGATTAACACCTGGCAGTTTCTCCCATGTCCTTAGATAGGACAGTGATATAAATCACAAGTGACACTGTTCTGTATAGTAGCCTGCAACAACACTCAGCTTTTAGAAATGAACCTCTAACATAAATAACCCTCAGGAATACCTCTGTTTCAGACATTCCTTGGTGTGGGTAGATCCAAGGTGTGACAAATTTGATTATTCCTTCGGTAGTTGAGGTTTGCGTTGTTTCAGCTAATGTGTGATTGTCTCGAATGACACCATTAGCATGTCTGAGAGTTAATGGCTGCCTGAAGGGGAGAGGGGAACATACGTTTGGTGTGTCAGAGCGAGGTGAGAACACACATGAGCCAGACTCAGACTGTATGCCCTGAAATCACCACTGACACCTCTGGGAGGTCCTCTGCATCCGGGCCACTGTGCAATCATTACTCACTCAGTCACAGCATAAATACCCTGTTCCTTCCTACAAACCAGCCCGTTAATAACTTTGCCTTAGTTGATGTATGCTGAGAGGTGCAAAAATAGCCTTGGGAGAGTGTAACCACAGATCAGACAATGAGCTGCTCTTAAAATATGTTTCAAATAAATATTGGAATTAAAAAAAAATAAAGATAAGAAAAAAAATCAACTTTGATATTCATGCAAGTGTAACTCTTTATACATGAATGTTGGGCTCAGTTTAATGAATACATCAGATATCATAAAACACATAACATGACAAATATATCAACACTCCATATCAGTGTATCCTGACTAAGTAGACCTATCCATCTGAAGTGGATGTACTGTAGTTGGACCAAAAGCTTTAGTTGCCTCTGTGTCCTTTCCCTGTCCCTGTGCACCCCTCACCTCTCTCTGTGCTAAAGTATGGGCAGAGTGCCACAAGCAGCTCGGTTTGAGCTGCTGCTCCGCCTGGCGCTCTCTCTGTAACCTCTGCCAGAGCTCAGTGCAGCCAACCTCACTAGTAACACAATATTTGCCCAGGGATCCGCAAGTGAGGAGCAGTTTCTCTCTTTCTCTGAACAAGGAAAAAACCGGAAAACTCCATCCCAGTGCACAGGCTTTAAAATGAGGGCTTTTGTTTTAGTTCTCCTAACTCTCTGATCTGCCATTTGGTGTTACAGTGTTTGTGCTGCTGATTTCTCTCCTTCATTGCTTTGGCCATGGTGGCTACCGTGAGCGTTAGCCCTGGACTGTGTGGCTCTTAAAACCCTCTCATTGGTTGGCGGCATAGTGTCGAGTATTTTCATTGGCCAGGGAGCAGTTCCGCTCTAGCACTCCCTCACCCTGCGGGACACTCCGAAGTGTGAGACATGCTTTAGATTTATCGTTTTGATAACAGCCATAAAACTTTTTGCAGACCTCCTCTTCCCTCCCTTGCCTCCTCACTATTAGCCAGACAAACTGCAGGTGCCTCCTCACTCACTTCCCCTCTCCCTCCCTGGCTTCCTGCATTCTCAGCACTCTTCTTTTTTTCACTCTCCTTTCTCTTCTGTCATATTTATTTCTCTTATCTCAGTCCTCTAGGAGCTTTCTCAATCCCTCTTGCTCTGCTGTAACTGATACTTGATTTCCATGCAATAACTCACACTATAATTGTTTTTGTTGTTGTTGTTTTTTATGTGCATTTACTTTGTTATTTGTATGCTGTTATCTGCTAGTCTGGGCATCAAATTAAAGATACATTTATTTTAAAAAATTCTAATGTAAAATTGGTTTGGACACCTGCATGGTCTGCATACTAATCATTGTTTTGGAAAGTATCACAGCATGTTTATTCTTTTAGTTGCAGCTTAAATGTTTATTCTTAGGCTTTCTCACATGAGAAATTCATCATTGTGATGCCCATTTTTAGACTTTCAAAGATGTTAAGGTTAAAGGACTGTGAGGCCCATGGCTATCCCTTCAGCTTTCAGAGTTTAGACTGGATTTTTATCTCCTGGCCAGTCCTAGTGATGATTGCGAATAAGCCATATACATAACAAGCGAATTAAGCTTTCATTACAGCAGTTAATATCAGTTATCTTTGAAATGATCTTATCTTGACTGACCTGACCAGTAATGGAGAGATAATCAATCAAGTAATTAAGGAAGGGGGGGGTTCTACATTATTATAAACAGATTAGTGTCATGTCCTTATGAAATCCCCCCACCAGATTCTCCTAGACTTCTGTTCTTTCTTCTTTTGCCAGAATTTGAATCAAGTAATAATTCTGCACAATGTATAAGAACAGGTATATCCAGGAATTCACTGTTAGCATTGCATTTCATAATTAACACCAGCCCTCTCCCCATCTTTCTCTAGGACCCCTCCTGGGTGCGGGTGTTTTCTGGTATACAACCCACTGGAGTCCCACACTTGGGGAATTATCTGGGTGCTCTGGAGAGATGGGTGTCTATGCAGAATGAGTACAGCTCAGTGCTGTATAGCATCGTAGATCTGCACTCTATAACCCAGTTTCAGGAACCCCAGCTTCTCCGGGAAAACATCCTGGACATGGCAGCCAGTCTACTGGCCTGTGGCATCGACCCCACGCACTCTATCCTCTTCCAGCAGTCTGTGGTCAGTCCTGTCAGGATTCATCCACCATCATTACTTTTCAAAAGATAACTAACATAATATATAGAATTATATTAGTTGTCTCTATGGTTTGAACCCTGTAGCTGCTCTGTACACTGTGTAAATAATTTTGGATATAATATAATATACCAATAGAAATGATGCAAAATTAAAATTCTTTACATTAACCTCCAATCAAAGTTGAGAATATTTAGCTTTTTCCTGTAAGTTCACCATGTTGGAGATGTTTTTCATTGTACAGCAATGATATAAACATAGTTTATAGTTTAACCACTTATATTTTGTGTACAGCAATATCATATATGACAGTAGTGCTGCGAATAGTTCTACACACATTTCATTGTTATTTTTTCATTATTGTTGTATCAGCATAACACTCATCTTTTGGGTGCCTAAACAACCTTTGGGTGAATCAATTCATTTCATTTTAAAGGATATTGTATCTTCATGCAAAGGTTTGAGCACCTCATTGGACACTTCTGTGTGCTAAAATTTGAAAATAAGTTCACATCCTCCACAGAAACACTCTACATATTTTAGAATAGCTGTTTATTTGCTTAATTTAACATTTACAATGTAGCATGTGTAGCAGCACATTTAAAAACAGTCATTGTTTCTTTCCACGTTAGATTCAAAGTAAATCGGAATTGTGCTTTACAATCTGCAGAAGTTCTTCTAAAATATTTGTTCACAAATCTTAGAACACTAGTGCTGTTATTTGACATGAGGTTTTCAAATATTTACTGTCACTGTCACAATAATCTCACACTTTTTCACATTTTGATATAATTTGAATCTGGCAGTTGTATTTTTCATTGGGTCATTTTATATCAACATATAGAAATGTTCCAGAGTACAATTTTACTTTTAAATCTTTTTACATTATCCTCCATAAATTGTCGTTTTGGGTTTTTGTCAGACAGTGACAATATGTAAGTGCATTCCTCAGACATGTTTGAATATTTTTACAAAATGAACATAAAGTATTTATCAAGAGTCAAAAACATCAGCATAAACAGTTTTTTTCCTTAAATTAAATTGAATTAAGTCAGCAAGGAACAGACACGTTGCGTAGAGGCTTTTTAAGCTCAGACGCTCAAATTGGCCTGAGGTTGATTTATCACGCTGAACAATCAAGAGTCAGCTAGAATCACTGCCATCACTAAATGTTTATTTAATGGAGGTTTGCTTCAAATGCTTATTTTCCTGAACTGATCTCTATCTGCAGTGTGAGCTCTACAAATTCTCTGGTCAGTGAAAACACTCGGATTCGTTTCCATCAGTGACTTCAAAGGAAGCCACATGAAATGAAGGGATGGATAATAATAGACTGACTGTGTGCAGCAGTTCAGATTGGTTGGAAATGCAGGCTGTGTGTGAGAAAGGGCAAGTCTACTTTGTGGATGCTGGGTATGTCTCTATTAGGCAGAGCAATCTGTGACCTGAGGAAGTGGGAGCGAGTGAACAAGAGAAAAGATAATGTAAGTGAGTTGTAGATGAGTAGAGCTTTTGTGCTGTCTGCTTGGAGCTGTAATGTGCACACACTCTCAAACACCTCTGTTTTTATTCCAGTTTAACTTAATGCCACATATCTTGGCAGGGCTGGAGACCTCCCATTGAACACACTAGCTCAAGACTGTTCCACATGTAAAAATAAAACTGCTGCCCAAAGAAAACATTTGACTTCATTGAAAAAATGGTGACAAGCTGAAATCAGTCGGATCTTAAGTGAGGGGCTTCATGTTTGTGTGTGTGTGTGTGTGTGTGTGTGTGTGTGTGTGTGTGTGTGTGTGTGTGTGTGTGTGTGTGTGTGTGTGTGTTGGGGATATATTGAGGTTACACCCCTTTTACCGGAATAATATCCACACACCAGAGAGGGAGATTTATGTGAATTTTTCTGGCAGTTTCACATGATAGAAACCAGTGCGTAAATCCAAGCAAATAGAACCCGACTCCTCATCTCTATTGAATAGTTGATACGGCTGAAGAATCCTCACTATTTATATTCTGCATGTCATTTTAGTCACTCCTACTTTACTTTAGATGACGTAATTGCTCGGTCCTGCATATGAAGAGAATAAAGGTTGTTTCATATGTTTCAGTACGTTTCTAGCTGTATTTCTTTCTCTTCCGTTATCCCCCGTCGTCATTTTATCGTCTATCGCACCTTCCCACATAGATTAGCTGGCTGTAACTAATATCTCTCTTTGCGCTCTGGCACAAAATTGCTTTTTTATGTTCATTCCTGCTTGGGATTACGTCAGACTCTTCAGAATCCTTTTGTGAGCTGGGGAGATGGCAGCCACGTCGCCAGCACCCATTAACTTTAATTCTCTGAAGCAGAAGGATTTTTCGCCTTCTCTGCTCCTCTCTGCAACTGGAGTTTTTGGCAGAGTGCAGAGTGCCCAAAGCCCTGCATGAGCTCTCTTTCTCCCTCTCTCCCTCTCTCCCTCTCTCCCTCTCTCTCTCTCTCCCTCTCTCTCTCTCCCTTTCTCTTGCATGATTTTGGTGTGAGGCAAAGGCGTCTTTAATTGGCCATGCTGAAGCCCCAGGGGATGGTCTTATTTAATGGCATTAATGTTATTAGACAGGATGGAGAGAGAAACCCTTGCTGTGCTGCTGTGGGCACCTGTTGGGAGGTGTGTCACTATGTGTGTGTGTGGAGGGAGGAGGTTGCTGTTCCTGCTCACTGCCACAATGAGGCAGGGTTCCTACAGATTCTTAAAGAGCTAGATATGACTCCAAGTGTATTTCCACAAGTTTCATATTATATTATTTCATATTTCATATTAAATAAAAATTAAAAATAGACCTTAATATATAACTTATTATTATATTATATTATAATATTATAACTTGTTATTTATGACCATTTATTGACTCCTAAAATATATTAAAAAGGTAAAGGTTCCTCATGCATGCATAGCAGTGGTACTGGTAGTCCAAATATCACCATAAATGTTAATATAATATTTTTATCAAATCGCTCATCCCTATTTAAAATCCTAGATAAAAATATCTGATGTGGAATAGAAAAAAACTACCTCTGCACTGTTCCCAGTACATTTGTCAGAGTGCTGTCTGTGTGCAATATTAATATTTAAATTTGTTGTACTACTTGGACAAAAATATTGGGATCCCTGCTTCTCCCTAAATCAAGGGTATTCAATACATACACTTTTAAAATTTTTATTTGGAGTAAATGTCTCCTTCTGTCCAGAAAAGGCCTTCTACTAGATTGTGTAGTAGAGTACAGAAGTGCAAAAATGTGCAATCCACACAAAGTAGGTGTGTAGTCCAATTTTTGCAATAAGAAGGAGGTTCTTGCACTATTGCAGACTAAAAAATCCTATTAATTTAAAACTCTTGTCAAAGTAGGTTTTGCCAAACTATCAATCTTATCCACTGAAAAACATTCAAAAGCATGTCTGTCTGAAAGAGTTTGTCCCTTGTGTGCAGGTTTCAGAACATGCTGAGCTGTCCTGGATCCTTGGCTGCCTGACCAGCATGCCCCGACTGCGACATTTACCTCAGTGGAAGGTACGTTTGTAATTCCATTATTTTTTTAGGATGTGTTTCAGCTGCTCGGTAGCTGCTGTTCCTCTTAGGGTCTGATAGACTCAGTCTACAAGACTACAATAACAGTCAGTTAAACTAAAATGTGTAAAATATGCAAAACAGTTTAGGTAATCAAAAAAGAAACCACAGAGAAAATAGAAAATAATGTAGAAGAACAATTTGAAACACAAAATAACAGAAATACAGTTTGAAAACTGAGAGACATATTGTAGAAACATCTATTTGGTATATTTAACATCTGACCTTATGAACTGTATTCTACTAAATATTTACCCATAACACTACGCCACAGAATTGTTCCTGAATGGTTCTAGCAAACTTATATACAAACCCGATCTTTATATTTGTTAGTTTGTTCCTTTTAATAATGGTTCATGCATTATTTCACCATTGATTTTAAGCATCAATGAGATGAATGTTTCATGCCATATCTCTGTAAATTACTGTAGGACAGATTTTTTCTTGTCTTATATCTTTTATAATGTTCTACAGGTGGAAGAAGATAGACCAGGTTCTAAAACAAAAAGAAAATGAACTTTTTACAACAGACCACATACAGCACCATCTTCTTTTTATGTCCAAAAAAGAAACTTGCATGAGTCATTGTATTAGCCGTCAGTCACTTAGTTCTGTAATGAGAAACATGAAAAGGCTGGATGAGGCTCAGGGATAGTCCAGTGAGAGTGCTGATGTTTGGGACTTTCTCAATATTTCTCCTAGTCAGGACTGCTGCTGTAATGTTCATCACAAATGTCTCTGTACCTGGCAGTGATGGAGAAATAGTGATAATGACTGTGATTTACCCAAAGCAAAGAACAATTTCATTGTGTGTGTGTGTGTGTGTGTGTGTGTGTGTGTGTGTGTGTGTGTGTGTGTGTGTGTGTGTGTGTGTGTGTGTGTGTGTGTGTGTGAGGGTAGAGAAGTGCTCAGCCAGCAGCCTCCCGTTGCTGCAGGGAAAACACCTCGCTGTTTACTCAACAGCTGAGTGCATGTGAAACGTGGCGGAAAATGGCCTTTGAATGCAGCCTGCATGTGTTAACGCGAGAAGAAGCACAGTGAGGGAAATTATTGTACAGTGAAGCAAATACAGAGTTGTGACCGAGGAGGACATTTCACAAAGCAGTTAGCGTCATAACCAAAAATCAAACCTGTCCAGTAGGAGAGGTAAAACGCTTCTCTTACAGACCCCTCTGACTTTTGGCTTTAGTTGCCAAACTAAACTTTAAATCTGCTGTTTGTCACTATTATTGTGTTTATATCTGTATATACTGTACTGTGTACTTTTCTTGCCATTGACTTGAAAAACTATACATCATAGCAGGTTGTTTTGTCTTGAAACATAATATTAGAAAAAAAATACAAATAAACAAATACAATGAATACTAGTCAGTGGATTGTTTGTGTGTTTAGAAGAGCAGCTTTGGCTTTGAATTAATTTAATAAAGGTTTGATTAGATGAACTACTAGATGTACTAGATGGTAATTAAATACTGACCTATTGCAAGCTTACACCAATTAAATCACAACATATTTATTTGTTATTTGCTTTTTTTCCCATCTTAGCCTTTATTATTAACAATTAAATGCTTCCTACCCAGATAACCGCCCTGCTTATTGCATTTTCTAATTAATCTTAGCTCATGTAAAAGCATTTCCGTTGATCCATTTATCATCACACAATTTTGACACAATGTGAAAATCAACTGCACAGTTCACATTTTTTCAAAAAGTGAAATACATCAAACATCTTTTTTTTGTTTTTGTTTTTGCATGAAAGGGACAATGTGCTTTTTCCACAATGCTGCCTCTTCAGATAGGTTGCTATTAATTCTCAGTTTCTTCTAATCTGCCCTCTTTAGATGAAGATTAAGCAGAAGAATGAAGGAAGTGTGGGTTTGTACACCTACCCTGTTTTACAGGCTGCAGATATACTTCTCTACAAGTGAGGCTGCTCCCATTCAATGCTTACTGTGTAAAGAGTGTCAGGGATTCTCTCCTGATGTTGATTAACATTGTTCTATTTAGATCCACACTCGTACCAGTAGGGGAGGATCAGATCCAGCATTTGGAGCTGGCCCAGGACTTAGCCCGGATCTTCAACAACAAGTACGGAGAGTTGTTTCCCGAACCACGCGCACTGCTCAGTAAGTGGGGAATGGCCTGTTTTTTGCCAGGAGATAATGGTGCATTTATTTACTTGACACTAACCTGTTTTTCTCATAAGGACATGTCCACAGTATAAAGTCAGGAGAGAAGACAGTTAAGACAAATCACTCCATCTCCTTCTGTGTACATGAACATGCACAGTCAGCTCTAAGTGCCTGCTCGGTGTGTCCCACAGTGACTTGAACAGCATGTGTTTCATCTGTGTACACATCTACACATGAACATTTCATATGCTCACAGTTGCACCCAGGCTGAATGTGTACCCTTCCTCTCGCACAATCAGATAAACACACATGGCCGCCATGTTGGACCAGCAGTAGAGCAGGCTCTTCTTTGAGCTACACCCTTTCAAGCTCTGTAATTATCGCTGTCAGAAGAGCACAATATGAAACCAATCATGCATGCAATGGTGCTTTGATTAAAGGAGTGTTCCCTTCCTCTTCTGTCTGAATAATAGAGTGATAATAGTTTGGGGGGGTTCATAAGCTCACATCAGAGAGGAGGAGATGTGGACAGGGAGAATTGTTACAGAAGAGATGATGGGGGCATACACTGGAATAGTGGCCTTTGTTCTGTTTTGTTGATATAAAATCTTTCACTGCCCCTTAACTGGATCTATACATCCATGCCAGAACCAGGAGATGCTAATTATTAGCCAGCCTATCTGAAGCTGTATCAAAGTACCGCAAATCATTCTTCATTGCTGTTTTGATATTATAAGGATGAGTAAGTGAGTAACACAAACCATTTGTTTCCCCGGGAGACCCATTTCCCATTTTATGTCCAGATGAACCCTCAACTGCTTTTCCCTGTGCTATATAATATATATATATATAATTTGTTCTGTTGATGTATGTAAGGATATAGCAATGTTTGTTTGAATTGCAACTTGGAACAGATTTTTGGGAATGCAGTGTCTACTGGAATACTAATAATTACTAATAATTAAGGATATCCCTTCTAATTAACCTCTAATCATTTTTATCTCTAAGCTGTTTATTACAGATGTACATTGGTTGTATCATATCAACACAATCAAAAATGAACAGTTTTTAGCACAGGACAGTGTAAATTTGATGTTTGATGATGGATTTATTGTATTCTGTAAGATGCTGCATGTCTGCATTTCATTATTTTCACTGCATTTATATGCCTGTAGAGAAATGTAAGGAATACATTTTCTCTAATGCTAAGACAGAAAGATCGCTCACAGGGTTTTCTTTGTATAAATTGTTTATCTATCTGCACCATCAGATCTGGGGTGTTTCCCAATAATGATTAATATTTTAGCACTTTATTGATCCTGCCTCTGCATCTTTGCCGGTCAAAAACTGAACCACTAATTTACATATATTTACTCAGTATTTTACGACGAAAATATCATTAGGCATATAATTCCTGAAACAAATAACCAGCCAGTATTTAAATGACTTGCAATAAAAAATACTTGAAAAAATACTAAAAAATATTACACATGTATCTCCTCCCTATTGATCCTCTCAATAGTTTCACAATTAACATTTCATCTGTCAGTCTGGAAGCAAAACTGCACAACAAAGGGAATATTTAAGTGATATTAGGCTTAGTGGTCCAATTTATAGCAAATTACACATCTATTAAATTACTATTATTGACAAAAGCATTTCATTTAATTTATTTCATTTAAAGTGTACATCAACAAATAATAATCTCTTGTTTTTCAGTCAAATTAAATTATTTGATTCATGTGAATGAAATAGTTTAGTCCTAATTTTACACACAAAATACTGAATAAAGAGACTGGTTTGTGTAAGAAAATGTTTGTAAAATTGTGATTTAATTTTTTCCCTCAGGTTCCACTCAAAAGGTTAAGTCATTGAGAGACCCCTCCTCTAAGATGTCCAAGTCAGACCCCCAGAACCTGGCCACCATCTTCCTCACTGATACCCCTGATGACATAGTGTTTAAAATCCGACGAGCAGTGACAGATTTTACCTCTGAGGTCACCTTTGACCCTGAGGGTCGACCAGGTGTGACAAATCTTGTCTCCTTGCATGCTGCAGTGTCTGGCCTGGCTGTGGAGGATGTGGTCAAGCTAGCCAGAGGGCTGGACACTGGCAAATTCAAGAGCTTAGTGGCAGAAGCTGTGGTGCAGAGACTGGAGCCCATTCGGCTAGAGATCCAGAAACTGAGAGCTGACCGGGGCCACCTGGAGAGAGTGCTGGCTGAGGGAGGAGCTAAAGCCCGTAGCCTGGCCACCCCGGTGATGATGGAGGTCAGGAAACGAGTGGGCTTCTCCTGACAGCCAGGGAAAGTGATATATCTAAACAGCCTGTATTACAGGTGGACATATACCTCAGTGAAACAGAGGACATGACAATTAGTAAATACCCAGAGCTCCTGTTAATATATCTTTTTTTACACATGTAGATGAAATGATGCAGTTTTAACTTTGGTGAGCGAAAGATTTTCATGCTTTGTGGTTCATTGGCACATTTGTCTCCAACTTCCTTCCTAATAGATCAAATGAACTACAAACTGGACGTTAATTCTCTTTTCCAGATGTTGGCTAGTGTTTGTTACTTTAACTTTTCTCACCTCATCTGACTTTTTCGTGAGAGGAAGATTAGGTAGCAGGTCCTTTGTGCAATTGCATTTTGGTACTGATTATATAGCTGTTGCTTAACAAAAACAAATATGGGAGTCCTAAATAAATCTGAATAGATTTTTTTTATTTCATGCTGTGGAAAAACCCATGAAACATTACATTGTTGCTGTTTTCTTTGCATTGACAATAAAACATTGTGTAAGATCTGAAACCTCTTAAAAAGGAAGGTGCTGCAGATGGTTTGTGTGATGCCATAGAAGAAGCATTTTTGATTAATAAAGAACCGTATTTGTCCTGGAGACTCTAAGAGTGCAGAAGTCAGTGAAAGAATTATTTTATGTTCTGGAGCAGATGCATTTGTGAATTTCTGTTTTGACTTCAAAATATGTAAACCTTTCAATGACTGGAAAACACTCCCTGTCCTAAACATGCATACTATTGCACCTTTTAAACTTCCTCCAGCATAACAACTAATAAATCTCAATTTGCATTAAATCTCAGCAGTTGTAATGGATTTGACGATGGCTTTAAGTCAGGAATGAAGCCTTCATCCAGTGCTTCATTTTTTTTTCTTCTGAGACTTGAAAAGCCACATCTAGTTGCTCAATTCTGTCCTAAATCAGCACTGTGCACACTTTGTGTTGAAATGAACTAAAGGAAGCATATATTTAAAAGTTATTTAAGAAAACATTATTATAAGTCACCCATGTGTTCCATAATTTTCTTGAACTGCTAATTGAAATAGTTTCCATAAATAAAAGTGTCTCAGCCAGGAAAAATCAGATCGGTTGTAGGTTCCAGGAAACATGTGAGGATTAGGCAGCTCTGCATGTAAATCTTCCTGAGCAATTACCTTCCAGTCTGGCAGAATGATTCATTTGTCTGTATGTTTTTCTACTGGTAATGATGTAGTGTAGTGTAGTGAACTGAGGGCATCTCGCTGCTGGGTAAGAGCTGATGGTGCCCATTTCATTAAATGTCCCCAAATCCCAACTTCTGTCTGATAGACAGCCTAAATCTACATACCTACACTATATTGGAAGATGGAATGGGTCTTTCTTTAGGGTTTAATAAAGTGTCTGAGTGGAGTCAGTCGATATTAAGCCCCACCTCTGCTCATTTTAATTTGATTTACAGTTACACTTACTCTAATTGTTTTTTTAAGACAGACATAAAATGGTGCTGTTTTTAAATCTTCATGATTTTCAAGTCCCAGTCATTGTGTTTTACTCCAAGTGTCACAGATAAAAACATTTGACATATAATATCTATTTTAAATATTTATTTTATAGTGTATATTTTAATATCTGTGCTGCTCTCATCTTCCCGTCTGATCAGTTCATACCGCTGCATTAAATTATATGGCTTTTTTTTAATATAATAATTTATCATTTATAACACCACTCAAGGTTCCTACACTGACTGCAACTTATTCCTACACCTACACCTCCTACCTCCACTTATGTTATTTTTTTCTGTTTCCTTAGAGTTATTTATTTATTCATTCATTCATTCATTTATCTTCTCGGGAACAGCGTCTTTTATTTTTTACCTTGTAAATACAAAGAGATATTTATTCTGTTGACCTTCTCCCTACTTTCTCCCTTCTTCTTCTTATTGATCTGTGTGTGCAGACAGTCGCAAAAAAACATTACACTGCATGTTGCTCTGTGTATAACTGTGTGCGGGACAAATAAACCAAATTAGTGTAGAATTAGTGGATGTACCGATATCCTTCAAAGTGCGACACAGATTCAAATCAAACGACATGGATGAAGAGCTTGTTCTCGGTCAGGGCTTTGGTCAGTGTGAGAGGAGTGTGTAATGACTGGACCAGGCTCAGTCCGGCTCTGTGAAGCCGCAGGAGGTCGGCTGAGTGTGAGCGTCGGTGTGTGCAGTCTGGAGGTTCAGGGGGAGCTGGGGGGGATATAGAGGCTGTAACGTGTGGTCGCTGCAGGGGGCACAGCTACGACTGCACCGAGCCAGCAAGTGCTGCGGCCGAGAGAGCGCACGTTTCACACGGCGACAGAAACCAGACGGTGCTCGTAGAGCTTCCTGAAGCGCCGCTCGCGCAGATCACCAAACACACTGCATTTTCTACAACAGAAGAAAAACATCCGTCAAACAACGCAAAGCTGGTTTTAGATGATTTAAATGTCATTTCTGTTTTGCGCTGTTTTTCCGACTTCTTCTGTAAAAACGACTCTTTAGTTTTTCGTTTTCGTTGTAAAGTAAACCTGGATATTCGTACGTTTAATGTGGAAAACGAATATTTTCTGCGTAACTGGATTAAAAGAGTAATTTAACATTTTTATTAAGTAATAAAATAATGTGTGTCTGTAATGTCTAATATTTAATTGGCTATGTGTAGAATTTTCATTTTGGAATGATCTGTGAGTTTCTCCCGCTTTAAACAGGTGAAAACGACTGTCTGCCTTTATTTATGTGCTGAATTATATAGGAATTCTAGTCATTTATGAGTGTAACATTGTCTGTTTTATAGCTTTTGGACGGTTATGTTTTGTGTAAATGTATCTTGTGAATGAAATGTATTAATGAAGGATGGAAGTGTGTTGGCTGCTCTTTTATAATCCACTTCAGTTCTTTTAACGAAACCTGACCTGAATCATCTCAGAGGAGCAGCAAGTTGTCTATATTGAGTTATGTGGGACAAAGAGAGTGTTTAGACCTGCTTTGGGGTATTTTACGAGAAAAATGTTGATTTTCACGAGTCCTTGTTTGGTTGATACATTTTTATTGTTTTGTTTTTGTTGATCTGTACTGCTGCTCTGCTCCTCACGACTCCCATGATGGAGTTTAGATGTTAGAGGAGCAGATCTGCGCTTCTCTCTGAGCTTCTAGAGGAGCTCAGAGCTCCTAACCGCCTTCTTCCATCACATACTTTTACTCACATCTGAGGTGTTGAATTAAGAACACTTAATAAAAGTGTGAATACTTTCATTTTGATTGTTGTGTGTTTTGCGTTTGAGCTGTTCTGTCCACTTCTATCATAATGAGAATTTTTTCATGTATTTTATCCAAATTCTTGCTGCTTCAAGAGTCAAATAAATCTAATGAATTTTCATTAAAATGTTTTGTTTGTTGTTTTTTTGCTTGTTTTTTATTTTTATTTTTTATCATTCATTTGTAGCTGATATGTTTTCTCGACTTTTGTCACTACAGATCATCGAAATGAAATAAACAAAGTAATAATAAACTGCACTTTATTTCTGATTGCATTTCATCGCTGTACTGTGACTATAAACCTTAAAACACGTTTCCAATAAGACTTCTTCGTTCAGGTTACACTGACATACTGGTTCACTTTTCTGACAGAAAACATCATAAATATCCTGATCCAGGACAAAACGACGTCTTTAAAATTAATTAAATATTCATTCTATATCAGAGATATATCCTGTTCTAAGTACATAACTGTTAAACTGGTTAACTGGTCAAACAGATAGGGTCAGTCTGAATCCTTTTAATAAGACTGAATGGATTAATTAATTGATGAGGCGAATCTGCTGAAGACGATCAGTGAGTTGTAATTTAGAAACGATGAAAACCCCGCCGGTACCTGAAGAGCTGTTGTGGAACCAGACAAAAGCACAAACATCAGCTCTAAAACCTGCGACTTATTCACCCACAGGACCAGCTTCACCGCAGCTCCTACTTTCCCAAAACTCCTGTTTGTGGATGAAATGAGCTGGATCAGGACTCCGGCCGTGTCCCGAAACAGCAGAGGAAAGTTGCGTCTCGTCGTCTTTTCCAATTGGACACCATGTTTTGACTCTGTCCTCGTCGGCGCCTGTGATTGGCTGCGGAGAGGCTGACAGAGAGTTGGAGGCTCCGCGCTTGGAGGAAGAAAAAAAGTTGAGCAGAAGCGAGTCTCATTCAGATGGAGGAAGGAGAGACGGAGAGAGAAAGAGAAGCGGAGAACGAGCGAAGCGGCAGAACTTCGAGCTAGAAGGTCGAGAGTAAAGAGAGAGGAGAAAGAGGAAGAGAGAAAGAGAAAGAGAGAGAGCGAGAGAGAGGGAGAGAGGTGGAAGCGGCTGTTGCTCTTCAGGAATGGCCTTTGACGTTTCCAGGGGCTTCCAAAGTACGAAGTAGACTCTCGTTTTGGATTACTCACGTTCTTTTTGGAGAGTCGGGCTCACGCTGAGACTTTGCAGGCATTCTTTCTGTGTGTGTGTGTGTGTGTGTGTGTGTGTGTGTGTGTGTGTGTGTGTGTGTGTGTGTGTGTGTGTGTGTGTGTGACAGAGAGAGAGGGCGTGAGCGAGTGTCTGCGTGTGTGTGGAGGGAGAGATGAGTGACCGCAGGCGCTCGGCCGCCGCGCTGAGCTCCAGAGCGCACGCGTTCTCCGTGGAGGCCCTGATCGGCTCCAACAAGAAGCGCAAGCTGCGGGGTTGGGAGGAGAAGGAGCTGCAGCAGCTCTCCATGGAGAGCCTCACCACCAACGGACAGCTGGGCGACGCCGAGGACCCCGCGCACTGTCTGGATATGGATCCGGGTTAGTCTGCCAGGGCAGTCTGTCTGCATGCTGCTCGAGCTGATTGTGTGATTGTGCCGCAGTTATCAGTGCACAGAGATCGGACGCAGCGCAGGCCTGCTTCGGGGCCTGAACTTCTGCAGTTCTGAACTTGGGATTGGAGGGTCAGACATCGCAATAAGTTGCATTTACGTGAGAAAATATGAGAACACACGCCCGCGTGTCTTTACATGAGCAGTGACATTTGTGGAAACAGCTGAAGTTATTTTTCATGAGTACATTTATTTCATCAGCTATAGTTCACTTTCGTATGAAGAGCCTGTATCTATGGCAGTGTGGAGGCTGTAGTGAAATGTTACTGATGGTGGGAGACGTGTTGTGTCATTGTAACTATAACGCACACATTCAACAGTATAACAGTTTGACTTTGACTTTGTGTCGTTTCTGAAAAAGAAATAATTCCAGTTCATTTTCTTAAACCAGATTGGAACTGAGACTGTGCTCCTCTGCGGGTGCGTTGTGTTGTTATTTGAGGCCTCCGACGCAGCACTTCTCACAAACTTAACTCATGGCACAATTTTCCACGGATCTCCTCTTAACTCATAATGCTAAACAAATACAAAACTACAGTTAGTCTACAGGACAGTCCCCCACCTCAGTACGCAGTGGTGCAGTGTTGTTAACACAAACGATCATCTGGTCACTGCTGCTTCACTTTGGTCACTTTTTGCTCTTCTACAGTTTGCCAATCCAGCCTGGTCAACGCTTTAATGTAGCTTCTGAGTTTAGGCCTCGTGTGTGCGTGTATAAGAAGGCAGGCGGGCATGGACGTATGTGTGTGTGTGTGTGTGTGTGTGTGTGTGTGTGTGTGTGTGTGCGCACGTTCAGTTGTAGAGTTGAACTGCTGCTGCTCCAGTCAGCACTTCATTAGTCTCTCCATGTCCAATCCGCCTGCTGTAGGATCGTGATTTCACTCCGAAGATTCAACCCCAGTCATTTCTCCACCGCTGAGCTACTTTGTACTCATTTCTAAACACAGCACGAGCAGCCAGCTCGAAAACAACTGAATAAAAGGTCAAAAGTCTTGATATTTGTGAGAGGGATGATTGGCGCTCGCGAGAGGTGAGTAGATTGCTGCTAATGTTACACTTTAATAAAGCAGAAACTCTTTACACACATCTGCTCGTCACAGGTAGAATATATATATATATATAGTTAACTTTAGCACTGACTATAAAAATCCACAAACAATTCCCTAATAAGTGAATTTACGCGCTGTTTAATGTGAATTAGTACAACCTGTTGTACCTGATAATGACCTGATTTTCGTCTAAAGAATTTACCTCTTTTGGAAGCGTGTCTCAGGGACTCACTCTTCACAAGGATTATTTTCGGCAACGATGGCTAAAGATTTTAATAGGAAATCTGTTCTCATTCAGTCTGTTTTATGTTAGATGTTCTAGAAATGGCTAAATTCATTTTTCTATGTCTCTGTTTAAAGTTATGGGTCAAAGGGTTTAATGTTTGTCAATAATCTAAATGTCTAACAGTCTGCAGGCCGGTGATATTTCACACAGTCTTCTCTTCATCTCTGTCCTCACTTCAGCTCTTCGCGTTTCTCTGCACTGATCTACTTTTTAATCGAATAAAAATCGGCACGAAGTGAGATTGAACTGCACTGTAACTAATTCAGAAGTTTAATGGAGCGTGTGTGTGTGTGCTTACCTTACCCTACACACACACACACACACACACACACACACACACACACACACACACACACACACACAGTTGCAGTGAGCCCATCGCGGCTCACCTGCAGTTCCTTACTGGTTTGTACAAAAAGGGGGGGGGGGGGGGTTGTATGAGCAGATAAAGAGAAAATGAAGAATAGATGTTATCTGTTTCTCAGGGGATTTCCAATTTCTTAAACATTGTATTCATCTAACACGAACACTGAGCTGTCTATTGGACTGCTGTCTTAAACGACTAATATTAAAGATATAGATTTCGCATGTGGAGAAATTTGGATTTGATTTTCCATGTTATTATTTGGACCTGTTGTTTATCGACATATTTAAATATGAAATAATTATAATAATTTTATGATTAATACAATATAGGCGAGAGTGTGCTGTCTTAATGATCACGTTACTGACCACATTGTCCTTATGTAACTTATATTTTAGGGTATTTCTGCCTTCACACACACGTTTCTATGTGGTGTGTGTGTGTGTGTGTCTCTACTCTGCATTTAGGAAAATTTAACAAGGCAGCTGAAGTTCTCTAAAGGAATTGATCAGATAATTAATGGAAACGCGCCTTAAAATGTGCGTGTTCAGGATGATAAAATTGTATGAATATAATTAGTATTAATGGCATTAATCTTGCACACACAAATTTGATATATACAAAATATAATACTGCTTTATCTGCATATATATGGGTGTTTATATATATATATATATGTGTGTGTGTGTGTGTGTGTGTGTGTGTGTGTGTGTGTGTGTGTGTGTGTGTGTGTGTTGTTTTTTTATTGTTATTCGTATACCCTCAAAGAGGGGTCTCTTTTCTAAGAGCACAGATGTGTGGAAATAAATAAGATTTTTAATCTTTATTTTTACTGCCTCTCTTCTTCTCGGGACTGAAGGAAATCCAGCGGAAACAGGTGCATGTTTTCCCGCTGCTTTAGATTATTCATGTATTCTTGATCTCCTCGTCCCCGAAACAAACAGCCGGGTCTGACCGGAAACGGAACCTCAGCTGAATATTAATCAACAAGTTCATCATGATCATCTGCTCTTTGCGTCCTGATTTTATAGAAAGCTGACTGATCACTTTTACTTAAAAAAACGCCGAATAAATCGGATTAACGGATACAATCGGATCAGATAATAATCACAATTCTCACAGCTAAGCAGATTAGTTACTAATCTATGCGTCGGGAATAATCTATTTGAAGAGAATATTAAATCATATTGTGCAGGTGTAAACTCTGGCAATCAAAACCATCTGCACTTAAATTTGTGTAAAATGTCTTTTTACACCGACTTTCATTGGAAAGCGCAGCATTGAACGCTTTGTTAATGAGTTCATTTTGAATGCTGATATACAGACTGCATCCAGTATTAAGGAATTATTAACACGTAAACACATTTGTGTGTTTGCATTATGAACACTGAAGTACGGATAGTATTTTAGTAGTATTTTGCAGTTATTGTTTAAGATTGGTGAGAAAATAAAAACACCAATCTCACCTGCTGTAATCGCGGCTGTCCACCTTCTCTAATACAGGCTGTTGTTTAAGACAAAGAATCAACTGAAGGCTTTTCTCCTTTATCGGTCGGATAACACACATGCCAGTTGTTTATATTTATTTTCATTTTTTACCAGAAACATAACGTATATTTTATGTTTATTCATGCCTACCAGAATATTCTTTTATTTTATTCTTAAAAAATAAAGAGAGACAAAGGAAGCATGAGGTTGTCTTAGACCTGTGAAGTGGACCTGTCTGTGCTGATGTAGACTTAGATGACTGAGAAACAGAGACTGTTTTTGCAGCAAATGCAGGATGGTAGCAGCGCTCAGGCAACACGATGGGTTGGTGGTATTGAATGGAGGTGACGCAGATTGCCTAGTTGTCTATTTGTCAACGGACAGGAGAGAGAGAGGGAGAGAGAGAGAGAGAGAGAGAGAGAGAGAGAGAGAGAGAGAGAGAGAGACTTTAGTCTTGGTACCCCTTACACACGTGTCCTCGGAGGGCTGCACACACACACACACACACACACACACACACACACACACACACACACACACACACACACACACACACACACACACACACACACACACACACTGTGCTTTGGCCTGGGCTGCTAGCCAGTCTCTGTGCAGCCTCATTTGCATTGTGTGTACTGCCAAAACAATCTGCCCCATGTGAGCAGCCTCTGTGCAGGACGAGGACTAAACTGCGTAAATAACGCGCACCTACAGCCAGCAGCACAAGTCGTCTGTTCTTCACGTATGAAGCTGATGTTGGTCATATCTTTGTAAAGATTGAATTAAGAGCTTCGAAGTCCTGAACTGGAATTATGTGTTTTTAAAATATAGTTGAGTTGTTCGTTCTTCGTTATCTGCGTGAATTGTATTGTGTTTTTAACACACACACACACACACACACACACACACACACACACACACACACACACACACACCTGTCACAAAGAGGGTCCTAAATATAGAGTGGTCCTGTTTATTACTGTATGATGGAAAACCAGCAGCTTAAACTTAATAGAGACTGTTAATTGAAACGGAATTGAACGGTTATTCTCTCAGAAATAGGTTTGAAACTAAAAGACCTGTTTAAATACAGGTTATACCTTTCAAATGAAATTATTATTAATTCAGCTTCTAACGCGCTTTACTTTGTGGACAGGAAAAATAATCAGGGAAAAATAAGTGTTTGTAAGGAACGATATTTTTTCAGATAATTTGAATCGTTAGGAATTACAATCTGTGTGATTAAATAACAAAGCTATTGAAATTGCAGTGTAGTTGTATCAACAGAGGAATGCTGATAAATTTACCTCTAATAGATGAGAGGTCGTCTAGTGCTTATTTCATCTTTTTAATTGTTTTATTTTTAAAAATAAAGAAAAGGTGCAATGAACAGGTTTGATATTCTGCTGGAAAAGCGCATAAAACAGGCAGTTTTTCCACCGCAGTTCAGAAATGGCCTTGATGGGTCAGCTAACCACCCTCTCTGTGCCTTTTCCTGTCTCTTAGACTCGGCTGGCAGTCCGGGCTCGGAGGGTGACTGTGTGGAGCCCGTGGTGGAGGGGGGTGTCTCTGGTTCGTGCTGCGAGCCCCCGGCCTCAGCTTCCATGGAGGAGATCCAGGTAGAGCTACAGTGCGCGGACCTGTGGAAGCGCTTCCACGACATCGGCACCGAGATGATCATCACCAAAGCGGGGAGGTGAGACGGTGTCCCGTCAGCTCCACACCCGCTGACCGCGAGATCAGCCGGCTGTTTCTGAAAAAAAAAAGAAAAAAGTTTGAAGTGTAATGATTGCTGCTGGAAATTGTTCTGACACCACGCTGGACGTTATTAAAGGCATATTTCACCACCGCACAAAGGGTGGCACAAATTACAACACATTCATTATGCAACACACACACACACACACACACACACACACACACACACACTTTGTGGTGCAGGAAATAACAGGGCGTTTTGGGGTGCTAATGTGTTTCACGTGCAGGCTCGAGGGCTCCGGACACCTCGCGGGAGCCCTGCAGGACGTCTCGGCGAGAGCGGCCGGTCACTCTGATCTGCTCCTAATTCATTTCACTTCTCTGCCTCTTTTGGGCGACAATTACAACTCAACCCGAGCATATAACCTCAGCCAGCCTGCCTCACCACGACCCGAGAGAAAACAGCGAGCTTTAGGAACGGGACAGTACATTAGTTTCGGCCAGAGAGCTTTTTAATGCATCACATATTCAACAGGTTCTTGTTCGATAGCGATGATGCGTAAATTAATTGTATTAAATTGCTTCTATACAATTAAAGCCCTTCACGGTTGTGACGTCCAGTGTATTTACACTTTAAACAATTATTTGAGTGTTATTGTAATTTTGTGTGAACGTTATAAACTCATTTTGAATCATGTAAATTCAAGACATCACCTTTATAGATGTGAGTAAACCTGTTCCTACAGTGTATTAGAATACTTTATTACCTTTAATGACATTTATTATTACACCTTCCGTTGATCCACGATGAAGGCAACATATTTGTGTTCATGAGCACTTCAGAAACGAGCTCTATATATACAACCATTTGGTCAGGAAGGAATACAGATTAAAAGTAAGCAATATAAAATAAACAAATAAATATATTTAATAAAAATAGATTTTAAAATATTTAATAAAAAAGAATGTACTGTAAAGTGAGTAAACATGTTTATTGTATTTATCCGTTTTGGTGTGACGTGACAATACAAAAAATCACGCCTTTACTCCGACCAGAACACGTTTTGTATTTTTCCTGTAATAATAATAATAATAATAATAATAATAATAATAATAATAATAATAATAATAATAATAATTAAGTTTGAAATCTTTTTTATTATGCAGCCTAATAAGTTGTTTTTAAAATAATATATACACAAATGTTACCATGTTAAAATAATAATGCGTCAATATCCTTAAAATAATATCAACGATAGGTGATATAATCAGGCTAGGTAGTTTCAGGTAAGCGCCCCAAAAATGGATTGAACATGCTTATAATCACACCGCAGATAAGTTGGGCCACAGTTTATAGAGGGTGTCGTTCACACAACAGCAGTGCGGTTGGTACAGTTAAATCTCAGACTGTAGAAACACAGAGCTGGATAAAAAGTTGAGTTTGTTCTCATTGTACTAAACAACAATGTAATTACAGCTTCTGGGTGAGTGAGTCAGACTGTTGTTATAATGAGCAGAATCATAAAGTGTCTCCATTCATCCCTTCATTCTTCCCTTCACTCTTCTTCAGCTCCTCGTGTCCAAACACCCGAAGCAGCAGTTTTTTTCATTATAAACAGACAGATTTACTGCGTTTAAATGAAAAGAAAGAGCGCTTTGAAGTGTAAAATGCGGAGTGCGTTTCTGAGAGTGGAAATGGGGAGAGACTGCCAGCTCAAAAACCTGTTACACACCCTCTGTTTCCCTGTTTTTTTGCACTTATAGACATCTCAGCAAACACACAGCCTCATCTCAGTACTCTCTACCTTCTTACAACGGTGCTACACGTCACAGCTGCCACAACCTCAGTATTAAGTGATAAAGTTCCATATGGCATTAGGACTACCTATTAGCAATTCTTCAAAATTCCACGGGATTCCTTAAACATCACAAAATCACATAGGGTAATAGTTCCTCAATTTTTCACCTACTAACAGATAATGTTGACTGATAGTTACAACTTTTTGAGGAATTACATTTCAAACATAAGCACAATATTAGCAACAACATAACACCAAGCAGACAGCATTATAAGCACAAGAGTGTCACAACATATCCATGCTTGCTAAATTAAAACTCTTGCTTGTTGATGTTATTAGAGTGTGCTAATATGGATGCCAACAATTTTGAACGTATGTTCATGGTGTGAATGTATTTATCTGTGTCTCTAACACATCTGCATTTCTCTAAAGAATCTTGAAGAGTTCTTTGATTACTTTCTCTCAAAAGATGTATGTATTTGTGGTCTGTTACAGGAGGATGTTTCCTGCCATGAGGGTTAAAATAGTGGGCCTGGACCCTCATCAGCAATATTACATAGCCATGGATATCGTACCTGTGGACAACAAGAGATACAGGTAAGCAAATCAGAATCCAGGAATGTGTACCTCAACAGAAAATGAAGGAAGATGTAAAAATAAACGATAAAATGGATGGCTTGTCATTTTGTTCAGCATAATGTGAACGGCCAAAAAATATGTGGAGCCTCATTGCTCTAATGTTCTGCTTTACTGGAAGATTCTTCTCCCAGGCAAAGAGATAATGCTAGATGAACACAAACTGCACTGAGGTGTACTGTAGTAACCTGTCCTGTGTGTGCTGAGGGCAGTCATGATTGAGTTGCTGGATCAGCAATGAAGGTGGTTTAGTGTGACTCTGTGATTACGGCTGCACCATGACAACGTTCCATCACACTCACAGTAGATCCATTTCATCTGAACAGAACTCGAGATCACATGCAGGAGTTAGAATAATGCATTTGTTGTCTGTCATTGAAACATGCATGTAAAAACAGCTATAAAAAGCTATAAAAAAAGCAAGTTTCTTTAATAGGTGTACACACAGCAATTTTGCCAGAGTTGAATTAACAGTGAGAGGGTAAAATTTAACATTGACCTGCCATTTATTAGAATGAGAGATAATTGGTGATTTACAAGGATTTACAAGGAAATAGAAATGGCATATTACATGCAGTATTATAGATAGAAAAATATTGTAAGTATGTGTATTTCTTCACATTCATGCGAAAAACATTTACATATTGGCACAGTGTGAACCTTGCATATATATATATATATATATATATATATATATATATATATATAAAAGTAATGGCAATATAAATTAACCACTATAGTAGGACTAAATTGCTGTGGTTGCATTTTCTGCTGCCATTACAGTGTTAATATCAAAGTAAGGGCAATTCACAGAAGGTGGATTTTAGTAATAAACAGTAAAAAAATTAGTTAAATGCCATGTTAAACATATTCAGACATGACATAAAATAATGTAGTTTATACATTTTTTACTGTACTGATTTTGGTTAAAATCCCCATAAACCTAACAAAGTGTATTTTTGAAGTAATTTTAGATGGTCATTTAAAGCATGTTTCAGCACAAGCTAAGTCCACTCTCATATACACAATGGTCTTGCAGTGAAAGAGAGAACAATAATGGATGTAGGATGTCAAATGGAACATTTTTCACTCAGAAGTCTAAAATCCTGCCCTTTTTTCCTCAAGGCTCTCATTCTGGCGTGAATAGTCACAGTTTAATAAATGCATTTACCCTCACTCCACACAGAACAGAGAAAGTATTATCATTTAGTTTTACTTTTGGTTCTTGTCATTTTGCAGTGTGTGAATTGTTTAAAAAGAATTTTATTCTTGCTGAATGTTTTTCAAATGGGTGTCAGTACGCTGAAATATGTTCTGCCACTTGTGTTTCATTTGTATGAGCTGATAATGACGTGGCAGAAATAAGTGTCTAGCTGCTCATTAATGTAACTGTAGTGTGCAGGTAAGCATGCTTTAAAATAATTAAAGACTTTGTGAAATGAGTTGTTGCACGTCAGTGTTGTGGCAGTGTTTTTCAGTTAGTTCCGTTTTTTTCAGGTCTCATTATGCTTGAATTAATCAGCACAAAGCTTGAAGAGAGGCATTTAGAGGCCTCCAAATATCATGGTGAATTTTAGAAGCCAAAAGATCTTGTAAAATTAAATGGGATTTTCTCCCTGGCTGGGGAATTTACCACAAGGCTTTGCAAATGAAGCACAGAGCTGTCACTGGAATGCTTCATCCATCTCGAGCCCTGGGTCTGGAAACATGGCCTTTATTGGAATTTACTCACTTTACTTAGGCACACTGCCTTTTTTAAGGAACACTGAGTTTATACTAGACTTGTTAAATCTTCCTTTATGTGTTTCTTGAATTACTATTTCTCTTTAATGTGGCAGTTCGGAATGGTCTACTTTTCAACTTTTTCAAAGCACAAATAGGAAAGTGCAGAACTGTCCAACTCCTTAAATCTTTCTTGTTGGACCTCATATATATATATATATATATAGTAATCTAAGCTGATATTGCTTCATTGATACAATGACTCAATTAACAGAGAAACTTGAGAAGTACAGAAGTAACAGCTCAAGCACTACTGAAGTGTTGGGTGACTTGTAGAACGGCTGTAAGGTTATATCAGCCCTGGAAGTGAAATATGTTATGTAAGTTTTTTTCTCTTTCTGGTACAAAATTGATGTAAAATAGAAGCTCAAGAGGTGCGATCAATCCCAAAGCAGATGCCATCGCTGATGTAATGTGATAAAATGCAGAAAACAAAATGTTAGTCACTAAAAATAACTGAGTGTGATTAGTTACTACATTACTTGGTTTGTAATGTGTTTAGATTTAAATAGAAAAGAGACAAAACAGGCATGTCATTGTAAACACAATATTGTCACACTCAAGTGGGGGAATGAACACATTCACACTGCAAAGCAATTTATCATTAAAACATTTACACATAAAACTAGATAAACAATGTTTGCACATTGCCATATATTTAAATTTAAATATTTATAGACAGTAAGAATAATATCTTATTGACTGTGCAGAATATAGTCTGAGTTCTAAACTGGACAGTCTCTGTAGCCCTCAAAAGGGTGTCACATAAAGTTGGATCTTTATTGATTGTGTTGGTGCCAGATGGCAGATTTATGGAAGATGAAAGACAACTAATCAAATTTCCAGCGCTGTTTGGGGCTTAGGTTTCCCCTTGCTTTAACACTTTCCTTGCTACATGGAGCATAACCCTAAACAGAACTCCAAACAGGAAATTACAGAAACGCCTGGTATTCTGTGTGTGTGTGTGTGTGTGTGTGTGTGTGTGAGGGGTTAAGGGGGTATATATGGGTATTATTAACTTATCTGCTCTCAAATTTATGTATGTATATGAGTTCTTTTTTGCTTGAGCCCCATATATGTTTGAAGAGTGTGTGCATGTGTGTTTGAGTGTGTGTGTGTGTGTGTGTTGAAGACTGCTGCAAGGGGATGTATGGGGGACACAGAGGACATTTAGTGCTGCCAAGCAATAACAACAGGGCCAAATGAGTGTTTTGTCCATGTTTTAGGGCTGAGTGATGACTTTGGCAAAGGCGTCACAGCTAAGCACTTTCAACTGTGCTCATGGCCAGAACTAAAGGCAACCAGCTGTGCCTCAGGCAGCAGTGTGTAGATCCTTCAGAGCAGTCAGCATAGAGAATGCACCAAGAACAACCAGACTAGAGAATACTGGGATTAGACCCAAAGGTTACAAATTACATATCCGATGTTTCAGGAGGTTTAATTGAGCGCATTGTAGTGAGTTTTTGTATGATTGTTTTAAATTCATGGTATTATGTATATATTGTCACTGTCACACAAAATCCTTGTATCTCCATTTTGCTGTTTTTTGGGTTCCACTTTCAATGAATGCATTCTGTTACTTCAATGAATTCAGCTACTGACACAGGTCTGCAAATGTACACACAACTTGTCTAGTCCATGTAGAGAAGTACTGCCATTAGAACAGAGCTCTGTGGAGCAGATAAACACTAAACATGAATCTACTGACACCATGCCTAATACCAGGCATAGGTACAGGGGTATAAAGCCCCCAACATTGAGTTGTGAAGCATGTTCTCAGCTCTACCTCTATAGTACACACCTGGCATTAAATCTGGTGTCAGTAAGTTCTTGTTTATCTGCTCCTGAGAGTCATATTCTATTGGCAATACTTCTCCACTGTGGTGTCCACAAACATTTGGACAAGGTCTCAACTATTGTCTTCTACATGAAAAATTCCTATTACTCTTTACTCTGTTTATGTGTAGATGCTTCTATTCTAAGTTTTTATGAATTTTTACAAGTACAAATCTTCTCATTGATCAGATAAATGAATTTAAATTATGTGCTTTGGTGTCTATTCTTTCAGCGTACTGTACACTCATATATCTGCAGTAGTGTATCTTCATGAAGCTTTTGAATTCCTTTTTTTGCACAAATGTTTCCACCTTGAACATGGGTTTAGATTTAGCTTGTATGTTGCAGTATATCAGTTTGGTAAAAGTGCCTTGCGACTGTTTCTCATACCACATTTCTACATTTGCAGGTATGTGTATCACAGCTCAAAGTGGATGGTGGCAGGAAATGCAGACTCTCCTGTGCCTCCACGTGTCTACATCCACCCGGACTCACTAGCCTCTGGAGACACATGGATGAGGCAGGTGGTCAGCTTTGACAAGCTGAAACTCACCAACAATGAGCTGGATGACCAGGGCCATGTGAGTTTAACATATTTTTATTTACTTCTGTGTGTTTAGCAGAATTTGTTTGATTCCAATTTCGATTCCATCGTTTTTTGGACTAAAGTCTTATTGTGTGCCCTTCGGTTCACTTACATTTGGCAATAATTGGGTTTATGTAATAATGTTTTTCAAGTGAAAATGTAGTCCATGCACATATTAAAACAAGCCAATACAAAGTACCCACACAATCTGGAAACCGGAATAATTAATTATTACTCACATATTCAACATTTTGAATTATTGTTTTTGAAAATGTTCAATGCTTATTACATTTTTCTCAACCCTGACAATTCATCAGTCAGGCCTATCAACTTTTTCTGTACTTTATTTTATGAAGTACCTGTCAGGACAAATACTCACCTAAAAAAACACCTCACATGTCCAATGCATCTCCGCACTGGTGAGTGTTTTCACACCTGTGAGGGCATTGGCCGTGCACCTGCTCTTGAACACACCTCCATACCACAAAATTCATAACCCAGACGCTAGCTGATGGATCACATACTCTCCTGGACTCTCCTGACATCTGTATCCTCTTTCCATAAGAAAAATGTTATTCAACTTGCTCTCGGGAGGATGGGGCAAAAATGGAACATGAAGCATTTGAATGCTAATGTTCCCTAAGTGTCTGAATTAAATGACCATAGTATAGCTACATAGCTACATAGTATGGTCTCGCTGTGTTGTTTGGAGAAACATTCATGTTGTGTCTATGCCCTCCAGTTCTCATTACCTTAAATGTGGGTCATAGCCTGATTCAACCAGTGATTGCCTGGATTTTGTCTGATTTGATAAAGCGTGTTCTGTCAGTGTGATTCCCATTGTTGAGAGTTGGCTCCATGGCCAAGCGTGAATACACAGAGATTTTTTTTTGAGAGACCATCATATGACACTCTGTGACATTAAGCACATAGAGAACCCTCACAACGGGACGCACTCTACCAAAGAGCAGGACAAATAAACTAGAGATGATAAACTAGTAGTTTCTGTATTATTTTTTAAGTCACTTTGGCCTGTTACTATTTGTTTTTTGACCTGGATTGAATTTGACAAGCTTTGACACAGCAATGGGAAAAAGATAGTCTAAGGCTTTTCTTCAAGTCTGTGAAGTCAGACTGCTTTGATTATTGTGACCATCAGGCCTTCAGAAATGCGAAGCAGTCAATGCATCTGTTCGAGGCCTGCATTCTTAATCTAGAGCCTAATGGTGTAGAACAGTGCTTATAAAGTATTTCTTGTGCCACAACTCGGCAGAACCAATGTCCTCAAAATGGCCGTCTGAAACCAAGGTGATGCCGAGCTCCGCTGGCATCTTCTGAGCATATGGAGATGTTTTTGTTTGAATCGCTGATGCTATCACTCTACCATTCTGACAAATGTAATAACATATGGGTGTTAGAGCTCCAGAGCACTGGTGTTTTTTTGGAAATGGGAGAAGGGCCTTTTTTCTTCGACCACAGCCTCGTAAAAAGAGACTTTATTTTTTGTTCGCCTGGAGGCGGAGAGGCGGAGTGCAAGTTAACAGTGGAACGTCCTGTGTGGGATACCTTGATATAATGGAATATCCACCCCCTAACCAAACCTACCTTCTCTCCTCTTCCTCAGTCTTACATCGACTCTTCTACTAAGAAGCTTTACATGTATATAATGTAAACACTGATTGCCCTGTGGTCTTTGTTTGAAGACACTAAATGTGTGAGCATAGTTTAATGGTTATGGTAATATCAAGAAATTTCTGAAAATTCTCATTGTGCAAATAATTAGTGGAAGTAATTTTATGCCATTGTCATAACATTGTAGTAAACTTTAACATTTGTAATCCTGTTTTTTCCCATTTGTAGTTTATTTCACATAATTGGTTAATGCAAAATTTTATATTGTGTGCATTTTTACTAATATTAATAATTATTACTCACTTGAAATAATATCTCATCGACTTTAAAGTCACATTTTATTCCTGTAAAATTAGATGAGATTTTGTTACAACAGCAGGAATTTGTAGTGTCAGACAGAAATGCATGCATTTACCATCTTTACGGCAGAATATCTCAGTCAAGCTTGTCCCAGCACAATGACCCATGCCAGTGCATTGGTTGTGGTTAGGGTCTCCTGGGTTTAGCTAGTAAAGTCTTTTCTGGAAGAAGTTCTATGCTCTCCTGGCTTGTGCTGTTGGGCAAGGTATTAGATGTTAAATTGACTTTCGCCAGTCTATAGAGTTGTTTCGCAAATCCCTGTGTTCTCTATCTTGACCTGCTTGGTTGTAGCTGGCCCAAGGGAGCTTCTCTGACACTGGGATTAATGAAAAACAGACTAAGGGCCGGAGGGGGAGGCTGTAGTCACTGCGCTCTGACGCCGGCTCAGGGGTGTGAAATACTCACCGTGGGCCTGAGTCTGGGTCGACTCAAGGCCTTGAATTTTTGCATGCCTATTCACTAAGATATAAAATGAGACAAATGTAAATAAGTACACAAATTGGACAAGAAGAAGGAAAAGAGTTAATGTGTTTTACCCCCCACACAGATCATCCTGCACTCCATGCACAAATATCAACCCCGTGTCCATGTGATCCGGAAGGATTTCAGCAGTGAGCTGTCTCCGACTAAACCTGTGCCCAATGGAGAGGGAGTGAAAACCTTCAGCTTTCCTGAGACCGTTTTCACCACAGTCACAGCTTACCAGAACCAACAGGTCTGTAGACCTCTGTCTGAATGCTGCACCTTTCAGTGTATTCTTATAAATAAAGATGGCAAAAACTGTTCTTTGTGTGGAAAAGCCATAGTAGAACTAAATTTTGGTTCGCTGTGGAACTTTTAGATTGATGGGCTATTTTTGTAAATTAAGTTTGATGATGTTTGCCACAGTATTTTTTTAAGATCTTATTTTTTAAGTATTGTTTTTTTTCTTTTATAAATTAATCTCTTTGGTAATAGCTGAAAATTGAAGATAATTTGTCAGCAATGAGTGAGATTTTGTACATCTAAGCCAAGAATGACTTAGAATATTTTTTATAAAAAAAATTTCAAAAGACACAGTCTGCCTTTGAAATATCTCCCCCTACTTCTGCAGCTTCACTTACCAAATGTTTACAGGGAATATAAAGTGAAAGCGATATTAGTCTTTCTGTGAAACTAGTCCGTATTGTTAAAATATTATTTTATCTTTAATATAAACATAATTCAATTCAGATTTCCTCCACTTTTCTCACAGATCACCCGGCTTAAGATTGACCGCAACCCATTTGCTAAAGGATTCCGGGACTCAGGGAGAAACAGGTAAATATTCATGAGCTCTCAATGTAACTGAGCTTTCCGTTGTGCTGTCCATGCTGCATGACCAAATAAACAGGTTTCGCAAACAGGGCCTTTTAATATGGAAATAATGCTCTGGAGATACCCCTTAATCCCAGATGTTGCCAGAAAAGCCTTGGTTGATCTGTGATCACAGCATCTGATTTAGGGCTGGGCTCTCTCTCTCTCTCTCTCTCTCTCTCTCTCTCTCTCTCTCTTTCTCTCTCTCTCTCTCTCTCTCTCTATTATACTCTATATTGTTCCACCTTCTTTTTCTCCTGCAAGCCTCTTGCTTGGCTCTCTGTTTCTCTCCATCACTCTAAGATGTGAGTCTGAATTATCATATAACGAGGGAAAGGCTGGAACAGGCCCTCAGCACATGAAAGCACGCTGCCATCTGGAGAGCATTACAGGCACAGATATTTGAGCCATCTTTTTTCATTTTTCAAACAATAGAGGGCCTGATTTATGAAGTAGCATTAGATTTTCATTGCAGAAAAATACAGATGAAAAGATTATTGGGGAGTAGGATATTTATAGAGAGAAAATATACTTACTCACACATACATCCTTATTTAAATCATTATTGCTTATGCATATATATATATATATTGTCAGGATACCTCATATACATGAAGTCAAACTCAGTAGATTTGTCAAATGTTTGTCATACAGGCAACATTTGCAGGTAGTTCAATCATTGCTGAAGCAATTTACAGGCATAGCCACAAATTTTGTTAATTTTGATGAATTTTGTAGCTAAGGCCGGTATATGTTATTAGCTTGTGTGCCTAATGAGCAGCAGTAAGTAGAGACTTACAGCCCCTAAAGGGGACGTAGTGTAGTGCGGGCCGGGGCAGTCCGGGACAGGGCTAGGTCCGCTCTCCGTGCGTCTCAGCCTAGAGCAGCACAGGGGAGTAAATCACACAGGAAGGAGAGCCGTGTACAGAGCCGAGATGAAACATCACCCAGATTTATGTGCACAGTAAAAAAGCTGCTCCTTTTTACAGGCTCCGATTTCCTCCAACTCCCTCTCTCCTCCTCTCCCGGCTTCATTCTCTATTCCTTTCTTTTTTCATGTGTGTGATCCAACAGTTTCTCTATTTTTACAACACCTTTCAGTGCTTCCCTCTATTTTCACTTTCACTGTATGTATTTTATCTCCCTCCACTTAAAAAAATGTCCATGTGATGCTGACCATGTTTTACCACCATCATATTCCCTCATTCCCGGTATTCTGTTCATCATGCTCTTTCACACAGGACTGGTTTGGAGGCCATCATGGAAACATATGCATTTTGGAGACCACCTGTGAGGACACTTACATTTGAGGACTTCACTAACATGCAGAAACAACAAGGTGTGTGGAGCTGTGCATGGGGACAACACATTAAAATGAACTTGGTTTACACCTTACAGTTAGGTCCATATATATTTGGACAGTGACATTTTTTGGAATTTGCCTATGTACACCTCAGTAGATGGAAAGTGATGCAATCAAAATGTGTTTAAAGTGTAGCTTTAATTCAAAAGAATTAGCAAGAATATTGCATTCAAAATTCCAGTGCAAGTAAATCAGACCTTTCAGAGATGAACAGTCAGATTAGCCTTATAAAACTATTTAATGAATTGCCCACTTCTCAAACAATATTTGGACAGATGAAAGTGAGATTAACTTAGTATGGAGAGGTAGCAGAAGTATTCATGACATGAAGCAAAACCACATCATCTGTCAAACATGATGGAGGCAGTGTTATGGTACGGTAACATATGGCTGCCAGTGGATGACTAGTGTTTATTGATGATGTAACTGCTGATATAACTTACAGGATTAATTCTGGAACCAAATGACCAAACGGTATAAACGATATAAAGCTTTATATAATTTGTACTCACATTTCACAGCACAGATGGGTAATAACCCAAAACACACAGTAAAAGAAATGTAAGAGGTTCTTAATGCTAAAAAAGTGAGTACTCTTAAATGGCACTCAATCATCTGACCTCAACAAAATTGAACATTCTTTTCATTTTACTGAAGACAGAAAACAAACAAGCAGATAATGAAGGTGGCTGCAGTAAAGGCCTCATGGAAGGAAACATTTAAAATTTGTCTATAGGTTTCAGACTTGATGCCATCAAAACAATTTGGAAATGTGTGTTAGTGTAATAGAATAGAAAATATGATCTTTCAAAAAGTAGTTTTTATCCTACTTGTAAACTTGCTTACACATTTACTTACACCTTTATTTACTTAAAATGTATAAAATTAGTATCAGGTGCAGCACATCAGCTGCAAATGATTTGACCATCATTAGACAGGTCTTTGGAGGAGTCTGTCTTATTTAAACCTCAGAAATGAGTTCAGTTTGCGCTTGATTGTATCATGATGGCAAGATCCAAAGAGTTCCCCAAGGCCTTCAAAAGGAGGTTAAAGATGCTGATGAGTCTGGGAAGGGATTTAAAAAGACCTCAAAACAATTAGAAATCAGCTGTTCCACTGTCCAGAAAACTGTCTTAGCGCATGCATCTACCATCAGGAAGAGACTGCACAAGTTTGATTGTCAAGGGAGGTGAGCAGAAGAGCAGGACTTCTAGAAAAATATGATTAAGCTAAAATATTTGTTACCCCAGAAATATAGTAATAATGAAGCTACATATGCTTTGCCTAAATCTTGTATGTATTCAACACAATGTATAATTATAAACAACTTAAAAAATTAGTTTTAAAGCTTAATTCATTTGAGGCAACACATTATTTGTAATGTGTTTTGAGTAAACTGAGCTTATCAATTCATAATACAGGCCATTGGCAATTAGATGTCAAAGCAATATTATCTGTTCTCTGGCAGGGTAATGTTGATATGAAACTGATATTTTGTCTGTGCAGACATCTGTTCATCATCACAGACTCATCCAAACTGATTTTATGATAATTAAAGTTCTCGCACCCCTGATGAACTTTTGACATCCCAAGCCCTCCCACTTCCACAGTTTTACCCCTCCAGCATTGGAAGCAACTTAGTCTGAGTAATCAGCTATTCCCCCAGCAACTCTGAAGCCTCTCTCAGCCCCATTCAACAACAGGGGAAAAAACATGACATCATTCTGAGCCAGCAGAACAGAACCACGCTGAGTGCAGTAGAGCTCAGTTGGATTATAGAAGGCATATGGAACTGGACAAAACCGCAGCCAAGACTGCGAATTGTGAATTGTTTTGAAATGCATATCTTCCCCCCCATCATTCCTGCACTCACACTCAGTCTATATTTTTTGAAACTGCAAACTGTAGACCAGCCAAACTCTCATTAATAAAGAAATATATGATTAATATCCCAAAGACATCATTCATTTCCAAGACTTTGACTTCATCATGCATCTGCCAAGAGCCTTTTCTTCTTCTCACTAACTGCATGTGCCTACATTATGAATGCTGTGTTTTTATATGGAGGCCTCTGCTGACCAGAGACCTGTTTAATATAAAACTCAAGACACATTTGCACGATGACGATGACCACACAGTATTTATTTAAGATGATTTTGTCTCTTCCATAACAGCAGAATATTAAAGAATATTTGTCAGCTATTTATAGTACCGAGATTTTGATATATGACTTGTTTTATGCCCCCAAATGGCACTTTTTGCCAAATATTTACAGGCTTCTCTTATTCCTGGAGGAAGTGTTGCAGTGTTTTATGCTGGAATGCAGAATGCAATGCTTTGCCCTTAGAAGACTCTTGTGTGGCTACTCGTTGTTCTCAGCCTGAAATGAGAGATCACTCTCAGAATGATTGTTGGCTAGTGTGTCTGTTTTTAGAGCTGGCTCTGTGTCTGCCTGGTTTCTTCTGGATTTGTTCTGATGTGCTATATATAGGCCATATGAGTATAGACAGAATTCTTTGGTATCTTGTACACACAAAGTATAGATTTATGATTTGTGTTTCTTACTGTTTTTGTGCTTTTTTTTCAGGAGGCAGCACTGGTACCTCACCCACTACCTCCAGCACTGGTACACCATCTCCATCAAGTGCAGCACACCTCTTGTCCCCCTCCTGTTCTCCACCCACTTTTCATCTTGCACCCAACACCTTCAATGTGGGCTGCAGGGAAAGCCAGCTGTGCAACCTGGGCCTATCTGAGTATCCTGCCTGCGCCAGGAGCAACATGGCCCTGCAGGGCTATGGGGGTCTGGCTGACGGCTCCTATGGTCGCCTCCAGACGGCAGGTGGCAGCGTGACTTCTGGCCAGCCTTCAGACTCCTTCCTGCCTCAGAGAACTTCCTCTTTATTAGCAGCAGGCATGCAGGGTAGCACTCATGGCTCGCTGGCCATTAGCAGTAGCAGTGGAAGTGGCAGTGGTGGTGGCAGTAAGATGGACGCGTATGGGGGTCAGCTGACATCCTTTCCCGCCTCCCAGCTCCAGTATGTGATGCAGGCAGGGGCGAGCTCTGCCTCTGGTACCTCATCTTCCCCAGGAACCTCCCCTTCCTCTGCCCACATGTTCACTGGGAGCCATCATCACATGCAGCAGGGCTCGTATAATGCCTTTTCCTTGCATAATCCCTACAACCTGTACGGATACAACTTCCCAGCCTCGCCACGCCTGGCAGCCAGCCCGGAGAAACCTCAGGCTGGCCTGCTGTGCTCTTCCTCTTCTGCTGGGGCCTTTGCAGAGCGTCAATACCTATCAAGCAGCAGCATGGACAGCATGCACATGATAGGAAATCCCACTAGCAGCCAGCAGGGGGCTGCGGCCTGTGATGGCCGTCAGTATGGTTCCTCCTCTCAGATGTCCATGCACATGGTTTAGAAGAAAGAAATGTATTATGTACATCAGAGCAAGCTGTTCATTTGTCTAAGCTGTCATGGAATTTCATTATTCTTATTTTAAAATCAGTTTTCTGGTGCATTTTTAGAAGAGCAACTTGCCTTAGGTTGGATATCCAATCCATCTTTAAATACTGACTAGACTTTCCAAATTTCCAAATTAAATGCGTTATTTATGTCTATTTTTCCTCCTCGATTAATGCCAAAAGAGGAAAATATGTAAGCTGAAGATATGGACCTACCCTTTAGTGTCACATTTTCCAACCTCGATCCAGAGCTGTACTGGAGCTAACAAGTTCTCTGTCTTATGAGGTGCTCTTGGAATATTCTAGTGAGATTTGGTGCAATAATGGACTCAGTGAATCATTTCTTATCTCAAGTAGCATTTACAAACAAGGGACACTCCAAACTGCCCTGTTTTTTTGTTTTCATTTTGTGTATTTGGTAAAAGTATATCATGTTTATTACACTGAAGGTTGTCTTCAGACATAAATACTGGCATAGAACTGGAAAATGCACACCACATTAGCCATGGTGTCCCCCAACTGAAGAGATTCTCATGAAAGGAGAACCTGAATAGGGTTCAACAAGATGAGGGACAATGAAACCAGAGACCCTAAGCATACAGTAAACACCATCAGACAAGTGCATCTTTTGTAAAGTTCATCTGAAGGACACTGGTGCACAGTGGAATTTGAGGACTGTTGCTATTAGTAATCTGTCCATTCTATTTTATTGGAAATTGCTTAACCGTATTTCGAGTGGATTATCTTTTTAAACATATAAGTGATGGTGAGTGCACGTGAGACACTACGTTTTCATGTTGTGTGGAAAAAATAGGAAACCAGAGTAATAAAAGTATGTTTTGAAGTGCTGTAGATAACAAATTATTTAAGTTTCAATATAGTTAAATGGCCAGTTTATGGTGACCTAAAAAACAAACAAATCAACATGACAATCAGATTATTCTTTTAGACCTTTAAAAACTGTACAGGTGCCAAGCACAAAACCTCAATAAACTAAATAAACAATTCAGTACAGGATCTCTATTGTTTACACTTTTCTTGGATAACCTGTGTAATAAGATGTGGTGTTTAGTGTAAGATACGTACATCAGCATGGCACAGCAGGCACACCCATTTGAATTTGTAAATAGTCAAGGGCTTAAGGCTGTAAACAAAATCAAGGTTTAACATTTTTTTCAACATGTTGTCAAAGAAACAAGACTTATCTGTCAGGATATGGACTAAGAAGACACTAGACACACACTCATCCCCACCGTACAAGACACTTTTACAGCAAATAATGAAAGATCAAAGTGGCTATTTGAAGTTTGAAGGTCATGAGACGTGCCAGTACCCTTCTCGTATGAATGATAGTTTGCTGCTCTGGACTGGACAGTGAATGTAAATCTGTGTCTACCTTAAACACATGTTGCTGTTGCAGCCATGTGCTTCAGACAGAGTAACATTTGTGGATACTGATAATAAATATATATTAATAAATAATAACAACTGATTCATTCTGCTGTTTCTGTCTGATATAGAGAAGAAAGAAAACACAACATGAATAACATTAAGTTATTAAAGCCTTTAGTTTATGATGCATATAAATATGCCACCTGTTTATCATGGTAAGATTTGAGTGGGATGGTTGCATGTGTGTAATTTTTACAGTTCTCATTTTAATATGTCTGGTTTTGATACACTAATGATATGTATTTATGATCACCCTGCTTGTCTTGACTATGCTACTCATTATCCAGGCACAGGCTCCAGTGATTTAGAAGCACAATCAGCATCCATTACATGGATGTCTTCAGAAGTCAGTCTCTCTCTCTCTCTCTCTCTCTCTCTCAAATCACCTCCCATCATGTGCTCAGTTTCAGCCATGAAATATCAGATCTGAATCGTCATCAGAAATTGAAGGGGGTAGAGGACCGTGGAGACATCCTTATGTATTAGAAACACCTGTTTTCCAAGCGCTGTTCTAGTAATGACTGGATTTCGTTGAAGAGTGCATGATTTCATAATTTGGCATACCTCCATCTATCTGGACATTATTTCCAATAATTATTCACGTTTATTTGTCTGATATTCCCCAATATGGCTTTGGCAGCATTGCCAATTTACTCTGTCCAGTAAGTAAATTCACAGCAGCTTGGGACACTGAGGGGGCATATGTTCAAGAAATGCACAGAAGTCAATGTTAAACATTGCACATTTGATAAAGTACTTGTAATCATATAGAATATGGACAGCTGTGTGATAAATCAGAAACTGTCCAAAGGGAAGCACTTTCTCACACAAACCACAAAAACAGAAATAAAATGGAAAAATACCTCAGTGTAGGCTTGTTCATTTCTTCAAACAAAACTAGAAAATGATTTTTCTTATTCCAAAAAAAGTAACTGTATTTTACAGTGGTTATGGTTACTCAATTTCTAATTCATTTTAGAAACAAGGAAACATTTCTTTCATTTTGAGAGGCAGCCTGTTGACTGATATCCCATGCTCCCTTGGGTTGTGACTGACTTTCTTTGGAGCCAGATCCTGAACTTTAACAGATGCTGTCCTGAGCAGCCTCAGGCAATGCACTTCTGGAAAAATAAAGAGTGGAGGGAAAAAAGTTGTTTAATTGGAAATACGTCTTCTGACGGTCTGGAAGGGTGCTTTGAAAAATGGCCATTTATTACTGGCTGATAGATATTTCTGGTAAACTGTTGCCCTCTTGTGTTTATCTTTTTCTGTGTCAGGTTCCTCCTTAAGCAGTGCACATTAGCTGATCATGTCTATTATCTGCTTTATATTAAATAAACAGCATTCAGTTCATCTCTGTGGGTATGAAAATCTCACATCTGAAATGCAGACAGTGTCAGTGCAAAGTCAGTGCAGTAAATATTTATATTTGTTGTGTATGACCTACTGCTTCTGTTTACAAATGCATTCCTTCAAACTGAATCTTTTCTGTTGTAAGCAGATGTAAAGATACAGTTCTGAAAGTTTTTTTCCCACAATTCAGCAGTCTAAATATGTTCAGCTATTTTTTAAATGTGCTAGAAGGGATTTATTTAAAGTTGAAGTTGAATATTTTGGTCATATCTATTAAACTCTTGGGGCCAGGTTCCCCAGACTCAAAAAGTCTAGGCTTCCAGCCGAGTCTGACCATTGACATTGCATCTTAAGAATAAACTTCATCTGTGTCCAGGAAACCAGCCATTGATGTTCAGAGAGTAAGCTTTAGTGTAATGTTAATTGAACATTGTGATACTACACATGGTACTGGCATCAAAAATCTGTTATTGATATCTACACACTTAAAAATGAAGGTTCTTTAAGGGTTCTTCACTAAAGAAAACAGCTCTGTATAGAACCATGAGCACTCAATGAACCCTTTGCACGAATAAACGATTCTTTGTATCTTTGATTCTTCAGACTGATGGAAAATATTGAAAAAGATTATATTTAGGGTTCTATTATTATTATTATTATTATTATTATTATTATTATTATTATTATTATTATTATTATTATTATTATTATTATTATTATTATGAAGCTTGTAAGAACCCTTTGTTTGTGCTTTGGGTTGATCAAGTGTTCATGGTTCTATACAGAACCTTTTTTTTTTTTTACTGAGAAACCCTTGAAGAGCCCTCATTTTGTGTGTAGTATGATATTATATCTACTAATTAGTTGTCATTCTTTAATGGGTGGACTCATTTCTTGCTACAAATGTCGATGCAATTTTCATGCTACTAATAATTCATACTCAGCCCATAGGAAAACGTCCCCACCCACATTCCCCATCAATGTAACAACTTCTTCCATGCTTTCATTTGTTCTTCTCTGCACTGGTTGTTTTGGCTTCTCTCTCCACAGGGAAGCAGTGAAGGAGAGAACAAGCAGGATATGGAGAACAGAGGTTGAAGTTGGGTCTTTGACCAAATGCAGACCCATTCAAAGCACTGAGAAGTAGTTTTTGTTTCAAAGTGAGAAATCTGTCATGAACACAAACACATCTGTTTTGATGTGTGTGACACAGTTACACTCTCAAACATATTTAAAAAATGAAGACTAGTCAGAAGTATCTGAAAGGAAGACAGATGTTTGAGATAGCAAGGCTCTTGAGGTGAGTGGTTCTGATAATGTGATAAGAACAGAGAGAAAGCACTCAGCTCTGGTTCAGATGTGTGTCTCCAGTGGATCAGAACCTGCTGAGTACAGAGAAACCCTGCTGAGCTGCTTCCCGCTCTAATGAGAGAAGTCCGGCCTGGAGAGATCCCGCGGATCCTGTCATCAACCTTGCAATGAACTGAACACAGAACACAGAGTCTGAGCAGAGTGGTGGATTACTCTAGTGTGAGTGGGCTGAGGTCTTTCAGTTGGGTCTCTGATTGCCTCCTGACCTTATGAAACCACATGTCTGAAAAGACCTGCTCTTGAAAGGGCTGTCTAGAACTTCAGGGGAATGGCACCCAGATGTGGGATAGGACTTTGCTACATGAAGGGGGTGGTGGACTCTAATACAGGGAAACAGGTGTCTTTACATCCACCAGAACATGACTGAAGCAATATGCCTGCTTTTCAAATTGTAGTCAAGGAAATGCTGGGCTGTGATAAAATGTATTAAGTTGGTGCACCAATGAATTTTGATCCAACAATATGAGGATCAATGAACAGATTAACCAAGAATTGCAGCCAAACTAGGCCCTACTGCTGAAATGTTAGTGTCAGCTTTAAAGCAGTATTTTTAAAAGGGATGCCAAAAGTGATTCTATTGGGAATCAGTGGACTTGAGGCAGCAGGGCTGCAAGAAACCTACCTACCAGAAGCTAAAACTAGCCCAAACTGTATCCCATTATCTCTTACAACTTGAGAGACACTGTGGATGATCAATTTTCAACACGATTTGTGAGATATAAAGTATTATTAAAGCTCTAAAAGAATGTGTGGCTACTGTAGAAGCAAGCATTAAAGTAAATCATTGCATTTTTTAAACTATTAAAAAACAATAGACCAGAATTTTGCACCAGAAATTTCTGCCTAGTGCATTTTTAAGTTAGGGCAGGGTGTGGCTTATGATAACTAACAGTGTTGCTCTATAAATCTTTTTCTAGCTAAATCATAACTAAATTTGTAATTTGTTTACTGTGTTTTTCTAAAAATGTAATTATTTGCTTTTATCCAGAGCATATGTTATTTACAACAAAATAAACCATGTTGTCCTGACATCCTGAAAAACAAAATGCTGTTATTGATATAATAACGTAATTAAATAAAGAGATCAAAGCATATTTCTGACATATGATGGTTTAAGTATATGGATGCTCTGACTGCTCTACTTTTCTCTTTACTGTGGTCAACAACAGTGAAAATCTCCAAGTGTTTTAGTCTCAAAAATTCTCAGACATTGACAGAAAGCTGCATGCTTGAGTTTCATCACAACTTCAGCTCTAGTAGTTTTTCTACAAAATTATGGAACATTTCTGTTAGGATTTGATTGCATTCAGGTCAAGATATTGGATGATTACTACCTCACCACATCCCCAACTCATCCAAAAGGGATGGAGCACCATCATTCCAGAGAATACAGTCCCACCGCTTCACTGCTCAATGCTGGGGGGCTTTACCCTTCTTGCCCATGCCTGGCATTAGCACTGTACCATGTATGATGACCATATTTCCCTTCAGGGGAGGGAACAGGGAAAGGACAGCTGTGTGTGTGTGTGAATTGTCAGCTACATTCATTAGTGCAACCCACAATATACAGTGTGTTGTGTAATTGTTATATTATGGTCTTGTTTATAGTAATCATGATTGATTCACAGGCTCTTGGATGTACCCTAGGCCTGTAATGTGTTGTGAGGCTGAAGCATTTACTCTGTTCACTTGTGTGCAGAAATGTTACCAGCAGAAATCAGGGCAGTGACAATAGAGTAAAGCCCTGCACCATAAATAATAAAGGCTAGTAAAAACAACACATTGCCTGAAGCATGCTTTCGTCTTCTGTGTGATCCAGTGTGCCTCTTCTGTCCTTGACTAAGCCTCTGCACTCACATTCTGCTGCTCCATTCGTTACGCTCGTTATTTTCACAGGAAGTTTGTTTAACGCTCGAAAGATGGCCGACAAACAGTCATCATTCAAGTTGCTTTAAAATGCAGAGCTAATCCAGAACCTTCAGAACCCCCACCCTTCACCCTTCCAACAGTTAAATATTCTGGGAAATATTCTGCCAACACATGTGTATGATAAATCACCTTTATAATGCTTGTCACATAAAATGTTACTATGACTGCTGGCCTAAAACTGTATCCGATAAGTTAGGGCTAATGTGCATGAGTTGGACTGCACTAGTGCCATGCTGTTTTTTTTTTCTCAGGCTATGTATAGTGACCTGAAAATATGTGTTGACTGCGTGTCTGAATGCAGGTTTGGAGAGCAGCCGGTGCATTCTTCTGTGGCCCTCACCTGGACCTAGGCAGTCCTGAACAGTCTTGGCACCACTTTCATGGAAATTTTATGGTAGCCTTTCCAAAAATCCCCACAGTTAAATATTGCTCGTAATGATTACTTGGATAAACCAGGCACTCTATCCTAGTCACAAACACTATCAGTACAGCTCTAATCCTCTATAACAGGCTTGCTGAAAGGTCTTGTGCTTGTCTGTAGTAACAGGGCTGCTGAAAGCTCTCCTTGCTGGATACAGGCGGTCACTGCACTGCAGTGTGTACTGACCATGGAAAACTATGAAGAGCTTTGCCCCATTTTCTTCCCCCCTCCATGGAATGCCTCACAAACCTGAGCCCACAGTTGAGAGAAAGAAGCTTCTTTAACTGCATGCTAGAGGCAGAGTAAGCTCCTGTAAGTCTCTGAAATGTGAACAGTTGGTGTTGTGTGTGATGCCTGCACCAAGAAACCCTTCAAACCCATTCTTGTGCACTTGTTTGTCTGTGTTTGAGCATGCATATGTGTGTCTAGGATTATGTTTGGCAACATGTTCCACACGATGTGTGTCTGTGGTAGAGGTTAACATGAGGCCAACCTTTGACCTGTCATCCTCTGTGGCGGTAAGCAGTTGAATGCTTGAACTCAGTGAGAAGCTTTTGTTTCACAGGCTGGAGGGCTTTTAACGGAAACAATAAAGGTTACAGCCAGCTTAGCATCCTCACATTGCACACTTGTCCCCTCGGTACAGAGCGCAGGTGGTGGAGGGAACTCAGAGGGAGACGTGTGGCAGGTGGGCTCAATGCATAAAACTAGGAATGTTACAATAGATAAAATAGACTTTCTCCTGGTATAGACAGAATATAAGTACTCTGAGAGAGAGGAATTCATAGAACTGTTGTCATTAGAGATTGTCAGCTGTTACGTTTGTTATCACTTACCATGTTTATTGGTAGACACTTTGTGTATAATATATGATAAAAGCTTGCATAATACTCTTCATAAAAATGCAGCTTCTTGATTATGTGAAAGCTCTTGCTCAGGACTAGTATATTCCAATAATGTTTCTTTGCATTTCATTTGTTTTTATTTAATTGATAATGATACTTACAATCTTTTGAATGCAGACATTCCACCCTGCTAAAACTAATTTCAGGGAGGTAAAACCAAGCGGCCAACTGGACTATGACCATTACTGCAAACAAGAAAGTCTTCCGCAGCCCTCCTTATATGTTATACTATTGTGACTAATTTCTGTTATACTATGATGACTTTGTGCAATCTATAAACCGGATTCCAAAAAGTTGGGACACTAAACAAATTGTGAATAAAAACTGACATTTACAAAACACATTTTAAAGGGAAAATATGTTGATTAAAAATTTCAATATATTTCAAATATGTTGATCAAAAAGTTGGGACAAGTAGCAATAAGTGGCTGGAAAAAGGAAATTGAGCATATAACGAACAGCTGGAAGACCAATTACCACTGATTAGGTCAATTGACAACATGATTGGGTATTAAAAGAGCTTTTCAGTGTGTCAGTGTCTCTCTGAGCCAAGAGGATCACCATTTGCACCATTGTTGTGGAGAAAGATAGTGCAGCAATACCAGAATGGTGTTACCCAGGGTAAAATAGCAAAGACTTTTAAGTTATCATCATCAACCATGCATAACATCCTCAAAAGATTCAGAGAATCTGGAACAATCGCTGTGCATAAGGGTCAAGGCCGTAAAGTCTACTGGATGCTCGTGATCTCCGGGCCCTTAAATGTCACTGCACCTCAAACAGGAATGTCACTGTCAAGGAAATAAAAGAATGGGCTCAGGAATACTTCCAGAAAACTGTCAGTGAACACAATCCACTGTGCCATCTGCCGTTGCACGCTGAAACTCTACAGTGCAAAGAGGAAGCCATTTCTAAGCTCCACAAGCTCAGACGTTTGCACTGGGCCAGGAGTCATTTAAAATGGAGTGTGGCAAAATGGAAGACTGTTCTGTGGTCAGATGAGTCACGATTTGAAGTTCTTTAAGGAACACTGGGACGCCATGTCATCCCGACCAGAGAGGACAAGGATAACCCAAGTTGTTATCAACGCTCCGTTCAGAAGCCTGCATCACTGATGGTATGGGGTTGTATGGGTGCAGCTTGCATGTCTGGAAAGGCACCATCAATGCAGAGAACTATGTTCAGGTTCTAGAACAACATATGCTCCCATCTAGATGTCATCTCTTTCAGAGAAGACCCTGCAGTTTTCAACAAGATAATGCCAGACCACATTCTGCAGCAATCACAACATCATGGCTACGTAGGAGAACGATCCAGGTACTGAAATGGCCAGCCTGCAGTCCAGATCTTTCACCTATAGAGAACATCATAAAGAGAAAGGTGTGATAAAGAAGGCCCAAGGTGATTGAACAGTTAGAGGCCAGTATTAGACATGAATGGGAGAGCATTCCTATTTCTAAATTGAGAAACTGGTCTCCTCTGTCCCCAGACGTCTGATGAGTGTTGTAAGAAGAAGGGGGGATGCCACACAGTGGTAAAAATGGCCTTGTCCCAACTTTTTTGGGATTTGTTGACGCCATGAAATTTTTAAACAACATATTTCTCCCTTAAAATGATACATTATCTCAGTTTAAACCTTTGTGATGTGTGTTATATTCCGAATAAAGTATTAGATGTTGGCACCTCCACATCATTGCATTCAGTTTTTATTCACAATTTGTTTAGTGTCCCAACTTTTTTGAGATCCGGTTTGTATGAACCAGGTTGGGTATATACTGAAAAGACTGACATTAAAATATAAACTTTCACTGTTCAAGTCTACAGGGAGTTTGTGTAGATTATGAAGGAGAAAAGAGTAGTAGTAGAGAGCAATACAGGAGTAGAGCTTGCCAGCAAATATACATAACATTAACTTTTCCAATGGAAGATTGACACTTGTTAACCTCATTCTCAAAGTCCTTTACAGTTATTTAACCACCATGTTCCATAGAAAGGTCATTGTTCACAAGAGAGCAGGAACACTGCCAATATTTTGACCCTACATGCAGGGGTAGTGTGCTTTATATTTTCTATTTTGAACACTCTGCCATGAGCTGCAAGCTGAATGGAACAGGGACACAGAAGTAGCCCAGTGTAAATCAGGCCCACAGAGAACACTGATTGGTCTACAGAGCACAAACAGATAACAATCAGGGTGCCCTCATAGTGACTCATTATGTCTGTTATTGACACCCTCTGTTTCCATTTATCTGATATGTTATATGTTCTGCAGGTATCAGGGAGCTACTATGAGAATCCTGTGAGTCCCAGGTGGTTTTTCAGAAACTTTCTTCCAGCAGAACTTTTCAAACTTGCTACCTTCGCTTTACACCACAGCAACACAGAGAATCCTGTTTTTGTATACAAAGAGGACATAAAAAGGTCTGGAGTGGATTTCAAGTGTTGAATTTGCATTTGATAGCTGTTCATGGGAACACTTGGTATGAGGTCCCAAAAAGTGTCACCAAAAAGAGCTGAAAAAAAAGCTATGAGAGTTTGTGAGCAGCCAAATAAAAAAATGAAAAAGAATCAATGCTAACAATACCAAAAAGCACTAGAGAAGACCCAGATAGAAGAGAAAATTCAGCAATGTTAATAAAAGGTTCCAGGAAGGATAACATATAATGTTACTGAAATAATATTAGAGGAATATTCTAAAAACATGATGTAATTATGGTTTATACCACAGTGTTATTAAAATGTTTTTGCTAGAAATTAAGGAAACATCTGAATGAACTTTTCCAGTACTGAAAATGCAGTATATCAAATACAAAATGTGAAAATGCTATTTGATTGTGAGATAAAAAGGTAAATAAAAACATTCTGTTCTCTGGACAGATTAAACATTGTAAGAACAAAAATTCAGGATGGTCACATAACCTTCTACCATTCATAACAAATACAAACAGGAAGACTGATGGAAAACATCTAAAATAATCCTGCGCATTTCTGAGACCAAATTATTTGATACAAAGATACAAAGATTAACTTGAATATGGAAAAGCAAACAAATCAGCATTTTGGACCTGACTCCGTGTAACTGTGCTAAACTGCATCCTTCCTCTATTTTGTTGATGAAGAAATGCCTGAATCCTCTCACAAGGTCATACAATAGGACACAATGTTCTGTAGAAAAGCAAGAAACAAAGCAATGTCCTTTCCTTTAGGAGCAGAATGAAGTTCAAGTTCAGATGTCCTACAACAACTGTCTGCCTTTTCCACCATGCATCCCTATGAACAGCTCCAGCCCCTTCCTCAGACAGGGTTTGCCTGGTAATCCTCAACACCTGCTCCATTCAAAGGAATCCAAAGTTAAATTTATTGGTGTAAGGAGAGCCCAGTTGAAAAAAAACCTTTTAATTGAAGATCCTTCACTTGTTCAGAAGTGTGGTACTCCTTATTTGTATATTAGAAAAAAAAGTTTTGTATTTCCAACTTGCCAAAGGGGGAACATGGGTTGTGTAACCTCAGTAAGGAAGAGGTGATGACTTTTGCCAGCTACATTTTTCACATTATGTTTTTTTTGCTATCCAAACTGTGGAACATGTTTGACACAGTATCCAGAAAACTGCAGACGAGGCAGGAAAAGAGACTTGGAAAATACTGGTTTGTGGAGCCATGGTGTTATTAATATTTGCTACTATGCATACTAAGATATTTTCATTTATATTAGTACATCTCAGGGAATTAGAATATCGGAAAAAAATTAAAAAGGTAAACTGCCATATTTTATTTTCATGGTGCATTTCATGTAATTTAACTAAACTTCATTAAGTGAGCTTATTATTTAATTTAATTATGATGCTGTCTGAATTGTAATTTACTTACATTTAATTTTATTTAAATTTAATTTTCTAATAATTTGAGATTATGAATTTCTGATTTTCATTAGTTATAAGCCATACTCATCAAAAGTAAATCAAAAAAGTTTGAAATATTTCACTTTACATGTAAACATAAAAATAAATATAGAATCTGACCATTTTAAATATGCAATAAAAGAAAATAATTGTTTCCATTACAAAGTAGTATTTAAAGAAAGCAAAACTAGGGCAAAAAGCAATGCACACAACTGCAATATTCTCATTTATTTCATGAGTAAAACTTACATGACCTGTCTGACAACTGACACATCACTCTGTTTTTTATAGCCAGGGTTAAATGACAAATTAAGCATGGTGCCAAGTCTCCATCACTCAGTGGGTTCCAGTACAGTTCCCAAATTGAGCTCTCATGTAGAATCAAGACTATGTCTGCAGAGATTTATTCTCATCCAGACAGCCCTCTGTTATTTGTTTTCTACTAAAATCACTCTGAAGTAATATTTCCATCATACGTCAGCAGGGTAATGCTGCATTACATTGAAACCCATAACCTGAATGGCTGGCCAGTAATGTGTAATTAGCAGTGGCATGTGATTTGTCTTTTGAACAGAGCTCCTCATTTTCAGTGTCAGTGATTCCAAAGTAACTTCTTAGTCTAAGACACAATCCCTCAGAGTTTACACTGAAGGCTGACTCTGTGAATGTGAAGCTCATTGCTACCCAAAGTATGGCTTGTGGGCCAAAGTTGGCCCATTAGGACGTTTGATTTGGCATGTTAAACTAACCCTACCCTCTCACCCAATGTGAGTACAAACATATTTTTATACTATATATAACACTGAAAGTAAATGTTTTCCTTTTCAAATTTTATTCTTTAAGTACTTCAGTTACAAAAATTGGGTTATGTTAAGAAAAATAGTTATATTTCTACTGACTTTCTTTTGTACACTGTTTTTGTCTTTTTGGCCCTCAGCCCACCACAAGCACTTCCCAAAAAAGTTTTGGTCCTGTCTGTGCTCAGCTCTGGCTCTATGTAACAGCATGCAAGCCAGTCCCTCTGTGCCATGCCTAGGCCCTAATCCACTTAAAACCAATTACAAGGCTATTACTGTGATCGCCCTCCCGAAAATGACAATGGAAACGCGACACAGGAGAGAACGAGAACAATGGCAGCCATTTGCTCCAGCCTTTACCCGTTCCTCCCACCACTGGGGAAACTGGCGTTGTGGCGGCAGTATCTTGATCACTGTGGGTGATGATGGACACAATTAGTGTTTTGGCCAGAGGGCAAAGGCGCTGACTGACAGGTTCCGAGCGTGGGTTGTGAGTTTAAAGCTTTTGAGCTCAGTGTTTTGGGGCCATTTTCAGGTCAGGGGGATTGAGGGATGTACTCTCTTACTTGTCCACCTGACAGCTTTACACTTTAATTAAAATGTAATAGAGTTACAGAGATGGAGGTGTCCTTTATGCTGCTTTGTGAAGAGGCTGAGTTCAGGATAGCTGTAAGATAATAAGCACAAATCAAATACTTCAATTGGAATCAAATACAAACATGAAAATCTAATAACATCTGTATTTAGGTAAATATACTGCATGGTGTCAGCAAGTGATTTTTAAAATAAAATTTGGTTCTCAAAAGAAAAAGCAGTGGATGGTACTTTGGAGAGCCTTTTTGTAAATGAGATGTGTGAGAACTTCTATAAGTTAATATAATAACTGAAATGTTCCAGGAAGAGCTCTTAAATGGACATACACAAAAAGGTTCTTAGAGCAATGCCATAGAAGAACCACTTTTTGTACATGTGATTAAAATGCCACTTCAGTGTACAAAGTGTGCACAACTTACTAACAAAACCCAAAATTCAAAGAAATCAACAGAGAAATGAACAGAGAATGTTACAAAACAGCCAGTGGATTTGAACTAACTGAACCTACACCCAACCTAAACATAAACTTAACCCTTACTCAAACCTTAAACATAACCACCCATACCCTAAACTTAACCTAATCTTTACCCTGACCCTAAGCCTAATTGTATTATGAAATTAACCTAAACTCAACCTAACCCTAAACATAACCTTCACCATGGTATATTGTGAAATGTTTATACTTTTGGCATGACCATCTGCATAAATTCCTTTTTTTTTTTAAATTGTTCTTCTTTGTGTCCACAGCAGATTGGTTTATATGTACTGGCAAAACAGTGTCATCAGTCAGTGGTAGCTTTTGTTGTCAATTTTTTGTAGATGCCAATTCCAGTACAAACTGGCCAGCTCAATTTGGTCAAGCTGGTTATGCTGTTTTTTTTTCTTGACCAGCAGAAGGTATGTTTTAATTTGTGTTTAATGGTTTAACTGGTCTACAAGTCCAACTTAAACAACCAGGATGACCAAACTTGATGACCATCATGACTGTAAGGACTAGCAAGGCCTGACCTGCATGATCAGCATGACACTATGCTGGTCAAGAGGTGGTTAACTAACTAGACAAAAACAACATATGGTATGTTTTTGCTTGGATGACCAGCTGTCAACCACCATCAAAGACCAGCTTAGACCATATGAAACCAACTACAAGCAAAAGCTGGTATTGAGCTGGATTTTTCTGCAGGGATGTATTTTCATATTTCTTTAAGGGGAACTGGAGAAAAGTTCAGGACATTACATGGGCCTCACAGTGGGATCTGCAGGTAAATGCCTTTTTCCTTTTCGAACATGGTCAAAAATAGCCCTAATAAAGCAAAACTGGTGCCGGATTACTGCCGGGAGGTATTCTTATTAAGAAATCACGGGACTGTTTTATGGCCATTTAGAAAGACATAAACAGAGAGTTAGGGAGGGAAAGAGGCAGGGGCTGGTGCGTGCAAGCCTTACTGTGTGCGTTCAGACAAGATGTGTTTTTTGTCATGTGTAGGGTACACACACAACACTAGGCATTCACAGCATTGCACACCACACGTTTATTTAATTAGGCAGGAAGCAGGCCCTGCGACATTCTCCTGCTTATTTATGATGTGTGACGCCCAATGACGAGGCCAAAGGGCTACAGAGGAGGAAGCCCCCTGTTTTGGAGTTTGTTACAAATTTATTCCGAGTCATAATTCTTCATAGCATTTATGTCCCACTATATGTTCTAGGGGGTTGCAATTAGTCGTGACTCTAAGCTACATCTGTGCATGGGGGTAACAGTGTTTCTCTGTGAAGTCTAAGGCTTGAGCACAGAAACAATATGGCTTGGATTCTCATATTCACTTCAGCTGTTTGTCCTTTCTTTTAGGTTTAGTCTGTTTGTGGGCAGTGTTGATATAATTATTTGCAACTTTTCAAGTACACTGGAACTGATTTGATGAAAGTTAGGGTATCATATGAAGTCACTGATTAAATGTGGATTTTTTTTTACCCAATTTCCTGCTTTTACAGCTTCACTGATTATATCTTTCTGTGCTTCATTAGTCATGCTTTAGGAACAGACAGCATACAGAGTATTTGACCATGTAGAAGCATAGTGATTAAAGTTTATGATTAGTTCTCAGGAACATTGAGACATGCTCTGTGGATGCTTGGATGTCTGTGTGTAATTTTATATTTTATTTTTTTTCTTTGCCAAGGCTTAGCTTGCCAGCCGGAGTAGTGTAGGTTTCAGAGCACACACAGTGAGGCCTATCTCATAACCCCAATCTGTGCTTGGCAACTGTGGAGAACGTTTGTTGGGTGGAAAATGGCCTCTAAAGCTCCACTACTCACCTTTCGCAGTGGCAACATTTAGCACGGTGTGTCTCCCCTGTCTATGACCCCCCAATCACACACACACACACACACACACACACACACACACACACACACACACGCATGCATGGACACACATGGACATGGACACGGACACACACACACACACAAACACACACACACACACAAACACACACACACACACACACACACATGCACACTCCTCATCTCCTATCTGCTCAGAAAACCAACCCGCACCCATATTTCCATATTAAGTTTTCACAACCTGTTTTAGGAGTGATAGGAGGATAAAGTGATTTTACAGGAGTAATGCCCTTCAACAGATGGTCAGACACAACCAGGAAGGGGGTGGTATGAAGTTAGAGCCGGGAGGTCGAATGTGACAAAATGCAAAGTGGAATTCGCCAGCCCTCCATTCCAAAATTGGCCCAGGGAAAGAGCATGCGAGAGGTGCGATGGCATGTCCTTCGCGAGGCTTGCGAGCTTGGGTGACAGCTGCGATGTTTATAGGCCGGCTTCGATGACAGTCAGGAGGGGATGGCTCGGCTCTTTTCAGACAGGAATTAGGTTTGTCATCAGATTCTAAAATCCAGCTGATTTATGACATTTCCACTCCTGGTTTCCCACTAGACCCCCTTTCACCCTCTACTCAAAACCCACCTCACTGCCACCCCAGGTCTGCTCCTCACTGTGGGTTGATGACATTTGGAGAGGGGAGTTGTTTGTTTACCTCTTACTTTCCCTCTTTTTGTGTACTTTTGTTGTGTTCTATTAGTAACTTCATTCCATTGGTGTGTTAATATGACTACAGTTAAATATTTAGAAATGTAGTTATTGTAAATGTATTTAAAACTATACAATACCCAATTATTCTAAATAAACTTTATTAATAAAATGGAATATCAATAAAATAAATATACATATTACTTATAACATTATGTTTATTAAATATCATACATATAAATATAACAGATTCCTGAATAAATAAATAAATTATTTGTGGTGTAACCTAGCTGGTAGGTAAAAACCTGAGACAGTTTCTTATAGGGTTGGGCAATATGAAAATACTTTATCTTATCATGATCAATTTTGTTACTGTAATACGCAAAATACATTTGTGAGCACAGTTGGGATATAATCAGATCTTAAAAAAACACTGCAACAACTACACATTTCATTTCAAAGATTGTAATTAGTTCTGTTCAATTGGATGGAGTGCAGCAGATATAATTCACTGTACTGTACAAAATGTCATGAAAATGTCTTTAAATATCACAATATAATATTTTAACCATATCGTCCAGCCCAGTTTCTGTCATTTTAATTTGTTTTAAAAAACTGAATATTAAATAATGTTTACTTAATATATTATAGAAATTATAGGTGCATCATGTTGTCTTGAAAATAAGTTGACAAATATTAAGTGTGTATTTGCTGAATTTAACATATTATAATATAACATATATAATATTTGGAGGCAACAAAACATATAAAATATAGCATGTGCAAAAATAATGGCATAATATTTTTCCATTGTAACAAATTTACCAAAACCAGAAACATTTATTTTTCAAAAATGTGTAGAATGTTTGTTACCTTCTAAGAATTTGCCCTTATTTTCTTCTTTTCATTTTTCAGAAAAACATAAAACTAGACCTGAAATTTCCTATATACTTCTTGCCAACAATTAAAGTGACACTGTGCTGCTCAGCTGAATCCTGAACCCAGAATCCCTTGGACACCTGATGACTGTTTGACTGTCACTTCTGTGTGAGAGAGCATTCAAAGACAAATATTTGTCAGCAGGACACTATGATGAAATATGTGGATGGTCTCAGATATCCTGCCCTTTCTACAGCAAGCTCATGACCTAAAGTGACTGAGAAGACATTTATGAGGAAAATGTCTTTGTGACCTCTGGCCTCAAGAATGCTGCACTTCAGGACAACTGGCAAAAACTAAGGCTCCTAAAATAGAGCAGAGTGTAATTACTGGGTGTTTTCTATTCATTGACCTTCATAACCAGTTAATGAAGAGCTTGATTATTACAACATCTCTCCTGACAATGAATGAATACAGAGATTAAACACAAACTATGTATTTAATGGGTAATGTCTGTGATACCAAAGAGGACAGGGGAGAACTGCTATGCAGAGGAGACATTTTACAAGAGCTACAAAGCCAAACCTTGCTGTATTTAAGATACTGGAAGTTTTTATGATGTATTAATGTTTATTAAAGAGAAGAAAAGTATTTCCGTTTATGTTAATGATGCACTAGATACTATTTTATCACTTAAAACCCAGACTCTGAACTGTGGCAATTCAATTAATTAATTAATAATTTTCTAAGCTTAATATCTCAGGATCAGAGTAACCTACAGACATATACACCATCCTAACAAATGACAAGACTGACCATATCTACCCATGATGGCTATGCAAACAAAACAAAACAAAACAAAACAAAACAAAACAAAACAAAACAAAACAAAACAAAACAAATAACTGTGCGACTGTGTGTCTGTCTCCTATAAATACTTATAGCAATACAGAAAACTATGAAAAATGCAGCAGTTATTATGCTCAAAGGTTACTGGTCACTCTGTCCAATGTTGCTTTGTTACTTTGAAATTAAAGGAGAGTAAGGCCCCACCCAGTCTCATCCATAAAGGTTTATATACCTCAGTGAACCTCATGGCATTCACACTATTGCTGTATTTCAAAAAAGAAATCAAGCTGAGCGGTGTTTCCTCACATCTTAAAAAAATGACACCCAGTTATTTGACACGTCCCCTCCTCCTTAACCACTGGATTTATACTCTCCTCCTTAAGTCAGGTGCATCAGACATGCATAAATGCACATACTTGAAATATTTGCACTCTCAAATATACATTATCAATTACACCCAACAATCAACTGTACAAATTCCCTTGTGCATGTCCTGGACTTTCACGCCAGGCCCTATTGTTCTGTTTTGCCTCCCATGCTGTATCTTACTTTGTGTTGTTAACTGAGAGTATTTCACAAGCTGTAAATTCTGAGCAGATATATAAATCACAGGGCAGGCTGTGTGTGTGTGTGTGTATGTGTGTGTGTGGGGGGGTTGCACGAAACGGGATCTGCAGACTTTCGCCCCAGGGTCACCACTGCTATTCCAAACCTGGTCCATTCGTGTCGAACATGCTCAGCCTGCTGGTGCAGCTGCGATGGGGAAAAGGTCTCTCTAATGATACCGTATTCTGATGGGAATAGGGTCTATACTTGACCGTTTGTTACTACTGCAATGGTATGGTGGTAATTCCAAGGTTTACTTTGTTCTAGGCCGTGTATTTTTTTTACTTTATGGCCTTGTGTAAAGCTTAAGTCCATTTGCTGAACATATGTCAGTCTATGCACAGGAATTGTGCCTTTAGGTTCTGTACCTGACGTTAATCACAATAAAATTAATCAATCATTAATACACATCTTAATCCACTAAGACCATTGGTAGTATGAATGCATTTTCAACTTTGACTATCAGCTGCATCATGTGAATGCAAGAAGGCCATCAGCCACCTCTTCAGTGGGAAGTAATCGTAGCAGTGTCCTTTGCCCACCTTTTGACTCTATATGGTAATCCAGCAAATCAGGTGCCTGCATGATCATGTGTCAGTTTCAGGTGTTTAGTCTTCTCCTCCAAGCAAATGCTTGCACATATTTAACTTTAATTTGTTCACATTGATTAAAACTTTATAAAACTAGTAGCAGCTATGCTTAACCAGCACAGACAAGCAGCTCGTGGGTTGCTGTTTGTCCACTAGTGAACAAGGGAAACCAGGTGCATGGATGGTGAAATGTTGACCCGAATACCCTAGTGTTGCACTCTCCCCAACACTCACACGCACACACACACACACACACACACACACACACACACACACACACACACACACACACAAACATGCACACACACACACACCACCCCTGTACCCTCTCGCCATGATCCATCATGAGCTGACAGTGTGTGTCCATGGCTGAATTTCTGCTCCGTAAATAGTCCTGTGCGGCATGCTTTTTTTGGGCACCCCTGCCATCCTAGTCATGTGGTCTGTGTGATGGCCCAGGAACACACCTCCACTGTCAACCTGGGAGCAGCTCTGACCGACCCTAGGCCAGACTTATTTTAGGTCTAACTCTCACTCTCCCTCACTCTTTCCATCTTTGCTGCTGCCTGTTTCTCTCTCTCTCTCTCTCTCTCTCTCTCTCTCTCTCTCTCTCTCTCTCCTCTCTCTCTCTCTCTCTCTCTCGCTCTCTCTCTCTCTCTCTCTCTCTCACACACACACACACACACACACACACACACACACACACTTGTCCCTCCGTTCTTTCCTCTGACAGCCACGTCTCATCAATCACTGGCCTGTTGGAGGTGGAAAAAACAAACAATACCCCCTGAGGACATGAGGGGTGATTTTCAAGTGGTGGCAACAACTTTGCAACTTTTCAAAAATATTCTGTCCCCAGCAGGGGTTCGTCCCATGAATCTGCCAGCTGCTAAAAGCTCACACTCAGCGGGCACTGTCAGTAACCCAGTCCAGTCTAAAGCAGAGACATTCACACTAGCAATTAGTACTTAATAAATCAAGTCTTTGTTTGAACATACTTAATCTCAGTGCCAGAGGTGCTGGAGAAAGAGAACAACCCTCATTAGCTTGACAACATACCTGCATTTTGTAAGATTTATATTTACAGTGTATAGATATACTTTATTTTGTACAGCAACAATAAGATAAGAGATAAGATGAGATAGTCTTTTATTATCCCACAGGGGGAAATTTGCATTGCTAAAGAAAATACAGTAAGTAGATAAAGAGCAGTAAGTAGACAAAGATACACATTATGCAGAATACAAATATGAAATATGCTGTAGAAATAAAGAAATAAATATCTATTAGCTGAAAAATATATAAAAAAAATACAAATTTAAGGGTTTACACATAATTGGATAGATATGGGAGAGTGACTAGATATTGCACAGAAATTAACAGAACTTGTGTGGGTATTGCACTTCTGTCCGTCACAGCAGTTACATACATAATTAATTCCCGTGTGTGCACAACACAGTGGGATAAAAAAATAATAATTATTTCATAATTATTATAATTAATTATAATTACTTAGTTGTATAGATGATGAGGTATAGCAGCAAATATTGCACATTAAATAGAGGTAGCATGGGATAAGACATGGGTCTATATAGTGTGGTCATGAGAGAGTGAGGTCAAAGGTATTAAGGTAATCTTCTGGTTTTCTAAATTCTTCTAAATGTTACCAATTTATGTCAAAATGTCAAAGAAAATATATACCTGTGAAAAAGGCTTTTGATAATTTATTTAAAAAATTAAACTGTCATATTTTATATTCATTACATTTAAATTGATATATTTCAAGCTTTTTGTTTTAAATCTGATACTGTGATTAGTAATATTTTCAAACTTTAATTTAAATTATTTAATATTTTGACATTCTGGTGTTCATGAGCTATCAATGGTAAACAACTATAACAGAAACAAAACAAAACAAAAAAGCTTGAAATGTCACGTTGTGATCATAAATGAGCTTTTGTAATTTTTTCAGACTAGTGGTTCTATACTACACTGTAAACTCAGCCTCAGCCTCCCTGTTCTTTGTCAATAAGGGGTGAAGAGTTGTTTGACAGATATCTGAACAGATATGTGTCACTTTGTAATGCCATTCACACTGGTGAAAATAACCAAATTTAGACTACTCATGAAATAGTGATATCCAAATACTCTTCTGTCCTGACTTGGTATGTTCTGGATGATCAAGTGGAACATTCCGTTGGTCTCCATATCACTCTGCTGGCATAGACATTTTTAATCACTTTAGCAATGGCTAACCCATAGAGATTACATTACAGGGGACATGGCCTCTGTGTTCCCCGAAAGAGCATAAGCTTCAAGTAAACCAAAACAGCCCTCGAACTCCTCATACCCAATGGCTTCAACTCTCCAGTAGTGTAGACTGTGAGGAGCACTGCAGGAAAACACTTACACAAACCACTGCTTCACTTTAGAGCAAGCTGATGTAATCTAATAGTACGTAGATATCTTTCACTCTGTCCTGGTGCCACGTATCTGATAGTTTACACCACTCATGTGTCACCAGGTCGTTACGTTTATTTCAGATGGCACCAATCTGATGACACTCTGTTTAATTAATGCATTTTGCACTTTGGAATACCAAAATATCACATGAAACGTTCATCAGCATACAGAGATCTCAATTAGGCAAGAATATCAAAAATGCTTAAAGTGCTGTGATTGCACAAATTAATAAACTGTTGAGCAGACAGTGTTTCCTGGACACAGAGGCTTGGATAATTTCAATGAGAAGAATGTCCTTTAGTGCTCCCTGTAGTTTAAATATGACTCCACTTCTGTTCCTAGAACGAATGGTACTAGCACCTGCCTTGATTTAGAAATCCAAAGGACCTAGAGGACCTCTGATCTAAGCCTATATTCTCTCAGACTGTGGTCTACTCACTGCTCAGTGGTGATGAGTGCTGCAGAGTGATAAGTTTGGAGCAGTGGTGGGTGTTGAGCTGTGGTCACCATGACCCCAGTCATCAGGGTTGGAGGCCTGATGAGTGTAAGTGGTCAGTATGAGTAGAAACCTTATCAGTTGTAAGTTTTGTGGTTTGTCAAAAGCTGGAATGTTGATTTACCAAAGGCCTCAGCATACTGGAAGTATAACAGATCAATTTATCATGTTAACATGAAGGAATAACAACAACAACAACAACAATAATAATTGTTATTATTATTATTATTATTATTATTATTATTATTTTTTTTTTTTTACATGTAAGTTATAGATATTCATTTATATTGTTTTTTGAGATTAATATTGCAGGCTAATGTCTCCATATTAAACAATAAAAACTTTGGGCCAGTGCATAACACCAATAAGATAGTTAATGCTTTATTGAGACTGATATTGACATCAATGCATTATATCACTATCAGTATTTTTTTTAAATGAATGAATAAAGTTACACTTAGAGCACCTTTCAAAATACCCAAGGATGCTTGTACAACTAGTTTGTAAAAGTAAATGTGCATATAGATCCACTTTGCTTGCACAAAGGGAAGTTTGTCCTCTGCATTTAACCCATCCATGCAGTTGAACACACATGTACACAGTAGTAAATACATACTAGGTGGCAGTGAGCACACATGCCCAGAGCGGTGGGCAGCCTTACGTTAAAGCAGAGCAGTGGGCAGCCTTACGTTAAAGCAGAGCAGTGGGCAGCCTTACGTTAAAGCAGAGCAGTGGGCAGCCTTATGTTAAAGCTTTCTAGAGCTGTTATCAGCAATGATGTATTATTAACTGTTATCTAGAACTATTACCAGGAACAGGTGCTGAAATGTATGTGCCTTTAATGTACCTTTAAGGACCCCTCATTGGCATAGGTTAGATAACACCACCTTCCATATGCCAGAATGTACCATCATGTAACATGATCACATCGGCAAAGTGCAGTAAACGTAAGTGTGCATGTAGAATTTTCTGTGACGATGGTAATATCCAGTTAGCTGTCATACCTTTCAGTAATTGCATGAAATATACTAAAATTACTAAACAGTTGTAAAATGAAATATCTGCGCTTAAATTAAATATCAGGTCAATATAATAATCAAATCTTCCCTCCCCTGTTATATATCTCCTGCTTCCCCTTTTATACATCAGACTTCCTCATATAATCGTCTAGAGTTGATAGTCAGTTTTTTCCCCTTTCTATCAATGAATCCCCACACATTCACCAGACAAATTACAGTGGTGGAGGCTTTGCACATTAAAGCTCTCGGTGAGGGGATGGTCTAAAAGCAGAGACACTGGGCTCCCAAGGCATGTGGGTGGGCAGCCATTGAATGTACATGTTCCAGATATCATCACATCACATGAAGATTCCTCACTGCACACATCAGTCCCTCTGCTGCTTGATTTACTGTTGCAGCCTGGCTGTGCGACAAAGAGGTGAGTGGAATCATACAGCAGAGGGGATTCTGTTGGGTGCAGCAGTGGTAAAAGTGCCAAAAATATTTCCTTGTGCATGCTAATTAAAGAAAGATTTTTTTAGGATTCAGGTGTAAATTTTATGAATAACCACCCATGACTAGATTCTAGTTACACCAAGCTGCAGTATTTTTTGATGGAATTCATTTTATGTCTGTGAAAAATGATGCAAACAAAATAATTTAACATGTCAAGTCAGGTTTTTAAGTGCAATTTACATTCAATTTAGGTTCTTTTAGAACAAAGGGCAGTAGACAATCAGGCACAGGAAGGACATTTCTACACAACACTAATCAAATATTAGTAAAACATTTTATACTGTCTTACTGTGTGTAGATTTACTTTTCTGACAAACACAGGATGGCCTCAGCAGCGATGCCAATCCATAGCTTTGATGTCATTTGCTGTTCATTAGTTACCAACATCTCACTTTAATATATAAATACATAAATAAGTATCAATTTAGCTCAAAAAGCCTGACCACGTATTGTGGTTTTGATCGTGGCTTGACTGGTGGTGGGGTGGTGAGGTTAGGCAAGTCGTGGAGCGTCAACTGGCTCCTTTACCCTCTCAGTGGCCCACATCCATAACAACCCACTGGGATTTTTTCCAGTTGTCCTGGTGGCCACTCCATCCCTGCTTCTTACTGAGGACTCTCCAAACCTGGAAGTGTGAATTCAGCTTCTGCTACAATTCCAGTGGAAATAACTGCAGGTCAAATAGAAGTGCTGATACACTGGGGAAAACGGGTCAAGCTGCAAAGTAAAAGAGTTAATTGAAATATATAACATCTCTTTTTCCATTTTGGCAAAAAAAATCTAAATAACAAACAACAACAACAACAAAAATAAACATTTTATTTATAGCAGTCAGAGATGAAACATTTTGAAGTAGATTGTTGGAATACTTGGAGTGTGTGTTTTATTTGGCAGTGTCCTGTTATTTATGAAAAAGAGGTGAGGTGTGTATTCACACTGAAGGTGATAACTACACTGGGCCTTTGTGAAGTCCAAGGCCTGGCCAAGGACTAACAGTTTACTTTGGAGGCTGAACTTGAACCTAACTTTGTGTGCAAAGTTGTTAGGATTTGCAACTTAGACATGAAGAGTGTGAGTCTGTGGCTACATGGCCTTTTCTTCATAAGTAAATCTGTTAAAGCACAAATTTTTCCATCACTAAAAAATCACAAACTAGTTCAGTGATGCTGTTATTTGGGGAACTCACAAAACATTCCTCTCATTTTTGGAGACAAGAAAGACTTGAGTATGTACAGTTTGTTCCAAGACTGGAAGCTGTACATTACCCTCCTGATTTAGTTGTATTATTGGATGTTGGTTCAGAACAATTGAAGTGGACCTCAACCCCAGCAGTCTCCTTTCAGCTCCTCGCCAGCAAGAGCCAAAGGCTGTTTTTAGAGAAAGACCCTGATAAGAACTGACAGGTCAATAAAACAGAAATATTATCAGCTCCATCATTAACCACTGCTTCAGCAGCTGCCAAAATATCCCCCAATGCTCTGGCTGGTTCCTGTCCAGACACTCACCATCTTTCCGTAAAGGTGCTAATTTTACAGCACTGGACAGCTTAAACCCACAGATATGCTAAATGTTTTCAGTGCCAATTCTTTGCCCAATCTGTTTTGCTATAGCTCAGATTTATTCTAATTTTTTTTCCCCCAAGTTCCTTTTTGAGGTGGCTAAACCTGCTGATCCAAAGACCCTGGCCACTAAACATATGATCTGTTACACTGTTTATACAAGACATTTAGGTATTGCTTAGTGAAATGGTTACTGCATTTCATTGTATTTCATTTCAAGCCAATTCACACACATTTACCTACAGCCCAGTCTGTTATTGACAGGAAGGAACTTTAACAGGAGGAGTATTTTGAGGAGTTCATACCAGCACCATTATGAATCTGAAGTGTGACTTTCAAATAAAGGCCGTGTGTGGTGTTCACATTACACTCTCTCACAGAGAGCGGAATGATTTGCTGTTTGAGATCAGAGTTTGATGTTCTATTTCAGAGTCGACTTAAAAGACCCCTCTGTCACATTAATCAGTGCCCTGGGCTGCTCCACTCGACATATTCCATCATTCCCAACGTTCTTGCCCTCCCAGAGACGATTTATTGGAGTAGGGGGGCATGGCTATATTTGTAGTGCAACCTTTCCTCTTATCCACCAGTTGACGTCAGTTAATTATTTGTCCCCTGAATCTAATACATTTTCTGTGTGCCAAGTCATTTCAGGGGGCTCTCTCACTGGTGCAGGGAGATTCAAGACCATCCTGTACAACCCCCCCTCCCCCACCACCTCCCCCCCCCACACACCCATCCTCCTTGAAACTAGCCGATCACTGTGGAAAATCAGCCAGGCCATCCATCTGCCCATGTTATCCTAGCAACCAAACTTTTGTTGCCAAGGTAAAGGTCTCCCCATATGAACCTGTCACTCAAAGTATCCAAGGCCTGATATGTTTTTTTCTTTCTTATCTTTCACTCTACAGTAGATGTGTTTATTTTTTGCCTGGTTGGTGGCATTGCTTTTGTGACCACTGAAGGGGATCCTTTATCTGTTTACAACCATTCCATCCTAAATATAGCAGCCTGAATTAAAACATGAGCTCCCATCTCCTACGGAAACCACAATAACGATACTGTACTTCAACTGCTCCAAATGTTGACAAAATCCTATTACCAAAGTAAAAAAAAAAATTGGCACACTTTTAAAAATTGTTAAAATGTTTCTTTGAAGGATGCTATAGTAGAAACCTCTTTCATAAAAAATGTGTGTCTAGATCAGTTTAGTGTGCTTTTAAAAAACATACATAAATTGAAGGTTCTTTAAGCCACGGCTCACAAACACTCCTCCTGGAGAGCTACTCTCCTGCAGACATTAGATTGAACCCTAATCCATCCCACCTGATCCAACTGATTACTCCATTCAGAGGTTCTGAATTGCTTAAGGGGGTATTAGGGGTATTAGGTATTAGGTTTGGGTTGGCATTGAATCTTGCAGGAAGGTAGCTCTACAGGAGCAGGGTTGGTGACCCCTGCTTAAGACCTTTAAAGGTTGTTCACCTTATTGATTGTTCTATGGATTTGATCCTTTATTTTTCAGAGTGTTGTATTGTAATGACAGCCAGTGTTTTTCACAGCAGACAATGGCATCAGAAATGTGAAATTCAGCCCTGGGTAACTGAGGCCTAAAGCTCCAGAAGAAACCAGAGCAGTCAAAGAGTGCGGAACCATCCAAAGCCAGCGTAACCCTGTGTAATGCCCAAATGAAGTGTGAGAAACAAGGGGAATAAGAATGACTTTGTAATATCATAAACCTCATGGTTTACACAGGGATAAATATCACGTTTCAGCGGAAATGTTGCTGCTTATGAAATGCGTGCTGCATTTGTCACATTTTTCACGCTGACTTACATGTTGGTATTTAAAGTGGAAATTGTTATGCTTGGATTTCAGACTGGTTCTGTCACATCACCAAATATCTGGGTCATTTTTGTACTATTTTTGCAGATTCTTTTGTGTTTTAAGCCTAAAATATCTTAAAGTTTGTTTTTTATTTATAGTGGCATTAGGATATGTTGACATTTAGTCATTTACTTGTTTGTTTTGCTAAAATCATTCCAAATAAAAATAATATGAGCAAGACAGGATAAAGACACTAAAATGCTTCCATAAAATGCTAGGTCTTGTTTTTGATGGGTTATGCATCCGTAATATGTATCTGCCAATCCAAATCTAACACACCCCAATGCATCAATTCATAAAATAAGAGACTTCTAAAGGCAATAATTAGTTTGATCAGGATTACATTAGGATTGGATCCAAGTACCTCTATATGATTTCAAGATTATATTGAAGTCTTTCCTCTCAGATATAAGTTATAACTATAGAATATAACTATAATATACTATCTATAACACAGAGCTTTATTCATTTGGACCATGTCTATGGTCAGGGGACGTGGTGGGGTTTCCCCTTTAAGGTTGTGTGAGCTTGAGAAAAAGCCGCGTTGAGTGTGTACATGTGAACCTGTCAGTCCTGTGCTGGCCAAGAAGAGGGGGATTAGAGCCATTAGTTCTGGCTACACAGGCACACACTCACATTTGTGAGGACTCACCGATGTCCTTTCTGCTAATTATAGGTCGAAATCTGACAGAGAAAAATTAGAGGGAAAAAGGACAGCTGTGCTCTGCTTCACTGTGAGACTACACAGAGAAAAAAAGAGAGAGGGGGCAGGAAACAAAAAGAGGAGAGGAGAAGGGGTTTGATTTCTTGTCCAAATCCTCAAACCCTGTCCAAAAGATGGAAAAACAAAGCTCGATCATCTTGGTGCCCTGTTCCATCTTCCCCTCTTGCCCCTCAGCCCTGCACAGTTAGAGGTCACCTGTCAGGGTCTGAAGAAATCATCTCTGAAACTTTTTTTCCATGAACCAGTTCTGTTTTCCAAACCTCATAAGTTGACATGCAGCACTAAGACCATGTACTAAGAATGATTCAAGCATGACCCCCATATCTGGGGAAAAAAAAAGATTTTTCATGAAAAGATAAGCTCTGCACTGATTGCATTTCATTTCCCTTTCCATATTGTTCTTAAAGGGACTGAATAAGAAAGAGATGGTTAAAGCCTGTAAGATAGAGTTAGCTTTAAGCCTAGCACAGATAAGCCCTGATGTGTATGTGTATCTCAGAAATCTGATTAAAAGTATCAACATTACCATTTCTTTAACTTGAAAAAGACATTACATTTTACTGTGTTGTAGATTTATTTATCTGACTGTATGTCAACATTGAGGCTGTATATATGATTAAAGTCTCATTTTCTTTTTACAAGTCTACTTTTGTTATAGATTTTTCTTTTCATTGAAGAGACAAGAACATTTCAGGTTTGTGGTATGTCACCTGCATGTATCGAAAACTCAGTTTTCAACAATCCTAATATAAATACAGTTTTCTTTTTTTTTCTTTCTTTCTTTTTTTTTTTTAACAAAAGTTTTTACAAAAGTACTAGATTAAAAACTCAGTACCTACAGAGGAACTTCCCCAACCTCTCAAATAGACTAGAGTAGAAGCAAAAATACTGATTTGACAATGCTTAAGTGAACTTAATTTAATTACTACATAATACCCATTTCTGCTCTATACAACAGGTCACTCTTCTATTGGAGCAGGTGTACAACAAATCACTTTGACCTCTCTTTGTCTTCCTCATTGTCCAGTGTGTCATGGTGTTGAGTACACTGTGTAGCTGTGAACCTCTACAAGTAGGTGTACAATTGTCTACAAGTCACCAGGAGAATTAGGAGGCCTGACAGTATGTCGTGAATGTATCCTTCATTATGTGCCAGTGTGCAAAATGCTTTCTCAGTGTGGGTGTAATATTGTAAGATCATTATCTTATTACAGCCCTCCTGAAGGAATGCCACTCAGAGTGATGTGCTGCCACTTCTCCCGCAGCAACAGAGAGGTAACAGAAACCCAGTTGAGATGTTTTACCTCTCTAGTGTGATTGACATATGTTGTGCAATCCCTGCAGATTTGCACCGGAGGTTCGCAGAAGCCAGACGGGGGCCCTTGCCATCTAAACTGACCTTGCAGAGCTCACTGATAGCACGTGCTGCTCCCAGAACTCAACAGGTGTAACAAACCCTTACTCCCTCCGGGCCTGAATGCTGCACTCAAGGCATTCTTCTTACCAGTCAAATCTGTAATCAGCACTCTGACATGAAGCCTCAGTGTGGCATCCCATAGTGAGCTTTACTTATTTAGGGCTGGTGGACAAAACCTTGCATCCTAGATGAGATGAAGGAGGTGGTGGAGAGTGGTAGAAGATCTTTCTGGAAGCTTTAAACTTTTGGAAGTTTCCACAAACACACACACACACACACAGACACACACACACACACACACACACACACACACACACACACACACACACACACACACACACACACACACACAAAATGAAGGTAACTGTTGGCATTCAACAGCAGCTTGTATTATGAAAAGGAGGCTCAAACCTCCCTCTAGTGGCAGACTGTAAAATATTGTGTTTATTTTTATTTATTTATTTATTTATTTGTGTATTATTATTATTATTATTATTATTATTATTATTATTATTATTATTATTATTATTATTATTATAAATTGCCTTTCTTTCAAATCTCATCACTCTTTATTACTGATCAACATCTACTTTGTATTTTATCAGTATGGAAACAAATGTGCAGTGTTCAAAGCATATTACTGTCTCAAACCAGCTTCATTCATTGTGGCCTTGTAATTCTGTTATTTTGTCTTATTGCTCTTATTGCTCTCACTTCAGATGTCTGCCTTCTTTTGCGGTGAGAGGGAGAGTATGGTAAATGAAGCACTGCGCTCTCTTTTCTTTAAGAGAGCCGTTTCCTGCTTTTCTCATTTTGGTAGAGGAAATTAATTTTTCTCTGCAGTGGATGACATAATAGGGACACATGCAAAGGGTGACCATCTGTGAAACAAATAATCATTTTTGTACTTGAAGGCTCCAATAAAGGGCTTTTTCTGTATGCTACAGCAGGGCCTTTCGCTGTTTTTTGTTCAATCCAACAGCAAATTCCAAGGCTCTCATTCTCCTTTATTATCCCTCTCTTTCCTTTCTCACCACTTAGTGTATGAATTCTCTTTTAAAGGTATTTCAAACTCAAATCTGTTTTCCAAGAATAGTTCTTTATGGAACCAAAACCCATTATTTTTTGGCTTGTTTTCAAAATCACTGCTCAAAATGGTTCTGGAGGCAGCCCCGCCTCGAAGGCAGGGCTCTTAGAACACTCTCACATATAAAAATATCATGGCAATCTCCATGTTGGCATGCAGGAAAGAAGATAGAAGGACATGAGCTGTAAAATGCTGCCTTAGCTGTGAAATGCTGAATAACTAGCTATCTGGTTATTCATGCAGTTTTGATGAAATCAACACCATATTCTTAGACATTTCTTATAAAAACAAACAAACAAAAAACAAACAAACCCTTTATAGCACCTTTATTTTATAGCATATTTATTTTTAAATGCTAAAACATTTAAGAACTGATTATGTCAATATTCCCAAAAAAGACAAGCTGTTTCATGAAGTAAAGAAAACATAAAAATAATTCTTAATGAAGAACATTTGGTTTTTATTTACATAAAGCATAATTTCTTTGAAATGGAGCTCATGTCATGAATTTTATTCATTTATATTTCCTTTTCAAGTGTTTTTTTCTTTATCAAGTGTTTGTTCATTATTCTATAGCAATTATATACATCATCCATAAATATACCTCCTCATATGTTCTACTAACTGGCAATAATGCTTTATTACAGTGTACAGAGATTGTGTCAAAGCAGTGTTATTTAAACTCATTGTCAAAAAATAGTTACACCCAGAAGGAACTGTCATGTTGTGATGCTATTTTGAATAAAAGGTTTCTGTGAGTAGTAAATGATTAAAAATCTAGACTGAAATAGGCAATATATATTGAGCTACACATACAGATGTTGCTAATGCAACATGCCAGATGTCTCAGCTTTAAGTTGTAGAGGTTTGCATATTATCCCTGTCTGTGGTTTGTGTAGGTGCTCCAGATCCTTTATGATGCGGGTGTATGACATTTAATATTATTATTCTATAATAATATTCGTATGATTAATATGGTATCTTCAGTGAGGCATATTTCATTTGCAAAGGATGTAACCAACACAATAGCATAAGTCAGAATGAAAAGCATGTCCAACATATCTGTCAGGCACAGCAATAAGGCCCATCACTGCTTACATCACATGAATAGCGATGAACGAAACTTGATTCCTTCTTGGTGCAACATTTTTCTTTACTTGATACATTGAGTTGTCTTGTAAACTCACAAGCTATTCATAAATACTTGTATACTGCTTTGAAAATGATTTTTTTTGTGAATGCATGTGTCATACATTCCCTGTATTGATATTCTTAAATGAAATGTTAGCAAAACAGGAATGCATGTCTATGGTCTCTATTTCCCAAAGCACCTAGGCCTGTAACTGGAAACTTCAGCTGCCTTCAGAAATCTCAAACAATGGGGCCTATTTTCATCTTACAGGATGAACACAGAATTCTCAGCATCCCAGCCACAAGCCAGTCACTAAAGGAGCCTCACAAAAGGTTTTTATTCATTTGTGTAAGTGACCCCTTCATCATCAAATGTGTGTATGAAGGGGAAGGGCAGACCCACTACAAGTGGAGGGTCACCTCCCTACAGCAGAGGGGCTGTGGGGTCACTGTTGTTAAGCTAGTCAAGATGAGTCTTTGCTGTAATAATGGTATTTGTCTGTAAGGACTGCAGCTGGGTTTTTTCCAGGGAGTGTTAATGAGGGTATGACCAAGGGCTCTGTGTTTGTCTGCTCTGGGCATCTTCTTGCCATGACTGTCATCCAAAATGCAGTCGAGGTAGATGAATGTATTGGTAATGTTGCCCTCTTTCTCTTTTCTATTCATCATCAAATATTCACAATTTCAAAGCCATTAAAAATAAAAGCAACAAAAATTGAGGTTTTGAAATGGTACTATGACAGTGACAATATATCCTTGTTGTCTATCTCTCTCTCATTCTAAGAATAAATCACAAAATGAGTTTCAGTTCCAAAGGTCTTGAGTTTAATCTCAGGGTAAGATACATTTGTTGTCCATTTTCCTGCTCTATTTCTCTCCTGCACCCCAGAACACACAGCAATGTATTTCTGAAGACATGTTATTTAATTTAGCCTGGAAAGTCCATTACAGCCCCCAACAGGGTGGGAAGTTACCATCAAGAGGAACTGGATAGTCTTTGAGTCGTGTAAGCGTAACTGTACGTGTGTTAGCAAGGAAGTGAAACAATCATGCATACCCGTTTGCACTCTAATCCACAGGCTGTTAAGCTTCCTGTTGAGCCTGTGAGGTCTTGATATCAATCAGTAAAGTAATACCATGGAAATCACACTAGCACAGTGATCATAAGTTGTTCTTAAACCGCAGGATCATGCTGCTGAATTTAATAGCATCTCAGCATTTCCTGTGTCCAGTAACTGCTTTCAGAGTGTAACCTGAGAGACCTTTTTGTAGATTTTGATTGTTATTTATAATCAGCATTATTCACTTTCAGCATTGTTCATAGAGATTATATAATAATGCTAAATAAAGTTAATGTACCATTTCTTCCTTAATATTCTTCACAGTAGAGTGACTTGAGGTGACTATATTATTCACACACATACTGATTCTACCTACTGGGAAAATGTCTATCTATACCAACTCAAAATGTTTCCAGTGCCCTGACCTAGGGCATTTGTTGCCATTAGATCGTATGCTGTATATATTTTAGTGGTTGTGCCACGATGCTGTTGCAGGTTGTTAACACTGTTATTCCAGACCGGGCTGAAGGCCGCTGGTTCTGTTCACAGCCCTCAAGCCATCTCCGGCATCCCTCGGCCATCACATGACTGACCGCATTAACTCCCAACACCTGTGGGAAAGTATAAAATAGCCCTGATTGCACAGAGTAGAAAGAAATGTGAGGTGATAAGTCTGGTGACTTTGTGCTGATCAGTGGCATTCTCGCTGATGTTGAGTGTGTGTATGTGTAAGAGTTCTCACATGGACATGATGGACATGTGAAAAGGGGTGGGCAGCTCTAATGTGTTAATGGTTGTGCTTTCTGAAGAGTGTCACAGTAAGCAAAGCCTTAAAATATGAGGCTGTTTCATAGCAAAACGATTCCCTTCAAGCTTCATCAGCATAATAAAGCAACAAAAGTCAATGGAGGCAGTCAATGGTAACAGTTGCATGGTAATATTTTTCATAACAATGACTGGATGCATCAATATATATATATATATATATATATATATATATATATATATATATATATATATATATATATATATATATATAGTTCCATATATTCCACATGTATAGCTTTTGTTTTCTAACTGGTGCACTTCAATGATTTAAGTGTCTGAAACAGGGCCATTTACCCTCCTTGCATATCATTTAGCTTGATTTAATCTATATCAATACTTATCTTTCACCTAAAGCTGCCTTCAGAGCCAATGTTCCTGCATGTAATATTTTGAACACTACATACCTCTGTGATCCACAAGTTCCTGTGAAAGACACATGCACACTCTCGCCTGAGGTGTGAGTGCTGGCTTTGCTTGCTGTAGAGTCTCCAGCTCGCTAGAAGTTCTGAGAGGAAAGGTAGCGGCTGTGCAGCATATTGCACTATTGGCGTGTAAAGGGGCCAGAGCTCCAAAAACGCCGCTCTTGCCCGACTTTCTGTCTGGCGCTGCTGACACTCTCATAGTCCTAATCAGGATGCACCATATTCAGGCACTTTGACATGTGTGCTAAGTTTGATAATCATGTTTGTAGTCCTATTGTAGTCCTAATGTTTGGGCTGTATGTTTTAAAGTGCTGCTATATGATACATTTTTTGGATTTTGCATTGTATTGCTTTTCTTTTACTTTTTTATGCTCATGTTGGATTATATAATGTATATAATGTGTTTAATAAAAGATTTTTCCCTAATTAAACTGGCTTTTATGTTACTTTGCATTTAAGACAGATGTGGCCTATATAGGTCCTGTATTATGCTTCTTTCAAGAGTCTTCTTTCCAAAAACCCCTTTGGTTCTCATAAATTTGCACAAAACCCATAAAAGAGAACTATGCTATAGAACATCTATACAACATAGATGAGACTGGAAAAATGTGCTCTAGATTAATTAACAAAATGGACAAATAATAAAAAAGAATGCCCCACTAACTATGAAACCTGGGGGTGGATCTTTCATATTTCAATTGTTGACACTGGCATTGGAAATACTGCATGGCTGGAGGAAAAAAGAATTCCACAATATACCAGCGAACCCTGGATGCAAATGTCAAACCATCTGCTAGAAGGCTGAGGCTAAAAAGAGGATGCCTTCTACAACAGCATAATGATCCAAGATATATTGCAAAACCACCATGGACCACCTGAAGAGAGACAAACTGAAGTTTTTGGAATGGCTCTCACAGTCCCTTGACCTAAACATCCAGAAAAATTGTGGATAGAACCTAAACAAGCTGTGCATGTGAGATGACTCATAAATATTGCAGAATAAAGGATGTCTGCAATAAGAAAAGGAAATGTAGGGTGGGGGAAATGGGGGTTTAAACAACCAGAACAGAAAGACATTTTCCTGGAAATAGAAGCATTTCTGATATGATATGATATTTCTGCCGAAGGGTGCATCTAAAAGTCTGAAAGCTGAGAGTAGAGATATGCAGTGAGATATGCACTGTTTTGACATGATAATACAACACTAAGGGGCTGACAGTAGAGATATGCAGTTTTGGTAGAATAGACAGAATGCTAATGGGCTGACAACTGGGCTCTGCGGGACTTAAGCAGTATAAATACAATCAACAAAAAGCAATTATTTATTATTTTGCCCTAAAATACATATATAAACTCTTACATTTTTTTGGTTATGTAGTCTATCCACTTGCATGCCCATGTGTTTGTGGAGGGTTATTTGCTTGTGTGTGCATGCTTGTGTGTGACAGAGTATATGTGAAATATGAAAGCTGGCTGCTGTGTCACCAGGAGTCTGATCCAAACTCCATCTGCTGTTTCTCCTCTTATTATTCTCCTATAGCTCTAAGATTTCCTCTCTCACTTTCAAACCAATCATAATCTCTGTACCTCCCTCTTTCTAAATCATTTATGTCTGTTTGTAAATTTCACATTATACTGAGCAGAGTTACTTCAAATTATATCTATCTAGGATTAGGGGTTAACAGTTATAAAGTTTATGCACAACAATTAACATATTTTACATATTGAACACATAATGAATAGTGTATTTAATATTTGATATGGTACTTTTTATATAGAATGTATATAAATACAACATGATCCAATAAAACCTGCGCAACACACACTAACATGTAGAGAATTGGATGGACTACAGTCTGTAATTATAAAATTCTTGTATGGTAAGAGGAGGTGTAGAAACAAGGAAGTGGTCATAATGTTATGGTTAATCAGTGTCATATATATATATATATATATATATATATATATATATATATATATATATGCATGTAATGGGTAAGCAATGCTGTCAGTTTCCACACAGTGTAAAAAAAAAATCAGAAGCTGTGATTGGTGGTCTTGCACACTGTCTTCCCCCAGATCCCGATATATTTGGCTCAGACTGGCTGTGAAGAGTAGTTGTGGTCACAAATGTATCCTTAAAAATGCTGTCAGATACACTGGCTGAGTCACAGTGGCCCAACAACTCCTTCACACCACATCCTCACCCTGTAATGCCATAGTGATATTCCACAAGGGCTTTTAGGTTGCCTCCTGCTTCAGAGTGTGAAAGTCTCAACAGTACAGTACTCTGAACCTGTTTGATGGATCAAAATTGAAAATGTAGCTAGTGCATTTCAGTATTTTAGGCCTTTACAAACAAGCACATACAATTTTTCCAAAGTCCGCTGGCAGTGCTACACTGTTACCATGCTGGTACAAGTGGATCAGACACAGCAGTTAACCAATGATTCATGCCTATGACTGCAGAACACCAATGTTAATATCTCACATTAGGGCATGAACCTTGATTATACCACAGATCTGTTTTCACTGTTCTGTTTTTGGTGTTACGAAAAAGGGGACAGAAAAATCCAAATTTCTGAAAACATTTTGCAATGTTACAGGTTATATTATTCCCAGGATGGCTGCACACATTGCCAAAGCTTCTAAATATAAGAACTAACTTCACTTAATGTGAAGCTGAAGTTTGTTTCATAGTCTCCCACTCCCACAATGATCTACCTTAAATGGTGCAGCAGATCATGCTCCCTCTGACTAGTTAATCTAATCTGCCTCAAACCACACAATTAACCCAATCTGCCTACCTACTGACCTACCTACAATTCTGAAGAGTATTGCTCTGTTTTAACCAGTGTCTGTGTATTGTGTAATTATGTGTGGTTTGGGTTGCTTTTAGTTTTCATTTGTACTTACTACAATGAACCAATTAAATAAATTTTTTTCTATAGTTGTAATTATAAATTAGAATTATAAAAATGTGAACTTATTATAATTCATGTTAGTTTCACAGTTATGCATCTATGTAGCAGGGCCTTGATCACAGGGACATTATCATGTAATAATGGCACTTCTAGAATGTCTCTAATGCAGTCATATTGCAGGGTCTAAACTAACTGTGGTATAATAGTTTATATACTATACCATGGATAGACTCAGAAAGAGAGAGAGAGAGAGAGAGAGAGAGAGAGAGAGAGAGAGAGAGAGAGAGAGAAACACTCACTTCTGAAGACATAAGGGCAGGGTTGATGCGGTTAGCAGATGCATGTGTGTTATTTGCGGACTGGGGAATTGGACATTCTCCATCTACTACACTATAAATATCCCCTTGACGTTTATTACACTCAAAAGGCTTCAGGTGCTAAAACACTTGGACACTAGTCAATTTTTCCTCTTCTTTTTTTGTTCATTCCCCAATGCACGTTTCCTAATGTAATATCTCTAAATACTAAGTAAACTTTATTAATAAATGTAGACATTCAAGCAGTTGAATAATCCTCAGGTCTCAGGCATTAGGCAGAGAAGTTTAATCCTATGGCATAGAGAGAATCATTACTGATAGGAAAGATATTGCTATATAATAGTGCATCTAAAAAAATCTGAATATTGTTAAGCTCATTCATGATCACAATATCATTCAGAAAGGTAAACTGTCATATTTTATATGCATTACATGTAAAGTTACATTTAAACCTTTTCTGTTTTACTGTTGATTTATATTCCAATTTAAACAGATAAAACTAGAAAATAAAACTTCATGCCAGTGTCACTGCAGTGCAATGAATTATAATATAAAATTAAATTTTAGATGCACTGGTATACCTGTAAATGTGGCACAATGGAATTCCTTTTTTAGTACAAAAGGAATATTAGATTGCTACTGTCCTTTAAAAATGAATGTGCCAAACAGTTTACACCAACACAAGACACCAAAGATACTTTCAAGAAATGGTTGTTTCAGGAACATCTCTGAGCAGATGAATCACCAATCAGTTTCAAACATGCAACCTTGTATTTCTTTCATTAAAGGAAGATGTTGGAATGATGGTAATGGTGAAACACATAATATTTGCATTTCTCCATAATACAATACATAATTACCAAGACCCTGATTTTTTACACTTGCCTTCATAACACTAAGCCTGTAGACTGCTCAGGAAAATTATATTAAATGTATAGTAGATTCTATTATATGGAGGTAACGCAGTGAAAAATTAGTTGTGACAACACAGAACCCACACAAAATTCCTGCTTGCTCAAATTCCCAAGGGGACTCTTGCTAATACTGGTAGGTAATTCACAGCAGCTGGTCAGAGTTTAGTCAGAACAAGGCTGGAGAACAGAGAAGTAGTCAGATGAAGGATGATGGTGGAAGATAGATACACTGTTAGATGTGCTTGTCTCACCCTGAGACGATGGATAAGGCTGAGATAAAAGGCTGCAATTGACATTTAGAGCTAATTTATCAAACTGGGACATTTCTACAGATTTTATGCTAGGCAGAGTTCACATTATTTACCTGTAGACAGCTACAGTTAATTTCATTTGTCAGAAGAGAACATTTTCAAGTGGATAAAGACATTTTAAACTTAGACACTAGAGATGGTTTATCTAGGGGATTTTGTATAATTATAAAAATAGTTTCTTTTTAATTTTAGGCCAGAGTGGTGTGTACACTAAATGTCCAGACAGTCATTCAAATTACTTTGTGCATCTCAAAAATAAAGGGCAGTAAAGTGTACTGCATAGGGTACAAATGCTGTCACTTGCTTGGTATAATCAGCGGAATATTATGTCAATGGAAGTTAAGATATTACAAATTTAAAAATACCATAGGAAAGTGATTGAATGTGAGTGTGGGTGCATACATATTTGTACTTTGTAGGCCAGATTTGTATACCTGTACAGTTTCTGACCCCTTGATGGTGTGGGATGAGCTGGAGTGTTGTTTGTAGAAACATGAATGCAAACAAATATATAGATCCACTATGCTTGCACAAAGGGGAATTTTTTCCTCTGCATTTAACCCATCCACACAATGAAACACACAGATACACTAGAGAATATATATACTAGGGGGCAGTGAGCACAAATGCCAAGAGTGGTGAACGGCCCTATCCACAGTGCCTAGGGAACATTTGCGTAGTTAAGTGCCTTGCTGAAGGGCACTTCAGTTATATCTGAAGTTCAGGGAATCAAACCAGCAACTTTCAGTCACAAGGCTGGTCCCCTTAGCCACCAACACTTGGCTGCCTACCTAAACGTTTTGCATATCCAAACTGAGAAAGCCAGGGTCAGAGTGTACGGTCAGCCATGGTATGGCATCCCTGGAGCAGAGAGGGTTAAGAACCTTGTCCAATGGCTCAACAGTAAAACTCTACAATCTTGTTATTCATAACTCAATACTATGACCACTTATCATCCATTTATGTTAGTATCTGTTGTTACTGCAACAAAAGGAGAATATTGCTCTACCCTTTTGGCCTTGTTTTGGGGGAAAAGCATGTATCCACAAACTTTTGGACATATAGAACATAGTCCCTATACTATCTGAAACAGCTACTGTTTAAAGATTTGCTATTATCAAACTATTAACATACCTTGCATGCAAAGATACTGTTTGTTTTGAGTTTGATTATTGTTTGAAATGTCTTTAAAAACCTCTGTGATTGCTCTGTTCACCAATTTTATTAACTTCTTTAGTTAAATTCCTGGACAGGAGCTTGGTGGACAGATGGGTATGTGCTGCAGTGTGGAATCACTCTTAAAGTTGAGACTGAAGTAAATAAACCAGCGAGGGGTTCGAATTAGAACCAAACACTGAGTGTGTTATCCAGAATGTAACAAACACTATATGACCAAAGAAGCTGGATGTGCATCTCCAGTTGGATTGCTTCTTGTCAAGCAGCTGAAATTGAACTGAGGTCTTCAGTTTACCAGTCATAGTTGTCATCTTAGGGTAAGGTGTCAGAAGTATAAACAGCATCTCATTTTATTTGATTACTTATTCTGCGTCTGAATGTGGTCAATATTATGGTTGGGTTTCAAAAATGGGAGGAGCATGTGGCACACACATACTGCAAGAGTGTGTTTGTGCATGTGTTTGTGTGTGGTTGCACGTGTTTCTGTACGAGTTGGGCAGTCTTCAGTGAAATGTATTTACATCTAAAAGTCAAGGTCATGGCTAATGCTTTTCTCTCTCTGGCTATCTCCCAGCTGGTCAGGTGCAGTTGATCCCAGCCATATTTCACAGACTTGAAATGGGGAAAGGACTTGGTCGTCATGGACACAGGGTGCTTGGCCAGCACAGCTGACACCAGTAAACAAAAAAACAAAAGAAAAACTGGAAACAACCATAAGCAGGGACCTCAGAAGGCCCTTCCCATCACAGTAAGTGTCATCAGCTTTTGGTTCCGCTCCCACTTTTAGAGACGCTTTTCAAGGATCATGAAATTTTAGATGGAGACAGATTCTCTGTCGGCACTTCTGGAAATGTCTCGAAGTCTTTATGTGCACTGCTTATGGCAGTAGGGGTGAAGTGATTCTCATAGGTTCATCCAAGATATGATTTTTTAACTGAAACAATCATTTAATTAATCCCTTAATTTGTCAGGATTCTGAATAAGATGCTTTACTTAAATAGTGATTTTATAAAGCAGCAACCCAGTTATTAACAATACAATATTGTTTCACAATATTTAAAATATTTTTTTTTCAGATGCACAATATTAAATGATATTTTGACACACAGACACCACTTGGTAATTCAAAAACTCTCCTATATTCAGTACAGAGATTTATGTGCTATATTGGTTGGACTAGGGTTAATCCAGTGTTAGTCCAACCCTAGTCTAATCATCTTCAAAAAAGAGTTGCATAAATAGTTAAAATAATTTTGTGCAATATTTATTGAGCTACATATACAGAAGTAGTATGGGGTTGGGTATAATGCAACAGATATTAAATCTGATGCAGATTGAATATTCTCACTCAGTTCCTGCAGAATGTTAGGTGGGGGTGGAAGGTTAACATGTCCAGTAGCATCCCCCATATTTTCCATCTGAGATAGGTCTGGCAATAAGATATTGCCCATAGTATCATATCTGTGTCTTCAAGACATGCTCTTGAGATGGCAGCAGTATGTGGGTGAGTGTTGTCCTTCTGGAATAGTGCAACAGAGTGTGCATTCTAAAATGGTAGGGTCACTGCTTGCAGGACCTCATTAATGTAACACTGGGCTGTCAAAGTGCCTATAATCAAGACTAAATGTGATGTGCCATTACAGAAAATTTCACACCAACATTACCAGGGTTTCTGGACATGTCATGTAAGAGCAAACCTGTTAATCTAGGTGCTGACCATGATTCGTCCACATACATATTTGTTGGTCATCAGCACCAAGTTGACTCATTGCCATTCTGAGGGATTCCATGACAGTCTGGAAAATCAGCATTGCAATTGGGTGCAACTATTTTTTGATGATAATCTTTTTTGATTTTGTAAATGATATGAACATAGCTAATTAAAATATGGTTTCTGTAGGGGACCTAATATCAGCCAAATTTCATGTGACCAGGGGGGCCCAAACTTATGCACATATTTGTCAACCAAAACATTTAAATGATAACATCCAAGCTAATTCTATACCTTAATTAAAACCACATGGGTATTTCTATGATACAGCTTTAATTTCTTACATTTTTACTTTACTCATTTCAGTGGTTTAAATAATGTGTATCTTGTTCCCTGACTGTAATTGCTTGTTGAAATCCTTGAAAGGAGGCCAATCTAAGATGAAGTTTCAGTGGTGTGAAAGTAACAAACAGAAAGATAGTTGTGATGGTAGAAGACTGATGAAGAGGGAAGGGAACAGAGTGGAAACAACATTTAAAGAGCAAAAGGAACAGGTAATAATTTTAAATGTCTGTCTGGGGAATATGTCGTAACGATTTGAACAGACCTGGCATTCCCAGTTGTAACCTCCAGGCAAACGACACATACTAGACTGGCTCAAAGCCTCCTTCCTCGCCTTGCAGCCCCCTCCCAGGCCACTCTTGCCTCCCTCTGTGAGGGGGTGATGATGTCAGCCCTAGTATTTCACAGCCAGGCACGGGCGATGACACAGACAATTTGGCCTGTGAGTTCTCTCCAGCCTTGGACATGGTGTTACGATTACACGCTTCGCTGCAGCTCCTACATGCCAGGGATGGGGAGGAGAGAAACCTTTTAAAATAACTTTTATAGAGTACAGCTCTATCCTTCTCTCTCCTCATAAAAAAATGGGAGGATGATAGATTTGCAGAGGTATAAGCCTTGGTCCAGGCAGGCCACTTGGATTACTATGGATATGCTTAATACTTCCCCAAGACTCTCTCACATACACACACTCAGCATCACCTGCTGATAAGATGAGAGGGCAGAGGGCCTTGTTTTATGCTTACCTACAAGGCGGCCTGCAGTGCTATACCCTGACTTGTGCAAACAGGTTTTTGTTTTTTTTTACTGCCAGTTTAAGTTTCATAGTCTCAGCAGGTGAAAACCTGAGCAGGTTTATAATCATTGAGGGACCTGGTGCAGATCCAGAGCCAAAGCCAGGTAGGGGGGGGGGGGGGGGGGTATGAGAGCATAGCGTGGAGTTAGGAGAGCAAGGGATGCGTCAGATGCCAAAGCTTGCTCTTTTTTCACTATGTTGTGGGAAGGGCTGACTAGTGAGACTGTAATTAAAGATATAGTAGAGCATGACTGATGCTGGATATAGTAAAGCAGTGAAAGTATCTTATAGAGTGAATGTCAGACCAGTCTAATGACCTCTAAAGGTGTAAATGTCAGGATGACAGAGTTAGAACATGACCTTTTTAAAGTACATGTGCAGTTATTGTGGTAATAAAGAGGTCATCCATTTGACATCTGAGGCAGCCTTTGGTTTCTCCAGCTTGTACATTTTGTTGGTTTTTGAGTGGTCAGTGGGAAATATTTTCCTCCTGTGATGATTCATTTTTCTTCCCCTTTTCTTGGCCTTTAAGTTCAGAAGTGAAAACTTGTCAAATGATTACAAGATAACAGTCATTAAAACAATGTTATCATAAGTAATTTATGAAATCATTTAAAATCATTTAGGCATAAAGCTGTTTAGTAAATCTGCTTAATGTCAGCATCACATTACAATGAATGGAACCTTAGGGACATGTAGGTGTTCTAATTAGGATAACAGCCTCCAAATGTGGGATCTGTCAGCTCTGTCATTGTTTCAGGGGATTGAAAAACAGTACTTTGCCATATAAAGTTTCAGTGAATCAGATGTCAGTATCATAATATATGAAGAATAATGTAAACTGTAAAAGTACTTAATAAATTCTATCAAGCCATCAGTAGTTCCAGACTCGCATTTGTCATCCGAATTACTTGAGAGTAATACAGGCAGTTTTCATAGTTTTATATATAATAAATAAGTAGAAACACTTAGAAACTATTTTAGGTAAAGTAGCAAATTCCCCCAAAGGCATGAATACAAATTGATTTTAACATAGCTAAACTGTTCATTATAAAGAAAAGAAGAACTACTTCAAGTTCAAGGTTAAAAATAAATAATTACAAGTAAGATCTGAAGAAATATGCCAGTGTTTGCTGTTATATGAGCAATTTAACCATTTAAATATCAGTTTGTTAAAAAATTAATAAATGTATGAAGCATATTATCATTTACTGGGTAAACATTACAAAACTGAATGTACATCCTCAGTGATAAGGTCTCTGTTAACCTATAATCAGACTCATCATCGCTTTGCCTTGTTCGGCTCGCTTACTGGCGATTGATCTTTTTCTTGGCGATTGAAAGAGCAATGGTGTAAGGCATGTATAATCTTTTCCTCTGTCGCCGTTCCTCCTCTCTCACTTCTACTCATCACTCTGGGATGGAGGATTAATATGCTGATATACAACAGCTCCCTGGCCAGATGGCCCTTTTCATCACCTCTTCCTGTGCTCCCTCTCTCCCTCTCACCCTCCCACACTCGCCCACCGTGCTTACAGTGAGAAAGAAAAATAAACCAGAGGTGTGAAGACCTGCCATCCCCATTCCTTTCTGACATTCACACAGCTACTTACTGTTTGTCTTTCATTCAGTTGCACACTGCTCTTTCTTGCTCACTGAAGTATTTTGTATGGTAAAGCCTCAATCATTCACACTGACACTTCCAGGCTTGAAATTGAGATGATACAGATTATACAACTCTAGTTTGTTTAGACATTATGTGTAGACAAATATCATTCAAACCATGTTGAAGAATGTAGAGTAGCATTCCAAGCTAAGTAAACCTTAATAAGAGACATATAGGAATAATATATAGGAATACAGGGGGATGCAACAAAGAACAAGTCAACTAATTTAACCTAATAAATATTGACACTAAAAACTGAATAAAATAAACCCTGAGTGATAAGATAGCCAACACAAATATACAACATCATATGAAAGAGCACTTACTACCAGTGCAACTGTCTGACTGTGTTTTCTAGCAGGCAAGCTTGCTATTAACTATGTACCTAGTGTAGAGATACTTTTCAGCAGTCGGTCCAAAAACTTTGGCCACTTGTGAGTAACACCTTAGCCAAATTATTTGGGTAAATTGGAAATTTCATGGGAATTCCTTGGAATGTCTTCAAATCAATTGGCAAAGAGACTTTAAAAAACCCTCGACGTGATCAATATTTGGACTGACTGATGACTGGAGACCTGATGCTAACTTTGAGCTGACTTAATTCATGAACTAGTGAGTTGATCACTTTGCTTACACAACAAAACATTAAGCTGGCATAACACAATATAATTAAGCAGCTAATAAGTTATAACTTTCTAACTCCACAGCATAAAGGCCAGCTCAGCAGCTGTCTTGCATCCATTTATCTCTATTAGCTCTACGAAGAAGGGGACACACCAGAAAACCCGTTGACTCAAAAAAGCACTTCAGTAAAAGAAAAGCACTTGCCACCTCAGTGGGCAAGTGATATAGATGGTACACATTTTTAGAACATTAATGCGCCAAGTACAATGTAAACTGAAATTGTTGTCTATAGTAATGAAGTGTATGATGCAGATGAGAAACCAATATTGTAAATATGATCCAAAAATATTCCCTTAGCACATTAAAAATTTCACTCATATACTGATGAACAGGTTAGTGTGGTTTATTGTCAGGTATCAATTACAGCATTCGCAAATCCATCTTCTGACCACACTTAATTTGTTCAATTCATCTTGTTGGTGTTTTGCCTGCTTGCTGCTTGTAAGTCAGTAACAGGTGCTTCCTTAGTGAGTGAAACAGTGCTGACACAAGGCATGCATACTTTTTGCTTCAACAACACTATTTTTGTCACATCATATCATTTCACATTACATCAGGTTGTGGGCAGGAAGTAGACTTGACATGTATTGGACTGGACAGGTCATGAATGCTGATGACACTTCTTGTAAAATTTCTAGTTTGCAAACAAGTTCAGACACTGGTCTAGGCAGGACAGCTTTTTGAAGAACCTAGTTCTATGGGGTTCCTTTACTCAAGTGTTTTTCATTAGTTTTTAGTTATAAACACATCACAAGACACCCTGAAAGGTTCTTTGTGTCACTGATTGTGGCACCTTGCATTTAGTATAATAGATCTATTGTGATAGTATCACAGTACATTCCAACTTTAGTCCATTTTAACTCACTTTACACCATATGCCTTAATGTAAATGATTTAGTTTAGATCTTCAAGATCTAGTTTCTTCCATCTACTGGTCCATCACTAACATTGATAATTTAACATTTCTACATGTAGAAGCCTAGTTTTGTTAATCTTTAAAAAAACCTCACCATTTATGCTCACAATTATTTTATTCACACCATAACATTTAGGGAGTAAGCAGTAGGTAGACTCTACATGTATTAGGCTGGACAGCTCATGAATGCTGATGACACTTCTTGTAAAATTTCCAATTGGTTCTTAATTAGTTGAGACACTGATCCAGCACAATAACAAGCAGGAGATGTGAGAGAACAGGCCTCTGCTGGACTATGTAACAGCCCTGGCGAAGTAAGACAAGAGGATATATCTCTTAACCTGGACGGCAGGGAGCACTTTGTGCTGATATGATATATGACACACTTTTTCCCTGTCCATACCAGCCCTATAGGAGGTAGTTTCATCCCCCTCTGCAGGGGAGCTCAGATTTATGGACATGAAACTAGACTCCTGTATATATGCTTTCTCTGTTGGCTCTCTCAAGTCTATCAACTTAAATGTGCTTTATATAAAGTAAAGAACCATATTTAAGGTTTTTTGGAATGGAGTTAACTCCATTCAAACTGAGAATAAAAAAATATAATATGATATGTTATTTTTGTTATTTATGTACATATAGGTATTATCTGTTCTCAGCCCCTTCCTTCTCAATTTCCTCTATACCCCAATATCTGGGTCAGTGACATCATTGACCCCACCCCTTCTCAACGATCAGTTGGAATCTGCATGCAGGTTGAGCATGTACATGTGGACAGAGCAGTAAAAATGCACTTGAATGACATTTAAACTGGGACTTAACTGACATGAGTGAATTTTCCAAGCTGATAATGCTGACAGTTTAAATCTTGTAGTGTGTTAATGATGCTATTTGTTATGACATTATGATGTGTGTCACGTCTGTAGGTTACTCTGATCCTGATATAGGATCCTAGAGAATGGTATGTAACTGCTGCAAAGTGAAGAAAAAAACCCAAGGTTTTGTTGAACAAGTCTCAATTTTGGACTTGGGTTAGGGTTAGGGTTAGGCGCAGACGGTTCATTCTACGCGCGATGTGATGCATTTTCCAATGCAGAACAGAGCGTGTTTCAGGCTGTTTTCATGCAATCCTTGGTTGCAAGTCCGGGAGAAAAGTTGCATATTGCAACTTGGAGAGCAGCTCAAAATGCAAAGGTCTGGTTCTTCTCCGAAACTGGTCTACCAGTGTTCTGGAGCTTTGGAAACTGGTCTACCAGTGTTCCTGGAGCTTTGGAGTCGCGAGGATAAAGTTTGAAATCACGTGGGGTGTGCTTAAGTGTGGGTGCACATACGCATACAGATGAAAAGGTTATTTTATGGGTCTTCCCCAGGCTCAGGAGGGAGCTGGGGATGCTGTATTTCTCTGGGACTTGGCTGGGCTTGGTGGTCAGCCTGGAAGTCCTCAAGGGAGCAACAAAAGTGCATCCCCATATCAGACTGCAACAAACTGGTACATGCACCCCTTAGAAGGAGATAAGGTGCACTTTATGTGGGTCTTCCCCAGGCTCAGGAGGGCTGGGGATGCTGTGACTTCTCTGGAATCTTCTGACAGTGTTGGTAGACCATAGTCCAGCGGCAGCGAGTTTCGGACTTGAAGGTTGGCCAGGTCTACCGGTGGGTCCGATGACCAAGTCAATTCTCAGGTGTCTAGTTTGATTCCGGTCCATTATTCATTTATATAGGCAGCCGGTATGTTCCAGAGGGGGTGCCGTCGGGAGTTTTTGAAGCGACTGCAATATTCTGGGGTCCAAACCTTGACTATCGAAATATAGCAGTCAAAAGGTTACTTCCTTTTGACCATGTCTGCCTCTGCTTGGTTGCGGTTGCGTGGGGGAATGGAGCAGTGTCTATTAAAATGTGGGGTCTGGCTCTGGCTCTGGCTCGAATACTTCTGGCTTCTGGCTGCTTGCGCGATGTTGCGTCCAGGGCTCTTAACTTCTTGTGCTATCTCTTCCTGCATAACCACCGTTCACCTACCCAGGTGGTGAATAGGCGGGTGACATGGGTAGAGCAAAAGTATGGGATTGTGGATATTTTGGGGCAATATAGGGTACTCTAGCTCTCTCTCTCCACTTTTAACCCGCAGTGTTCGCTCCCTCCCGAATTGCTTGAGTTGTAGTGGGTGACAGGAAAAGCAGGACAGGGTGGTGATAGAGTGGCTGGAGTGTGGGATGCTGTTGCAGGGTCATATGTCTTTTATGGGTCTTCCCCCAGGCTCATGAGGGAAGCTGGAGATGCTAGGGCTTCTCTGGGGCTTCTCTGGGTCTTCTGGCCAGTGTTGGTAGACCATAGACCCAGCAGCGAGTTTCGGACTTGGGCGTGAAGAGCAAGATGCAGGCTTTCACGATGACCAAGTCTGGTCTCCAGTGCTAAGTTTGGTTTTGGTCCATTATTACCGCTTACATAAGCGGCTTCGGTATGTTCCAGAGAGTGCGTCGGACTTTTGAGCGACTGCAATATTACGGGGTCCAAGCACGAAACACTTGCTTCCCAACGGATTTAGCGGTTCGCATTAAGGGAATGTAGCGGTGTAACGGCCCTAGCTTAGTTAAATGTTAAGGGTCACCAACCTCTCCTGGTCCCCGATGCGTTGCGATTTTTAAAGCTTTTTGGCTCGGCTCTGAAAACAACACAGGCTCTTGCTTCTGGCCTACGGCTTCTGGCCTTCTTGCCGATATTTGCGTCCGGGGCTCTTAACTTTCTGGTGCTATCCTCCCTGCATAACTGCGCCCGTTCACCTACCGGGTGGTGAATAGAAGCGAGAGTGACATGGGTAAAGAGAAGAAATATGGGGTAATATGGATGCTCGGGGCAATACTCGGGGTGACTTGAATCGTCGAATGCTGTTGTTGATCAGGCTCAGTCTGCGGTTGGAACATATGGTTGTCTCGAAGCTTTCTTTTAGTAACAGCCGGGGTCATGGGGAAGTAAGCTGGAAGTAACAAAATCTACAGATAAATCAACAGACAAGCAGCATGCGCAAGTCAAAGGGCTGATAACCCACGACGCGCTGAAAGGTGGGATCTTCCTTCCTCCCAGGTTCGCGGTACCACCGTGCCCAGTCTCTCTCCATTCCAGCCAGGAGGAGACTGAGCTAAGCGCATGCTGCTTATTAAGCCAAGCTCATTGAGCGGCTGAGCAGGTAGTGGGGGACCGTGCATTGGGACGTACTCTCTTCACCGGCAATCAATGGGCCCGGACTCCCCGGAGTTTCTGGGACACAGCGGATGAATACCGCAGGCATCTCGCATACCTATATCTTAAAGTATCAATGGAACCCACGGACTCCCCGGAGTTTGGGACAGCAGATGAATGTTCGCGGGCATCACCATGCCCTCGTCTTCCGTATCAATGGTTGGACTCCCCAGTTTGGGACAGATGAATATTCGCAGGCATCGCATCTCGTCTTCGTATCAATCGGGCCCGGACTCCCCGGAGTTTGGACAGCGAATTGAAATGTTATGAGCATCTCGTATGTCTCAAATCTTTTAGTCTACAGGCCAGACCTCTTGGGGAGTCTGGGTACTGGCAGGCTGGAGGTTAGCAGGCATCTCGCATGAGCAGATGTGAAATGGCAACCCGGCCCACATGGTAAAGTGGGCAGAAATAAAGACAGGTTGTCTCTTATCATCAGGAAGAAAGGCATGGGTTACCAAGGGTTCTGGCTGATGGGTTTTGTGGCATGCCAGACTACCCCATCTTGAAAAGGCGGACAAGTGGCGTGCATGAAGTCAATGGGCTGATAACCCCATGGCGCAGTGAAAGGTGGGATCTTCCTTCCCTCGGGTTGGGGCGTACCACCGGCCAGTCTCTCTCCATGCAGCCAGGAGGGGCTGAGCTAAGCACTTATGCTGCTGATTAAACCAAGCTCATTGAGCGGCTGAGCGGGTGGTGGGGGACCAGCCCGTGGTGGGCGGCTCTCTCCTGCGGGGAATCAATCCGGGCTGGACTCTCCTTGGGTTTGGTGCTGTGGCTGGATGTGTTCGTAGGCATCTTTCGTATGTCTGCGTCTTCAGTACCTGAGCCAGACCTCTTGGGGAGTGCGGTGCAGGCTGGAGGTTTTGCTGTCGCATGCCTACTTCCTCCCTTATCAATCTGGGCTGGACTCCTTGGAGTTTAGTGCTGTCTGGATGTTAGGCATCGTATGTCTGCGTCTTCGGTACCTGAGCCCAGACACTCTTAGAGTGCAGTACGGGCTGGGTTTGCAGGCATCTCGCGCCTTTCTTCCTCCATATCAATCCCGGGCTGGACTCCGGAGTTTGGTGCTGTGGCTGGATGTTCGTAGGCATCTCGTATGTCTCGTCTTTGAGTGCAGGCCAGACCTCTTGGGGAGTGCAGTGCAGGCCTGGGTTGCAGGCATCTGGCACCTCGCACCTCCTCCAATCCGGGCTGGACTCCTTGGGTTTGGTGCTGTGGCTGGATGTTACGTGGGCATCTCGTATGTCTGCGTCTTGAGTACAGGCCAGACCTCTTTTGAAGTGCAGTACCCGTGAACTGGAGGATTCGCCCAGGGCATCACATGCCTACTTCCTCCATATCAATCGGGCGGACTCCCCGGAGTTGGGACTTGGCGGCTGGAAGGACCCATGAGCATCTCGCATGCCTTAGATCTTCGAGAAATGCAGACTGAAGTATGTAAGCCTTGCCATCATCCCTGTCTTGCAAGACTTGGGAAAGTTTGGCTTAGCATCCTTGGAAGGCTAGGAATAAAGGTGGGCCGCAGTGTAGCTTGCAGGTCCGGGCCTGTAAGTGTTATCTGGGCCTTACTCCTAACCCAGTATTATTACCCGGAGATGTTGGGCTTTGAGGCTTTCCTTCTTCCTGCTATGAAAATGGTCTACCAGTGGTCTGGAAATGAGGTTAAGATCAAAAATTTCGGGAGGTCGAAATTGCACGGGTTTTTATCCAATGTGCAATTAGCGATGTCAGAATTGCAAGGCCGAAATTGCAAGTCCCGTCCCGGAATGTGCAACTCCCAGTCAGGGGGAATTGCAAGAACGCCTAGTTAGGGTTAGGGTTAGGGGTTAGGGTTAGGGTTAAAGTCTCCTTTAATAGTGGATGAAACTCACAATTGCAAGTTTACTTTCAGTCAATCAGAGTGAAGAATTCAGAGAGAGCTCAGTCAAAAGTTGGTGAAGGAAATGTCTTCAGATCTGTAGCTATTGTCATTCTTATCAACATCAAAAGTATCTTTATTTGAAGGTAAAGTTTTTAACTTTGAATGAAGGTTAATTTAAATAAATTGCCATATGAAACTGTATTCTGTGTTTCTGAGCAGATTGTTTTATTATATTTATGATATAATCTGGAATACAAAAATGAGGAAAGTGCACTATCAAGGTAGTATCTTTGAGGTGCAACAATATTGAAATAAAATGACATTCATTAAGCAACATTTAAAACACTGGCTATAAATGTACAGCCAGCATCAGGCCAATTGCTCTATAAAAAGCAACCCCTTAGTCAGCAATCTATTTACTGTAGGTTGTAGGTTTGTTGTGTTAACAAAATGACAGTGAGCATATACAGGTAATACAACTGTAGATTAGCTTAGATTAGATCAACTGTATTGTCATTGTTCAGAGTACAGGTACAGAGCCAATGAGATGCAGTTAGCCTCTAACCTCTAAATAGTAATATAGGCAGGTGTGGGTGTGGAAGATGCCATCATCTACCTGCTACACTGAGCCCACTCGCCTAGATAAGGGAAGGCCACAGTGAGGATCCTGTTTCTGGACTTCTCAAGTGCTTTTAACACCATCCAGCCCCTTAAGCTGCAGAACAAACTAAATGGGATCCGAGTGGACCCATGCCTGGACCCCTACCTCATGGACAGGCCGGAGTATGTCAGGCTGAAGGACATCAAGTCTGACACTGTGCTCAGCAGCACTGGAGCACCCCAGGGCACAGTGCTGGCCCCTCTTCTCACATGAGTATCAGAGCCTGTGAGGGACTTTGCAATCTGGTGCCACAGGAATCATCTGCAGCTCAACACCTCAAAGACCAAGGAGCTGGTCATTGACTTTAGGAGGTACAGATCAATGTCACAACCAGTTCTCATTGAGGGAGATGAGGTAGAGGCCTCCTATAAGTACCTCAGGCTGTGGCTGGACAGCAAGCTGGACTGGACTTGTAACATTGACCAACTGTACAGAAAGAGACAGAGCAGGGTTTACTTTCTGATGAGGCTACGGTCCTTCATCTGCAGGAATCTCTAAACGGATATTTCATCAGTCCGTGGTCGCCAGTGTCCTGTTCTACACTGTGGTATGCTGGGGGCAGCATATCCAAGAAGGACACATCCAGGCTTGACAAACTGATCAGGCAGACTGGCTCTGTGGTTGGCATGAAGCTGGACTCGCTGGTGTCAGTGGCAGAGAAGACTCTGAGGAAACTACTGGACATTATGAACAATGCCAGTCATCCTCTACATACTGTCATGAGCAACCAGAGGAGCCTGCTCAGTGGCAGACCAAGTGCAGGACCAATAGACTTAAAAAAACCTCTTTAGTCCCACACACCATCAGACTGTACAAATACTCTCTGGGGGATGGGAAGAAGCAGTAACCAGTAACCAGTAACTAGTTTTGATCCAATATATTTGATGTTGCATGGATGGTTATGCCTGCACATTAATACCACATATCAGATCTATTTATTTTCTTCCCAATAGTACTACGTCTACTTTCAATTTAAAATGAATATATATATTTACTGCTATTTTAATTTTGTCCTCCTGTTTTGGCCTCCTTTTGCACTTCCAGTGGAGCCTATACAGAACAAAAAAGGATAAAATAAAATGTATTTTAAGGGGATATACATACTCTCAGGATGTATTTCTGCAAAAATGACTATCAATTATAGTTGTCAAATAAGTTTTAGCACATATTGTATTGTATATAAAATATATTTGTTTTCCCCAAAGGAACTGCAAACAATGGGGCCTGAAAAAGACAGAATGAAACATAGATTCTTAAATACAACATTTACCACACCTGGGACATGATAATGAATTGGCAGGGTTACAAATTAGACACAGCTGAGAATGAGCAGAGACAAGACCAAAACAAAACATGTGCTCAGATGCATGTGGGTAATAAAAAAAACAATGATGAGAGGAGATGAGAACAGGACAGATATGTGGCAGAAGGATTGTGTATCTGTGTATGCTGTTATGTAGCATTAAGGTAAAGTATATTATTATCTCTCTGAGTCAAACAATTACCTAATAATGATATGTAATGAATTGCTCATAATAGGCTATGTGTTTAATTTAATTTAATTTAATTTAATTTAATTTAATTTAATTTAATTTAAAAGACCATTTGTTTTTACTCACCCAGTATTAAATGTGACGCTGAAGAGTTGCAGGTGTAATCCTTGTCATGGTCTGAGGAGTGTGTGAATGTGCATGTGTGTGTGTGTGTGTGTGTGTGTGTGTGTGTGTGTGTGTGTGTGTGTGTGTGTGTGTACGTGCTCAGTAAAATAGCATTTATCTGGAGGTTTTTCTGTCCAAGTTCTCACCATGGGAACACAGGGTTGAACTGATGTTGTGAACATCATACAAGTCAGGAATATTGTCTGGAGATTCTAAGATCATCATTTCACACAACTGTGCATAAAAAGTTATTGGAAGGTGCAGCCACTGTTCACAACCACTCAAAAACCACTAAGGAACAGGCCTGCCATGAACTGGAGGCTGCTGGAATTCCAGTGTCCCTTTCTACAGTCATGTCAGTTTGACACCATGGACTGAGACGCTGCCATCCAAGAAAGAATTCATTGCTCCAAAATCAACACTTTCAAGCTCGACTAAAATTTGCAGCTGACCACTTGGACAAAGTCAAAGCCTTCTGGAGGAAAGTTTTATGATCAGATGAGACAAAGATTGAGTTGTTTGGCCACAATGACCCAGAATGTGCAGCCAGGCTGTGGTCAAACATTTGTGCCCTGGGACTTGCACTGTACAGTGCCTAAGCACATTTCCCGGTTTAACTAGTATAATCACTCTGTTTATCTCAAGTTTAATACACTTTTAGTGTATCCTGAAAACTTAGAATCTCATGAAAAAGCACAATAGAATTCAAAATTCTATATTATATTCATTACATTCAAAGTGAAATATTTCAAGCCTTTTTTGTTATTGACCAGTATGGCTTACAGCTCATAAACAAATCTGAAATCCAGTTTCTCATTTCGAGTTTGAATTAATTACTAAAGAGGGTAAACCACATAAGGTCATTGCCAGCTATTCTCAAAGTGCTGTATCAAATCATATTACTAGAATGTTGACTGGAAGGGGGAAATGTGGTGAGAAAATAGGCAATAGTCTTGAAAAGACTGTGAAGGAAAATTAACTCAAGAACTTGGGAGAGCATCACAATACGTGGACTAAGGCTGGTGTGCATCAAGATCCACAATGCAGAGATGTCTCCAGGAAAGGAGCTACAACTTCAGCAATCCTAATATCAACCCACTCCTGAACCAGTCTCAACTCAAGCTCCTAGTATGGAAAAAGATTGTAGTGACATAGTTTCAGTACTATGACTGCACTTGTAAAAAATGTTCACTTAAATTGTGCTGTTCTGTACTGAAGTTATGTTATTTTGGAGCCACGAATTTGTATTAAAACTCTACTAAAATATGATCAACATTATACTAAGATACACTTAATATATACAAAAAAGTGTGCTTAAATTACACAATGTAACACAAGTTTTGTTCCCAGCCTTTCAGTGTTATATTCCAGTTGCTTATGTCTGAAACAAATGCAGAATTGCTTACATTCACCATAAACTTTGCGTCTGTGACCACGGCAAAGAAAGTTTGCATTTTCAGAAACAGTCGCTGCACTCTATGATCTTCTAGATTTGTTGTCCAGTGAAGACACCAGCTTTGTTCTTTGCTTCAGACAGCTTAGGGAAAGGATCTTGGAGGTGCTTGAAAGCTCTCGACTCCTTTTCTAGAGCCGTGACAAATTGCTTCAGGAGCCCCAACTTGATGTGTAGTGGTGGCATCATCATCTTGTGGGGGTCCACCAGTGGCTCCCATTTTACGTTGTTCTTCCCCACAGAGAACTCTGTCTGCTGAGGCCAGTCCCGCCTGTGATAGTGTGCTTCAGTATCCTGGCTGTCCCAAAGGCAAATAAAGCAAGGATACTTTGTAAAACCACTTTGCAGGCCCATCAGGAATTACACCATTTTGAAATCTCCGATAACTTCCCAGCTGTACTCATCATACTTCAATGCACCTAGCAACATCTTGACACTGGTGTATTCCTCTTTGATGTGCACCGAGAGAGCTACAGGAAGAGACTGATACTTGTTCCCATTGTGATGCAGCATGGTTTTGAGGCTGTTGCGTGAACTGTCTATGAAGGGGTCCTGCTCTTTCAGGTTACAGGTGATACCTATAGCCTCAAATAGACCGGCCACATTGTTGCGGAAGCACAGTCCATCTTGATGATTGAAGAAGCTGGAAAAAACTTGGTGACACTTCCTCTGATCTGTGACTTGGACAATTTCATCTAATAAGTTGATGATGTCAGAAGCTCAGCGTTGGACTTGGCCAAGGTCTGATCAGATCATTGTGGTCTTTTCGGTGAGGTAAGTATGACTTCCATTCCTCAGCTGCAGTCCCAGAAAGTTCTCGAAAGTTCTACATAATTCTGGACAGTTCTAGAAACATCTTGATAGTTCTCACAATTCCAGACACTTCTTGAAGTCTTTATTCAGCGTAAATATTCATAAATAGATAATTTTCATATCATTGTGCTGACCACAAAAGCAATGTTTACCAGGAATTATAATTTTTTTTTTCATTTAAGGCACAAAAACACACTTAACAACTGGCAACAATTTTTTTAATTGTTATTGTGATATGATCATTGTGTTTATGAATCACATTTTTAGCATATCTAAATGTGCAGTCCCATAAATATGATAAATGTAATTAGCATATTTAAATAAACAGGCAATTGACAGTGCAGTTTCAAAATTAGAGTGACATTAGAACATTTATTAGAACTGTTTATGTGAGTGACAGTGTGGGATGGTAGTAGAAACAGAAGCACATTTATGCTTTTGCTTAAATCATTAAGCACAAGTATGATCACTCTGATCACCCAAACACATCTCCCCTGCAGTGTGTCTGCTTTGAGTGTATGCACGGGTTTCCCTCTCCTGGCCTTCTCTTCCTCCTTGCTGCCTCCTGTTGTTTGGTCGTAAATGAATGTAATATCTTTAGCATACCCTGGTGCCAGACACCACTGCCACAGCAGTGCTGCTGCTGCTGCTGCTCAAGGCTGCTGGTTGTTAACATATTAGTGCATAGAGGCCATATCCAGCAGCATCTGTAAACATATGCCTTACTTCTTGTATATTTACAACAGGCCAGCATAAATACATGATGTAAACCGTACACTCATATTAACCATGCACACATAGATGGAACTGAGAGCAGTACATAATGCCAGCACACATGAGAGTAATCAGAACTTGTTTCCAGCTAGAGTGAATCCTCTCCCTCCTGCACACTCTCTTGTCCTCTGCCCCTTCTGCCATCCCTCACTGCCCCATAAGGTATGCTGTATCAAATCCTTCACCATCCTGTAACACTTCAATCGTGAAATCATCTGCTCACCAGCGTATGGATAGTGGTCAGTTTTGTAAATGAAACCCATGGATAACAGAGTCCATCTGTGGTTTCTGCCTATGAACCATGAGTGCGTATGTGTGTGCATATGTGTGTAAATGTGAGAGTGAGAGAGAGGGAGAATGCTTTATACAAAGACATTGTACTTTTTTAAGTAAATCAGAAAGACATCCATATAATACTGGACAAAATCTTCAAAATGGCAGCTTTAAATGTGAAAAATATCAGACTTTCAGTGGAAGTCAATGTGATTTTATTCCTGGTCATTTTGGAGCATTTCTATTGGTCTGTTAATCATGAAATAAATATAAAGAACAATTGTGAGAATTTTGATTGCAATAATAAAACTCATAATGATGATCATTAAACAAAGTCAATTGAAAAAAAAAAACTGTGAGAAACTATAGAATTTCAATATATCTGATCAGGACTGTGTATGAATTTCATATTATATTTGCTAGACTGGAGGCAGCATAATTTTATTTTCTGACAGCTTTAATTTTCTGGAAGATTTTAGATTTAAAGTGTGAAATATTTTGTTATGGTGGTAAAGTTACATTTAAGCAGGATTCACTGTGGTAAGCATTTTTTCAAAGGACCATTAAGGGCAGCCAATTCTTACTGTTTAGAGTGGACTGTTATTGATTACAGGTGTTTTTGGTACCTAGGTGCACAAAGTAGATCATGAAATAATAACTTCTTCACACCAATAGTGTCTCATACAGTATGTGTAATGTACAAAGACATTTAGAATCCAGTAGCAGGCTGTCCATATTTCAATTTGGATGTAATTACCACATTAATAAAATATGCAGACAGCCTCTTTATCTCACTCTTTTTTCAATTAACTATTTTTGAAGGCAGTCATGTAGCCTGTGCAGTCATGTGCACTAAGTTCAGTCATGTATTCCTTCTGCAGATTCAAAACATTGATGCTGGCTTGCAAAGCAAAAATGGCCCCAGCCCTCTGGTCAAAACCTGATCTGTACCAAGAGACCTTTGAGCATCAAGTACAGCTTGGCTTGATCCACCATCCCTCAAGATGCATGGAAGCCCAGACTCTTTTCTGTCCTGGCAAAAAAGTGGTGGAACGAACGTCCCCTGGCTGTCCGAACAGATGAGTCACTTACTGTCTTCAAACACAGGCTAAAGATCACCTCTTTCCAGAGCCTTTAATTCATTAAAAGCTTAAATTATACTGTGTCTTTTGTGATAAAGTGTAATATGTTAAACATTGGGTATCAAGGTCTCCATTCTGACATTTGTATTTGGCAGCATCTAAGCTTGCAGTATCTCTGGATTCTAGCCTGTACAAACTAGATAGGGTAAGTGATCAGCAAAGCATTTTAGTAAGTCGCTCTAGATAAGAAAATCTGTCAAATGCCGTAATTGTGAATATAAATGTATATGCTTTCTTTAAGGAATAGTTTTGGAAAATTTTCAGCCCCAGATGATTAGGTATCAGATGTTTGATGGTTAAATTCAATATGTCTAGTTTTATGTCTTAGTTTAAAGAAAATTGAAAGGGTCATGGCTGGCAGAATGTATGCGCTTATGTTCTAGTGCACATGTGCATGTCCATGTGTCAACCTACATGTATGTACATGTGCTGTATGTATATATGTGTTTTTGACCTGTTCAACACTCCCATTGTGGGTGTGCAGCATGCTCCCACCATCTATCACAATGTAGTCCCCTGAGACTCAGAGATACAAGGAACAGCTCCCAGAGAGCTGCAAAGATATACTGCAACCTGGGCCCAGGCAGACAGCTTCCTCCTCTGACATATGGAGCAGAGGCCCTGAAAACCAGCCTGGACTCCTCACACACCTCTTCCTGCAGTGATAAAGCCTGTCTACAAGCACCCTCAAAATGAAACTCTCTCAGATCTCCAAACATTATTTACTCCTACTCCGGAAGCCTATGCAATACATCAAGGAATTATTTTTGATCTTTGCTAGCATTCGTCAGGTTCTTTGACTTCTTCTTTGTCACAAGTAGTGCACTGTTATTTCACAGTTTTACTTTAGTTTTGTTTGACCACTCTAGTCATCATCTAGTAGTGCAGACTGAAGCTTGGTTTCTCACAAATTGTGATTTGATATATTAGCATCTGCATTTGTAGCCTGTCAGTCTGGACATTGAACTAAATGTTTATGTTATATTTTATTATTTTATATTATTATTATTATTATTATTATTGTTAGCTTTGTTTAGATTTACTTTCAAGTCACAGGACAAGAACTAGTTTCATGTAGGACCCCCTCTAGTCCAGGAAATCACCCTGGCATCAATTCCACAAGAGGACTGATATGTCTGGAGGGATGTTGAGGCATGTTGTCTAATTTGTGGATCCCACAAATACTTGATTGGGTTCATGTCATTCGAATGAGCAGACCACATCTCAGACCACATCACAGCAGAACGCATTGCGAACCAATTCTGGACAATTTGGACCCAATTGACAATGCATTATCCAGCAGGAATATCCCATCATTGTGGAAATATATGAAGTTGATGAAGAGTGGCAAATGGTCATTAGGCAGTGAAATATAGAAGACGTGTTTAGGACAATGACATGTTGAGGTTGACCAGTAGACCCAACCCATGCCATGAGAATATGCTCCACACCTGTATGGAACCACCACCAGCAGAAACAGTGCCTTGTGGACAACTGGGATCCATGGCTCCAAGAGGACTCTGCCACTCACAAATCCCGAGTTCTAGTCAGATGCTTGCAGTCATTAAGCACCCATTAGCAGCCACCACACTGTTCATGGTGTGTCAGAATGCCTTCTATGAAGAATTCCTGGTGGATATATTACAATGTGTATCAATGAATGTTAAAATACCCACACAACTTTGGATATGGAATGTCCCATCTGTCAGGCATCCAATATGAGGCCTTGTGCAAACTTCAGCTTTGATGTAAACTAAATGCTAATACATTTGTCTGATTATTGTTATGATCTCAATCCATTATTACCAACATGTTAAATCTTAAATTTTAGCACATTATCTATGTATGCTGTGGTCCTCCTCTCTTCATCTGTTCTCCACTACTTGCTGGTTCCTCTGTCTTCTCTCAAGAAGATCTGAATTATGGCCTTCTTGATCGCTTCCTCTGCCCTCCTGTCAGTCTCGTTAGGAAGAGGAAGAAAGTCCACATGTTAAGGCCTCAAGGTCTCCAATGCAACCCCCACCACTTACCTTCTCTCTAATGGAGAGATATTTATGAGGGTGTGAAGCAGACTCTGGTTTCTTGTTGCCTCCACCTCCTCTCTCTCACTTTCCAATGGCGTGAAACAGGGTCCTGAGATTAATGGAGAGCGACAGAGCTCTGACTGCAGGGTTCATTGGCTTGAATAACTACAGGAAACAAAACCACTTAAGAGCTATGAAAAATACTCCCATCTCATAGGCAGAGGACAGAGTGAGTGGACAGTGGATACAGAGATACAGGTTGAGGAGTTGTAGGTATGTCTACTTTTAGATGGATTTTTGAATTTAAGAGCACTGCAATGATCTGAATCTTTGGTTGCATATCCCCACTTACCAGAACATGCTACTGATCATCTTTAAGAAAGTGGGCTTACAACAGTTTCTTGATGGTGATTATAATAAACACACTTTTGAGACCTTTTGTAGATTTTGGAAGACTTAAGATTTATGTTCTAACAGACTAACAACATTTCAACTGAGACTTGTGTTTCACACATGCGACCTTGAAATCAACAACATCCACGGTCATTCTGGGTTTTCACTCCTAGTACAGCCTTGTTTCCTTCACACACACACACACACACACACACACACACACACACACACACACACACACACACACACACACACACACACACACACACACACACACAGGTCCACTCAGCTGTTTCATTCATTACAGTAATGTTTATCTTTCTACTCAGATTTCTGTACCATTTTAACACCTTGCATCACTTCCACAATATCCCGTATCACTGAGTGATGCGGTTGACAGTAGAGTAATTGTTATGGAAAGGAAATTAAATGTCATCTATGAAATGTGTTAATGCTCAAAGGTGTGATAGCCTACATTTTTAATAGAGGAATCTAATGAAGAAGAAATCCCTTACTATAATTTTACACACTATATCATTTCCTGTTTGAGCTGCTCATGTCAAAAGAAAACATGCTGGCCAACAGAAACACAGGGCCCACATACAGCAGTGAATGAAGCCTTGTGTAACACTACTCCATATGACTTCTTTTTAAAGGCTAGCATCAAATCATCTCTGTGCCATATTGCCATCAGGGTACTTCGGTTCCATTAATAATGAACAATTAGCATTTTATAACCTTGTAATTGCCGACGGCAAGAGTCTCTCTTTTAAGGACTGAGTCACTGACTGACTTACTGTCCACAACAACCAACCAACCTATTCCTGATTAACATCTTTCCTGAATAATATCTCTTTTGGAATGAAAAGTGTCAGAAACCCAGCCCTTTGCAGAAAAGATTAAACACAACTAAATGTAATGAAATGTTGATTTACATTTATAATCTTATGCAAAATTTTACATTGTATGAAAAAACTACCCCTTCTCTCTATCTGTTTCATGTTGCCAATGCCACTTGCAGCAACATACATCACCATATCATGCACATTGCATAGGTCCCTACACGTTAATAAGGACCCCATCTTGCCTCAAGTTAGGAAAATTAGTCTTCCATATAAATCTGAAGCTGAAGCAAAACTATTCTTTAGGACAAAATACTCCACAAGAGTGAAAAGAGTGAAGCTTCAAATGTGACACAAAGTGTCTTTGTTTGCCAGCTGCGTATTTGAGTTTCTTCATCCACTTTAAATTGTGAATCTGTATCATTATATTTACATGAAACCTGAAAACGAAATGAAACTTTAAATCCAGTCTAGAGGCAGTATATGGATATGATGGTGTTCAAACTCTTTCTATATCAGTTTAAAAGAAGACAATGGTTATCCGGTCACTTAAGATTAAGCCAAGATAAGTTAAATATATATATATATATATATATATATATATATATATATATATATATATATATATATGGAGTTTTAGATGCAACTGTAAAAAATGGTCACACTTTGACTTTGACAGAGTTCAGGTAGTAGGGCACCTTATCAGAATTTGGCATAGGACACCAGGGAAGTCCAGACTGGCCCATGCTTCACAGCCGATAATGTTGTTTTCATTAAATTCAGTTTATTTAATTTTTTCTCAAATATATATTTTCTAATTATAGCCAAAGAATTATGTTTTGTCTTCATTAGTCAACAGCCCTTGTTTCCAAAACCCATAGAGCCTGTCTAGATGTTCTGTAGCATTCTTCGAAACACTGAGTTTGGTCATAGGTAACATTACCTTTTAATAATGCTACCAGGAAGAATATGTTTGCAAGCTATGTAGCTCAGTGAAGTGTTGTATATATATTCACCATATAGACTACATTTTTGTACTGGTTCTTGGTATTCATATGGAGCACATGGTCATTTTCAGCATATGTGGCAGTTCTCTGTGTGATTGATGTATCTTGGCTTCCACAGTTCCCCTGAACAACTGTTTCTTAATAACACTCATCATAGGGCAAGTCTTGGGTGGAAAGAAAAGACTTGCTCATCTTTCCCTGCCTTACAAACTTCAATTACATTCATTTTCAGATGTTTACTTCAGTTGGTTCCTGAAGACCATGGTTGGTGAGTGTTAGCACACAGTTTCAGAGTCAAAGAAATTTTATTTGGCTGACAACTCCTAACTACAACTTGCGACATGCCTCGGGCCATTGCAAGTCATATACATATGTTTTAGCAACTGCTTTGGGTGTGCTTCACCAGATAAATGTTAGTGGATAATAACGCAAATGACTTAATATTTAAAGAAAGCAAGTAAGGTGCCACATTGCTCATCAAGAGATAAAGTTGGTTGAGGAGTGTGGAATTTTAGGTGGTGCCATGAACCACACAATTTTTAAAACTATCACTGAGACCTTGTGGGAGTGTCTTTGGAAATGTGTGGAAAAGAAAAATCCAGTCACTCTTCTATTAAGGTGGATCTACTACTTTTAATAGTGTGCAGTTTCAAAATAAATAACATGCAAAAGTTCCTCAAGGATATTGTACTTTTAACAGTGTACATCAATGAGTCAGTGCAAATGAAACACTGCACAATGATTATGCATTCACCATTTGTGTATAGGCCTTTTCACCTTCCCACAAAAAACATGGAGACACGCTGAACAAAACCACTTGCAGATACAGTTGTGGCAGGGTCTGGATAAGTTATGCAGTACATTACACTGATTTATTGGACACAGAAAGTTTCTCAGTGATGCCTGCTGCCGCTGCCCTCTTTTATGTTGTACGCACACATACCCTCACACACACATTGCTTTCCACCGTGTCGCTTTCATGTGTTATAGTGGGCAACTGCTGACCAGCTGTTTGAGACTCTCAGAAGCTACAGTGTCCCTGTGGCCTACAACACACTCCGTCACAAATTCATCATCCACCAGACAGTCACACAAGCATACATGTTCATTCACACATGGGGTGTGGATGTAGGATGGGATGGATGATAGAAACAGAATGTCTGTCATTGATATATTGATCACAAGTGTGGTGAAGATCAGTGGAAGTTTTGCTAATGGTCCAAAGGCTCTAAGGGAATCTTAGGCAGTGAGGATCTCACACATCTATGCAGGACCAAGAAAGATTGTGAGTTATCCTCAGCGTTTAGCAGGTTGAGTGTGTAATTGTTAATGTTGAATATTTTCATTAGTTTACTGTGTTATTCTCTCTGTTGTATCTTACTATGGCAAATCAGGCCCCCATTTCGTTCTGTTGCACTGTTTGCATTTCAATTGTAGCTTCTAGTTCTATCACAGATTTACGTGTTTGTGTGTGTGTGAGACAGAGAGACATAGGGTTTGCTGCCATCACCTACTGGATCCCCCACTCCTCTCCTCCGCCTGCTCCCCACCTCTAACTCCTACTCATTGGGCCCCCAGGCTGACTTACACCAGATGTGGACCCTTGCTGTTTGGAAGACTAATTGATTTTCACCCTGCCACAATCTGGCTATTGTGTTTTTCAGAATTCCAATACCAATACCTTTAAACAATCTCTGAACTGAAGGTCCCAGCAGTAGTATTTGCATCCAGTGGGGTGAACTGAGGAGGACGGACTTGCCTGTTGCAGTACATGGAACATTTTAAGCCATTTACAGCTCGGCCATAAGACAGAGGGCAGAAAAAAACAGGCTGAGTGGAGCAGAGCCATAACAATGATAGATAGGCCCTCTGTGAATGTGCACATGACTGTGTGTGTGTGTGCAGTTTATGTGTGTGTGCATGTATGTGTATAATCTGTATAGTGTACATGTTCTCCTCAGGCTGGAGGAATCTGTGTCTGTGACCATGTCTGACTGTGTGGGTATTTAGGTGTGTAGTGATGTCCTTTACCAGTTATATGCATTTGTACATCACATGTGTGTGTGTGTGTGTGTGTGTGTGTGTGTGTGTGTGTGTGTGTGTGTGTGTGTGTGTGTGTGTGTGTGTATGGCAGTCTCTTGGGCCAGGCCATAACGGTGATGGATGGCCTGTGTGTGTGGAGGCTGTTATTATTTGTTATGTGAGCGGGTGTGTGTGACAGGCGTTGCAGGCCATACACCTGCTGCGCGAGCAAGCGAACGGCCAAGCAGGGAGAACAGCTGGACACATTGATTTAGCAGCTCACTCCTCAGCCTGCAGGAACAAATCAAGCAACAGCTAATAAAACCTGCCTTTATGATCACGTCCCAACTGCCCCCAAAACAACTGGCTACATCATGTGTTTCTCTAACACCCGCTATTGCTCAAAATTAAACCCCGGCCTAAGGTGTCACTTCTGGCCTCGGCATGGTTTAACGTCTGGGCTTAGGGGTGTTTTTTAGTTGACGTGTGATTCAGAGTCCGTTTTCACTCAGTGTGAGTGTAATTCTTACTTGGTCATGGAAACTGAGGCTACAGGATTTGAGAAGCAGAAATCTGAATTGGTTGCCCTAATGTGAAACAAATCTGAATTCTTTGGATGTTTAAGAAATCTGATCCCCTTTTATATCTTCTCATATAACACAGATTTCTGATGCATGTGGCTGTAATGAGAACAGTCTGAATTATATTTATATTTTTATATCACACTTCCCTGCACACTGTCATCATTGTTCAGTGTCACATGTGGACATGTGGATCCTTATAGTGATATTACTGATTTTAAATGTACAGATGCAGTTCTTTAAGGCCAGAGACGAGCTCACTCTAGCAAAAAATATTGTCTTGTGGTGTATGCTCTGTTATCACTGGGTGTTGATGAGAATTCTATTTAGAGGGTCTTGTTATGTATCATTTAACCATAATTCCTGCCATACATCAAATTTTTCTGGCTTTTTTGTAATAGTGCCCTTATTTAGAGTCAACCTGGAATCAAATTTTTCTTAGTTTGTGTTTATTAATTTATTAGTTATTAAGTATTTGTCATATTGAGCACAATCATATCATACTGCATTAACTTTAACCCAAGATCCACACTTTGCAGGCAGTTACATGCCCAATTCTAGTCTTCATAACTCAGTTCAGAAGATCAGAGTAACCTATCACATGATACATGTACCAGAACAAACAAGACTCTATCTAACCATCACTTCTTCATAATATGATGAATTATCAGCAAGTAATCGAGCTTGGAATACATTTAAAATTTGCTTATTTCTAACTGAATAAAATCCCAGTTTAAATGTCAAAGGAGCCTTCCAGTGTATGTTTACTGCTCTGTCCACATATACATGCTCAACATGCCTGCAGTCTCTGACTGATCAGCAACAGGGAGTAGGGCCCAGGTATTCAGTTATAAATGAAAATGTAAAAGGAGGGATGCTTTCTTCTTTTTTGCTCACACAGTGTTCAAATATTTGAATAATAGTCATGAGAACTGATAACATTGAAACATACACAAATTACAAGAATAATAAAGGACTTTTTGGGTTTTATTTTTTTTATTTTATTTTGAACATTGCCAAGGTTTTGAAGAACATAAACATGTCAATCTATCTATCTAATCTAATAATTCATCTAAATTATTGTATTATGGTAGATGATCAATGTCCAGCTGGATGTCCAAAATATAAGGTGTTTTTTAATATTTTAATATTAATATTTAACATAAATTGGAATGCTACACTGGTGTAAGATGAACTGGCAGACAAAAAGCTGTGATCATGCTTATAAATCCACATTGCTTGCACACATGGGAAATTTTCCTTCACATTTTACCCAGCCACACAGGGAAACACACACATGCACACTAGTGAATTCACACACTCAGCGGGGAGCTCTATCCATGGCACCCAGGGAGCAATTGGGGAGTTAAGATAATTGCTCGAGGGCACTTTGGTCTTTTCATGCCGGTTCAGGGAATCAAACAGGCACCTTGCAGTCACAAGTCTGGTTCCCTTACCTCCAGACCCCAGTAGCCCAATAATAGGTCATTATTATAATCTTATAATTTGATAATATTTTGTGTGTGAATTCAGATGAGCTACTGCTGGTAGCTCATTTATATCTTTAGCCATCAAGCTCTGGAACTCATTTCCACAATGTCTTTGCTTATGCTCTTCATTTTCCTTGTTTAAAGCTTAGCTAAAAACTTCCCTCTTTACTCTTTACCTTTTTACTCAGTACTTTCTTTCTCCTTCTCTGTCCTTTTTTTCTGTCATTTAATCATCTCTGTATGTAAAGCAACTCATTCCAAAGTATTGGATGGTGTCACATTGTTCCACTTCTCCACAGCTTATTGCCACATCTGGCATTGCAGTATGGTGCCAATAGGTTCATGTTTATCTGCTCTGGAAAGTCCTATTCTATTGGCAGGTCTTCTCTACAGGGACTAAAAAAGGCAGTGTGTGTGTGTGTGTGTGTGTGTGTGTGTGTGTGTGTGTGTGTGTGTGTGTGTGTGTGTGTGTGAGTGTTTGCATTTGCATGTACAATTTAAAGTAGCTTCATTCATTAGATTGGGGTGTCCACAAAAATGTGGACATATAATGTATATTTAAATGTTAAACAGGCTGTTGTTGGAGCTTTAGTTTCTATAGATGGACTGAATATATTGGGAAAAACAATATACTTTCAAATGTTCGCATACATTTTCACTTTAATACATTATTAACTCTTTCAACTTAATAAAAGATCTGTAAAGAAAACCACAATAGGGGTTCTCTATATGGTATAATAAGTGTATCAGTGTTCATAAGGAAAATCTCCAATTAGCCAATGTTGTGGCGGTGTGATGTGATGCAGCTGTAGGTTTGGTGTGTGGCATGTGGCAGTTTTAGAGTGGAGACTATAATATAACAGAAGTCCCATTGTTAGTACTTCGAGGTATGGCCTGCAGACAGCCAAAGAGAATGGGAGACAAACTGAATGCCAACAGATTGGACATGGCTCTTGTTTCAGTGAGGTCCAAGCAATACCCCCCCCCCCCCCACACACACACACACACACACAAAGGAAATGTATGTTTTAGGTTAAGGTGCTAAGAACCCTCACATACCAAATCAGCTGAAATTTGATGTTCATTTTTTATCCAATAAAAAACATATATATCTCCAAATGCTTTACAGAAATGTTCTAAACTTTGAATGGAAGTTAATGTAAAAATATGAATTGAAAATAATTTAGAACATTTTAATCACAGTGTGACATTAAGCCCAGAGGTCACAGTGTACAGGGCAGCTATATGGTTCAAACCATGGAGAAAACTAAAAACGGATAAAAATGGACATTCGTGTTTATTATCGGACAGCAGTTACATAAGATTGTGTTATGAATGCCTTGTATAGCGGAATGTACAGTACGCCAAGGACAATAATAGTTTACATACATTCAAACACACGCATTCACACACGCACGCGTGCACACACACACACACACACACACACACACACACACACACACATTGCTGCTGTTGCCATTTGTTCTTTTATCCTTACAATATCTACAGCCTGGTGACAACTGGTCAGTGGAGTTGGGTGTGATGTAGTCATGGCAGGAGAATAAACGGGAGAGGCGTTCAGGCACCTGTTAAACAGGCTGGGTGCTACGCTGTCATAAGAACTGCAAAACCAAGTCTACTGGGTGCCACACTGTCAGAAGAAGCAATTGATTCAATTCTATCTGTGTGATAGCTGATAGCTACTGTAACATTGTTAAGCAAATCACACTTTAGGCTTCTAAGGACCTAATGGCTTTGTGAGGAGGACCAAGGTCAACATATGTACATATGCTAGGCTACAGTACTAGCATGTTACTCATGAAATAATTATGTCCTAATGAAGACATTTGGATGTTATTTATAGTTCTGGTGCAGTACAAACATGGACAAACAGTTCACTCAAATCCATAAAGAAGCATGGAACTTATTCACCAACTATTAAAAAGTTATGCACAAGTTTCTGAAATTCACTAATTCACAATTTTCTTTACAAGGACAGTGCGATCCATCATGATAACAATTTTTGATTAAAACACATCATGAATCTAATGTTGTTATTGTTGTTTTTTCCTCAAGACCAAATTTTGAAAGATCCATAAGAATATACTGGTGAACGATGCCCAGTGATTGAGATTTGTGAGTATGAAACTTTGCAGTGAAAGTTAACTTTGAGAGTTACTTCACACTTTTTATGGGATTTTTTAAAGAATCATTTGAAGTAGAAGTCTGCATTGGATTTTTTCATCCCACTTCAATCCCTTGCTGCTTGAAATTATTATACTCCAACTAAACTTACTCAAAAACTCTTTCCACAGCTGAGTTAAACTGACCGCCTACAGGCTCCACCATTTCTGTAGCACAATAGCACACTATTCTGGTGTTCATGTGAATGGTTGCTTTGCAGAATGCATTTTTTACTTTCTATTTGACTACTAAACTGTTTTCTTTTGTGTCTTTATGATGTGAAATACAAATTGTGAAATTGATAGGACACCCTATGGAGTCTTTTATCAAAATGTTATATCAATTTCTTCTTTATACACACTAAGTTTTATGAAGGAGAGTAGAAGAGTAAGGGAGCAGAAAACAGGTTTCTGCAAGATTTAAACATTATTTAAAGACTTTAATACAATCTAAATTATATTGTCTCAGCCCATATCCCACTGTTTTTATATCTTGACATAGATATCAATATCCCTATATCACCCAGCCCTACTAGTACTAGATGTATTAGTGTATCTAAAAAAAATAATACTGTGTTAATAATGTGAATAAAGGTTTTTGATCATTTAATTTCCATTTAAATTAACATATAAAATAACATTTTACATTTGTTTTAAAGTTGGTTCTGTGATAAATAATCTATTTAAATTTGAATAGAACAATTCTGGTTTTCATGAGCTATAAGCCACACTGATGTATAAGACACACATGTATATTTGGACACTGACAGTTAAACAAAAAACTTGGAATTCCACTCCATATAAAATGTGATGTGTTTACCCTTTTTCAATGAATTTGTGCTCACAAATGAGTTTTTTTGATGATGCAATAGTGTATGTTGTCACACTCACAGGACTGGTTAACCATCCACATGACAGTAACATTTAGTCTCACTTCAAGAAACTGAATGCAGAACCCTAATTTAAAGCACCTTTATATTTAAGGGTCTGCCGTATCAAAACCTTGCAAATCACTGTTTAAAAACACCAGCTGTTTTGGGCAATGAAATGGTCTGAAATGACATTGAGTAAAATCTTGTTAGATCAGTGTCATTCAATTTAGGAGGGTTTTTTCTTTCTCCTATATGTTGTCCGTTTTGCATGTACAAAATTTGATTCCATTATTTGGTTGATGAGCTAAATCTGTCCAAGGCCCTGAGGCCATGATATGTGTTTCAAATATCACAGAGTAAAAGCCAGACCCCAGATACACTTGAAGAGAAAAAGATGGAGAACGTATTGACTGTAATGTAATGTAGAAGGCCTTTTATACTGCCTCCAGCATTTGAGGTGGCAGTAATAAAATGTGATTGAAGAATTTGTGTAAAACTGAGAAGCTGAGTGATTGGGTCTGACAGCTCAGCCTCACACACTCCAGCTCCGTGATATCTATTTCAAGAGTCCCACAGGAAAGTTTGGACTCCAGAAAGCTAAAGTTGGACCTGATATGCTAAAACAATCATCTGTGACTGTGTGTGTGTGTGTGTGTGTGTGTGTGTGTGTGTGTGTGTGTGTGTGTGTGTGTGTGTGTGTGTGTGTATGTGAGAGAGAGAGAAAGAAAGAGAGAGTAGGGGACAGAGAGAGAGTAAGAGAGAGAAAGGTAGAGAGGGAGGGAGGATGGGAGTGAGAGAGGGATATAGTTGGTGAGAGTTCTGTCTGTGATGGAGCTGATTGCGTGTCCATTTTTGGTACACTTACAGTATGAGCACAGCTACATGTGCATTCCTACAACTTCACTATCTCACTACTAGCCCTGTGTGTGAGTTGGATCTAAGGCCAGGTGGCCACAATGCTGTAATGGGATCCTGGGACAGGAAGAGCAGAAGCCACGACATTTCATCAGTTTTATTCCAGACCCTGATCAGCTCATTGTGCAAATGTCTAATGATTAGTAAGAGACAAGAACATGATTTGCTGCACACTGAGGGCCAACAATCACTATTGCAATCACAATTGTCATCTGCTGCACACATGGTAAAACCAACAATTACATTAAAGGAGCTACAGAGTTTAGAGATAAGGTGCACCAGTGACTGATATTAAGGGTTTCTCATACAACTGGCCTGTATAGAATGATGACTGCAAAGAAAAAAATTCTGTCAATTAAAAGAAATTGAATCATGTTTGGTCAGAACACAATATATGGATCCAAGTCAAATTGGGATCTCAACCCAATCATGAATTTTTTGTCACAATTGGAAAACTGCAGTTAATTTTGAAAAGTGTCACTGAACCAGCCTGAAAAACTAGGCTGGGAGGAGTAAATATGCCTGGATGGCTGGGTTAAAACCCTCTCTGACAGTTAGCAAAAGTCCAGCAGACTTTAATTAGTTAAAGATGCTTCTAACAAGCACTGAGTTTAACAGTCATACAAACAAATTTTCTCAGTTTGTATGATTTTAAATATATTTAAAAGTACTACTTGAAGTACTGCCTGGAATGATCTGTGTGTGACTTGTAATCCAAACAATTCATATGACGTTTAAGGGGGTTGGATGCTCCTGAAACGTCTGTACAGAGATAATTTTTTGCAGTGCACTCAGAAATCATAACGTACTGCAATCAATTCATGACTTGTTTGGGGGATGGGGCACTATCACTGGATTGTTTTCACCCAGGATTTAATTCCAAACTCTCAGCAATTCTAAATCACATTGTATGCAAAACAGTGGACAATATATTTTGACATTAATTCTCAAATGATGATGAGCAGCAGTTGTTGCTGGCTACATCATATTTACTGGCTAAATAATGGCTGCAATTTAGAATAAAAATATACATAAGTATTGCATGTTTACTACTGAAAAAATGTATTAATCAATGATTTTCTTCATTCTATTTCACTGAATTTTGGGACATTCAATGTTACAGCTTCCAAACTCTGGAGCAATTTGTTGTCTGTTCTCTATTATCTAATGCCATTGTCTCTACTTTACATTGTCTACATTACCATACTCTTAAAATATAGTTTCCTAAATAGCTCTTAGGTCGGACATAAACGTCAGTAGAAGAGGTCTCACTATCTGTATCTATCACTATCACCATCTGCATCTCTATGTGTATCTGAACCACTGTATCTGAAACAGAAATACATTAAGTGGGACCTAAACTGAAGTTTACATTACATAAAGTGTCTTTAAAGCAACATTAGCAATTTAATCTCAAAACAAGAGTTTCAGAATCATTTGATCCTCCACTGAGTGTAATAGAACTGCATAACCAGACTCATTAAATTCTGTAAAATTACTCTGCCTTGTCAGATATCATTATTCCTTCACTTGAGATGCCAGTTCTCTCAGCTTGCATCTTTTCAGCAGTGATTCTGCAGGGAAATAAAATGGTTTACATCTTTTCTGAGATTTATTAGATCAGCATGTCTGCTGTGAAGTTTGAGGCTGTTAACTCCCTTTTTCTCAGTAAACTTTTATACAAAAAATTGTGATTACTTTAGGGTGGGCAGATGGTGCCCAGGTGCATAGAACAGTTCCATTTAGTTAATCATAATCACTAAAGAAGGCCTAGTTTAACAGAGCTGGATGTAAGTGAACTGGCAGTGAGAGTCTGTGGAAAAATTGTGTCATGTCTAAATATGTATTTGTAAATGCCAGTGACCTCTGACCAGAGGAAGTCCATGTTCAGACGACCACCCAGCTGGGAGGGCAGGTGGGTAAAACAATGGCATCTCATTACTCCTGCAGTGTGTCCCAGCCTATCCTCTGGGCAGTTTCTGAGAGCTGTGAAATAGCAAGTAACAAACTGGGCAAGGGTTAGAACACAATGCAGTAACTCAGGCCATCTGCACATCATTTTAGCATTGAAAGGTATGTAGGTCAATGACATATTTAATTGTATGTATTTCTACAAATGATAATAGACATTTACACCGAGCCTGTGTGTATTTGTACAGTAATATAACAGTATCAGCTCTGTGGCTGATTCATACGGGTGCCCGCAGCTCCCGAGGAACAGCCCTTAAATTATGCAAAGGGGAAAGGGCTGCCAGACAGAAAATTAAGGAGGAAAAAACTTTTCAAGTTGAAATATTTGGTGGACATGACTGCTGGGCCCCAGACGTCCCTTTACGGCTCTTAACCCCCTGCTCTCTGAATGAGTTTCCGCCCCATTTTTTCCTACGTCAGGGAACTGTCTGCGCCCTTCTCCCTCAGCCCTGCAGCCCAACCCAATAGTTTAATTATCGCTCAGAAACATCAGCAGATCCGTTTTAAGCCTCCGATTTATGGCATATTTCGGGCCAACATATTGAGGCGCAGTTGAGTCATGGTCAGTGCTGTATAGGCCTGGTCCAACAGCAGCCAATGGGCTCTTAAAGCGAGTCACCATTTGTGAAAGTCATCAACCTGCTTTACGCCTGTGACCTTCACCATGTCCGCTTGCTGTAAATATCCCAGAGGTCTTAGTGAAGAAGCGGAGAGCAGAACATGGCCCGGAGAGGGCCCACGCTCACCCTGCTGGCTTGTGCACCTCTCAGCAGCCTCAGCAGAACTTATCTTTATCAGCATAGGGAGCAGTGTTTAAGAGATTAGCTTTGACCTTCAGTCATTTGTATGATATTGAGGGAGCTCACATGGCTAGATCTTGAGTCCTATTGTTATGGTGTGAATTTCACACCTTCAGTTCATGTAAGTTTAGGGACATTTGAATGGAGTAATGGAGTCGTACACCAAGACAGGTCAAGTGCATTATGTATAAATTATGCTCTTATGTATTCCACTCTTAAAATGTGATACTGTGAGTATTACATTGCCTTCAGTACAAAAGTACAGAGCTCTGGTAAATCCATCAGTAGAGCTCTCTTCACCCCTGCAGCAGGCAGTTAAACACTGTTACAGCAGCACAAGGGAAACTCACAATCTCTCTCTCTCTCTCTCTCTCTCTCTCTCTCTCTCTCTCTCTCTCTCTCTCTCTCTCTCTCTCTCTCTATATATATATATATATATATATATATATATACTCTCTCTATATATGTTATTGTGTGTGTGTGTGTGTGTGTGTGTGTGTGTGTGTGTTTTGTGTATGTGTGTGTCTGATCCTTCTGTCTTTTTTGTCACTAACCTGCTGAAACATGATGAATATATTTATGAATATATTATATATTGAATATATTAAGAAAATCTCTCTCTCTCTCTCTCTCTCTCTCTCTCTCTCTTTCTCTCTCTCTCTCTCTGTCTCTCGTTATGTGTGGGGGATCCAAGAAAGGACGTGTGGGGGACACATAAATCTACATTTTCCTCTGTAGATTTTTCTCCTCATGGCTGTGATTTCACTCAGGCAGCAGAGTGATTATGTGTGGTGATAGGATACTTACACCATATGTCCAAATGTTTTTGGACACCCCTTCTAATGAAGGCATTCAGCTAATTCAGCACCTAAGCTAATCCCTTTAGAGAAGTACTTCCAATAGAGTAGGGCTGGAATAGATAAACATGGAACTTGAACATGCCAGAAGTAGTGTAACTGCTCTCTAGAATGATGGGGATGAGGTGAGGTTGTGTTCATCCAACATCTAATGCTCTAGGTGTTGGGTCAATATTTTCGTCCATGTATGTAAAGTGTCAGGTCAACACATTTTGGGGCTTGTAGCGCCTCAAAGCAAGTTTAATGAAGGAGCATTTGTTGGTTTGCCATCATCTTATTAATAAATTGGACAGTTTCATGAAGGCCTATATATGTACCTTTCTATCACATAATGAAATGTGTGGTGTGAATTATCCCATGTCCAAACACATTACACACATGTAATGGCTGAAGTCTGTGTATTCGGCATACATATGCATACATATTAAACCCACCATGTGTTGAAGAGTTCAGAGTATGCCAGACTCCTGCCAGCATCCATGTCAATCTCCAGTATTTAATGCCACGCTGCTGTCCATGGGTGAAGTCATCTCTCAACAGCACATCTGGCTAGCAGGAACAGCCTGCATGCCAGTGTGCAGCCCAGCCTCCCACATACTCATACTCGCACACAATGTTTTGAAAACACTGCTTTAATGAATTAATTGCTCATTAATAGAACAGAGAATGTCAAGGGTTAAGTGGATGTTTTTCTCATAGAATATACATTAAATGACACTAATAGCTGCAGCACTATGTTGTTTTGATTTGCAGTAGCTTCCTCGTGTCTGGAAGGCTTAGACATGGCTGTTAAATAGACATTAACCATATCACTGTGGGCTTAAACATTCACTCTAGACATTCTGACATATTAGAGAAGAGATTCTGTAATTCATGTAGGTTAACTGGATGAGAAGAGCAGCTCCTCTCAGCTGAAAGAAAATAATGCTCCTCTTGTTTCAGCTTGTAATGGGTTTAAACTTATTTGACCTCTGCCCTCTTAAACATGGGCTCGTGTCAGGCAGTGTTTGGATATGGAGACTGACGGAAAACAAACGTCTGTGGACGTGAAATGTAAATCATTTGGAGCTGATGAAAGCTTGGTGCTCCTGGATAAAGCAATGACCCAATTTGTTCTAAAAATACCTGTATGATACATTCTTTAGAAAAATGGTTACTTTAGTGAATGCAATAGAGGATTGTATTGCATATTAAATAATTATTTGGATTGTAGATGTTTCTAAGTAGAACAGTACCATCCACTATAGTTTCCAAAATGGAATCCACTATGATTAGGTCACAAATGACCCTTTCCAGTGCTATATTTAAAATGGTTAAAAATGTGGGGATAAAGATTTAAAAAGAGAAAAATACTGTTAAACCCTCATTTTCATAAACTTAAAGTGTTCTCAAAAGCTTCAAAAGAAAACATGTCATTTGCTTTTAAAACTTTCATATTTTACTAATGAAGTTTTCTAAATGAAAATTAGACAATCAATTAATTATCTTCCAAAAATTCAACTAATACAACAGTTGCCTTCCTTACTCTCATTCAAGTAGTTAAGCAACCTTCAGCTTAACGTTATCTCATTCTCAAAAGTGCAGCAACAACATTCAGGCTTGATTAATTTTCTCTCCAAAGTACAGTTTTTATTTGTTTGTTTCTTTTTTTTACAGTGACCACACCCACTGCTGCCAGTATTTTATCATAAATTGTACATATTATAATACATTTTTCATACAGTGATTTAATATAACATTGACTAGTACATTTATTGACTACATGATAATATTATGATTTAACATGTTTTCAAAAAATAAATGAAAATATCACAGTATTACAGAATATTTACATTGTTTTGCACATACTGCATAATAGTTTAATGATTAAGTTATATATTTTTCCAGAAAAGAGATGTCTAATATATGTATTTATTGTATTTCACTGTAAGAAACTGTATTAAAACTTTTTGTAGTTGCTTTAGTGTCATGGTTTGACAGTGTTTCCCGATAAAATCTACAGACAGATTTTACCATTTAGTCCCTGTATGGTAACTGTATATTTTACAGTGATATTCTGGTGACCACAGCTGCTAGTTATTTACTGTATGTTTCCAGATTTTTTAAGTGTCATAACCAACACAAAAATGAAAGATGTAAAATTGGTAGAGGTAGTATGAGCAGAATGGTAGTATGAAAGATGTAAATTAGCCTTCTATAATAATTAGCATGTTTTGGTGGCTTGGGTGGGGGGGCTTAGATGTGTATGGCACTGATCTGATTTTCAATTTGCCCATTGCTAAATATTTGTTCTTCTTGGTTTTATGACTTGTTTATTACTACCAAAAATCTGGTACTAATATGTTCCACTTTTTGACATTTGAATCTGGTAGCCTATATGTTATAGAGCTTTATATAGAGGTAGAAGTTTGTGATGGATGGATCAGTAGAAATGCTCCAAGGTTTTCACATGACAGTAACGATTTATACCGGACCCCTAGTTTAACACCCTGCATGAATAGAAAAGAAGTTGTGGCTTCTACTCAATAAGGAATTGGAACAAGTTTCCATTGGGTTGCCTCCTGTTTTTTACCTGGACAGTTTGGATTTCAGGACATGTGTCCTGAGTCCAATTTTGAATTTAATTTGCAAAGAAAAAAAACATGCGGCATCTCCAGTGCAACTGCAACATGCATCATTTTGATGAAAATGATGAAAATTTGCAGTGCACTTGAAATCTGTAGGAGTTGTCCTTTTAATGCACATGTGATTTTAGAGCTTTTACTTTACAGTGTGTTGGTCTTTCTCAACTACCATAATTCCCAGACATTTTATGTAATTTTAGAATTCTCAGCTGGACACATATTTTATATCCCAAATTGAGGACATTCCAGGATAAAGACATCTGGTCACCTTATTATGATAATCTTTACCAATAAAACCTATGCTATGTCTTTTACAAACTTCATATACATCCATTAATACCAAAAAGTTCACCTGCACCAGAATTAGCTTGGAAGTTTATTATTAGTGTTAGTATCAGTAATATTGTCAAAGTGTTTTTTGTTGTTGTAATATTAGGCCTAGCTCTAATAGTCATGGTTCACTACTGCATTTACATATCTTTGAGTAGCAACTTTGATCTTTGAATGTTATCTCAGGCTTTCTGAGTGAAAGTAGTGTAAATGTGAAAGGTTACAGCAGGGGAGCCAGGTTCTGTAGAAGGATTGCCTGAGTGCATACATGATGAGGTAGGCAAGCTTTGATTATACTTAGCAGGTGAATTTTGGAGTCCAGATTTGGCAGGGTGTAGTGTGACACGGATGAAGAGAGGGGTGCACAGGGAGAAGAGTATGTGGGGTGGGAGAACGATGAAAATTGGGGGATGGGACTGCAAAGGCCTGACAGCTGGAGGGCTGGCAGAAGAACCGTGTTTGGATTCAGTGGGTAATGTTACACATCAAATCAATTACAGGGAACGAGGGGGTAGGGGTGCTATATATTGACTTGCCAGGCTGACAATTGTGTTCTTAGTATTTCCCATTTTGAACGGAATGATGATGCACAGTTCTGGATCTCCACTGATCTTCTCTAATCTGAAGCATGCACAGGGTCTTTGAATATTGTGACTGTGCCACCTTGTTTGACAACAGTTTTCCAGTCTTTCCTGCTGGCACTTACAGTCTTGTAACATGTAGAAGACAGGGAAAGACGATAGTCAGACACCTTCATGACACATCTCACTTTATCACTCACTATACCTATCCTCCCCCCCGTACCCCATGAGCTCGCCCCTGGGCTTCCATCCACCCAGACTACTTCCCCAGACGTTCAGCGTTCATCCGTCTTTGTCTGGTTGGATGATCCATCAGGCTCCTGCGCCTGTGGACATTCCTGTGAGGGAGACGAACTTTCTGATAAGCTGTGAACAATGTTGTTGTGTGCTAATGATCCTCCCCACAGAAAGATGATAGATGACAGCAGCTCGGCCTGATTCGTCTCCTCTCTCTGGTCACAGAGCATCCCTACTCATATTTAAAGATTCTCATTTTACGTCACTGCACCAAGATCTGCATCTCCTGGCAGTTTTTATTTCAACATCATGCCAATTTACCCATTACAGTTCTAGAGTTCTTTTGACTGTTTAAGTATAATTAAATAACATATTGCATACGTAGATAATGAGGTTCTACCATTGTAAACATTCTCCACTTGTATTGAATGTAAAATGAAAACAAATCTGTGGTAAAGTGTAAATGATTGTTTTTCTTTTCACACATACATGTGTACATATGTAAATAAATCATATTTCATCTAATCAGCCAATTCTAATCAATTCTAATCAGCCTAACAGTACAACTACATGAAGTGAAGTGACCCAGATGTCAGGTTACAGAGTAAAATGAGATGGCAGGGCCTGTATGTTTCCTCACATGGTGTTCGAATAAAAGTCCTGAGAAGGGACAATACTGATACAAAAATAACAAGAATAATAGGATATTTAGGTTGTTTTTTATTTTATTTGACCCACTGTCAAGTATTTTGAACAACTTATGATTATATATTTTTTAATTATTATATACATGTCCTTGTCAATTTAATCATTAAAATAAGTCATCAGAATTATTGCATTTATAATAACAAAACACTCAGGATTTTTTATACGCAAAAAAGAGAGAATTTTTAGGTGCAAGTACTTTTTTGAAAATCAAATCAAGTTCATACAAACATTTAAATTCTGTTCATTTTTTCATCTCAGATGAAGAAATATTTGAGGAGCCTATAATCTAGAATAATTATGACACCTGTCAAGGATAGAACTTTATTGATCCCTTGGGAGGGTTCCCTCAGGGAAATTAAGGTTCCAGCCGCAGCATAAGTACAGTACAAAAAGGTAGAAAGAGATAATAACTTAGCAAAGAAACACTATATAAATATAAAGAATATATAATATAGAGACTATATTACAATATACAATATATATAAATAGTGCATGAGAAAAGGTAGAAAAAGAGTCCAGTAGGAGGGGCATTGCACATTATTTTTGTTATTGCACTTGAACTGTATATTGCATTGTTATTATTGCACTTGAACTGTATATTGCATTGTTATTATTGCACTTGAACTGTATATTGCATTGTTATTATTGCACTTGAACTGTATATTGCAGCAAGTCCACAGTGTTGTGGTTGTGGGTTGGGAGTTACTGGTTGATTCCTACCTGTTCCCATCCTCCATCCTCCAGTTAGCACTTCTCCCCCCCTCCAGAGAGGAGTTGTGCAGTCTGATGGCATGCGGGACAAAAGAGTTTTTAAGTCTGTTGGTCCTGCACTTGGGAAGGAGCAGTCTCTCACTGAACAGGCTCCTCTGGTGGCTGATGACAGTGTGCAGAGGGTGACTGGCATTGTCCATAATGTTTTGTAGATGATGTTTTGTAAGAATGGATGGATCAGAACATCTCCAAAAGTAACAACTCTTGTGGGGTGTTCTCAGTTTGCACTTGTCAGTACATACCAAACTTGCTCCAAGAAACAACAACTGGTAACCCGTAACTCTGTCATGGTCACCCAGTCTAGTCTAACTAAATAACTAATTTAATAATTACAGTATAGTACATCTTTAAAAATGTACTAAAATTGCATAATTTTAATAAGTGCATAATTGACACATTTGCTTCATTTTTAATCAGCAACAAAATGAAAATATTTTGTAATTATTCAAATAAAATAATAGGAAAGAATGGATTGGTTGTATAATAATTGGCATTCAATACATATTTAAATGTAATTTTAATTATTTTTGTTTATTTTGTGGATTTTTGTTATTATAGATATGACTCTGTAATAGAGAGCAATACAGTTCAAATTGTTCTTTTTCCACACACACACACACACACACACACACACACACACACACACACACACACACACACACACACACACACACACACAGAGAGAGAGAGAGAGAGAGAGAGAGAGAGAGAGAGAGAGAGAGGGTAGGCTGTAACTCACAGATGTCAACATGTGGCCAGGAGAGTTGCTGGATGAGCAGGATCAAAAGCAGGACTGCTACAGTCTATTTAGTGCTATTCTGGAGGATCTCTCACACAAGCATGCCTTCATGGGGTTGTGCTTGCAGGGATAGCTCCTTCACAGTGTCTGCAGTTTATAGAGGCCCAGGGAGGTGCTGGAACATTATTTATCCAGTTGGGATGAAGGAAATATTCCCTCTATGGTGGTGATCTTCAAAGACAGCAGAAATGTATTTTTATAGATATTTTTCCACTTTCCTTATTTCTCCCCTTATTCCAGAATGGTATCCATATTTCTTCTGTCAAGACACACTGACTCATATCACTCATCACTTGGTGTATGTTACAGTGCACATATTGTAACTGTCATGGAGGCCTTTCATTTATGCACATTTGAGACCAAATTCAAGTCTCAACAATGAGGAAATGCATTCATTTAACCTAAAATTTCTGTGTAATTCAGAAAACAGAACAAAATCACTTTCCAAACTTTTTCAATCACACTTTATATGCCAAAGGAGCTTCAAGTGCATGTCTCCTATAAATAAATAAACATCAAACTACAAAAACATCCCATTCATTTCACATGAACTAATGTAAAACTATTCATTGTTGATTGAAATGGACTATGAGTGGAATACATTCAAAGTATATTGTGCAGCATCAAATCAAATCAAATCAACATTTATTTGTATATCGCTCTTCACAACTGAAGTTGTCACAGAGTAGCTTTACAGAAATCAAAAAAGGTTAACAACACATTCAATTTTTCAAGGGGGAGAACCAGTCATTGTATAAGAGTGGCCAGCTTTCATCAATAATCATTAGGAGTCAATTGTATTTTATCTTCTTTTTTTAATATTAGTTTTAGCAACTACTGTTTGACCCTTTCACCACTGTTGTGAAAGTGGGTTATTTTATTGAATATTAAATTTCCCCATAAATACTGCCTCCTAAACTTGCTTCCTAGGAATCAAATAATTGTCAATTGTTCTCTGTACTGTAAGATTATGGACATATATTCTGTTACCCACTCAGAGATTACTGTTGTTTCTGTTTCATTGTAGGATTTATTTAATATAATCTAAAGCTGTAAGAGGGAGCAATGTTAGATTTTGGAATAATCTGTTAGAGTATAAGCTCTGTGATAATTCTCTCTCCATTTATATAGATAAATGTAACTACGGTGTTCAGTCATTGCACCTTTACAGGATATGAACACTGTCTTAAACTGGAGTAAATGAATGCTCTGTGTGAGTCTTTCACAGCTGGTTCCTACACTGCATGTGTGACCTCTCTGTTTGCATTCTGCTGGACATATACTGCTATGAAACCACAGAGAGCTGTTAATACGTTTAAGAGCAGGGTGGGTTGATGTTGTGTTGGGGGCCATGGGCTTCCCCTCATGTGTAAATGTGGATTTGGACTGTTTAGTGTTTGCGTGAAGGTGTGTGTTGCCCTGTATAAGCTGCAGCACGTGTGCAGGCCGGGCTTGTATGGAGCTTTGGGAAGGTGTGTGGAGTGTTTAAAGGACTGCTTTGTGTGCTGTTTGATGTTGTTTTCCAATGCCCTCTTTTAATGACTGTGCAGGCCATAGCTGAAGAAGCCATATGAGTGTGTGATCATACAGCAGGCCTGAGGTGGCTGAGATCAGGCAGTTTGTTTTCCCAGCTGTTTGGAGGGAAAGCCCGGTCCCATGTGACTTGTGTTTCTCCAGCTGTTCCCAGATCAGTGAAAGCCCCCCTGAGTGGCCTTTGCCAGCACCAGAGCACAATTACAATAAAGACTCTCTCTCACATCACTGTGTTTGTTTCTCTCATGGATAGGTTTACATCAATTACACTCTATGACCCAGGAACAGAGGCCTGTTTTACCAACCCATCAGAATTTTCATCATTGTAAACTATTGTTTCAATTTTGTGTGTCATGCATACACCAAGAATCTACTGAAGAAATAAACCCCTTTGACCTTTATTCTTCTTTTCTCCAAGGTATTTTTAATAATTTTAGCCCAATTTCCCCCACAATTTGGAAGTGCCAATTAGGACCCCATTAGGACTCTCCCCCATCACATTCTATGCTCCTGACACTAGAACAATGCAGCTAATTACATGCCTCCTCTGCAACCATCGCCTCTTTTCAAACTGCCATCATTGTATCATTGCTGGGCAGCCAAAGCACTTGGAGGAAAGCAGTGGATTCCCAGCTCCAGTACAACTGCTAACAGATGCATGTACCTGCCAGAATTGGTTGGATGTGGGGAGTGTCATTTACACACCCAGAGAGAGCATGGCTAGTTTTGCTCTCTCAGACTCCAGCTGCTGATGGCAAGCCAGACGAGATTCGAAACTGTGACCCTTGGATCATAGTGCAACCCTAACAATTTATTTAGGTTTAGGTTACACTGCTTGCTTGTGGGAGAGACATTGTTTGTTCAAACTGTTTAATTTGCTCAATGTCTGTGTTTCATCATGAATCATTGCATGTGCATGAAATTGACCTATATTTAGTACATACTGTACATTTTCTGAAATGGAGTTTTAGTCATATTTGTACAAACTCCTAGACCAGGTTGAACCTGAAGAAACAGTGAATGAACAGGGGTCCCAATACTGTGTTTCTGTTCCTATGAAACCATTCCTATGTTGATTGTAGTAGCACATGTGAAACTGTCATATTTTATATCATTTTTGCTTAACATATTCTGCAAATCTTTGTTTAATATTTCCACATATATTTCAAAATAAATGTTTTTTTTAAATATATTTAGTAAAGTATTCAGGAAGGTGTTCGCTGGTGCTCAAAATATAAGTCCTGTGCTTTAGTTGCCTATCATTAAAGGGTTAATGTGCGTTAGCGCTGATAGTCCCAGCTGGTCAGACATGTCTGTCAGCACAGCTATTACAATCCTCTCTGTGAGGGTAGGGGGGAGTGGGGAGTGTGACCTTGGAGCCAGAACTGAACATTATCCTCTGACTGCCCCCCAAATACATGTTACTTTTAGAATTCACTGGTGGACACGTTTATGGCAGTGTGTACGCTGTGTGTCAATACCATCTGCTAATGTATTTCTGATAGAACATAATGTTTAAAGAAGCCATATGCTTGCATGCAGCGTCATTTGAATGTACAGCTGCTAGGACAGAGAAGGGCTGGACACTATGACCTCTTAAACTAAAAAAGCACAATGTGATAATGCAACAATGGGTGCTCATGACCTCACATGCATGTGTATGTACTGTAAATGTGTGTATGAGAGCAAGACAGATAGAAAGGGAGACAAAGGGAATGAGTGTTAATGTCACTGAGACACTCTGAGGAGTGAAGTGAAAGGGGCGTGTGTTAATTTTGTCTGCTCCACAACAGAGTGTTCTGATCTTCAGCATTCTGAAGAGCATGGATCCGTGTGTGGATAGTGTGGGAGACGTATGTTATGTGTGAGTGTCGAAATGTGCACTCTACCACACACATATGCATGGTGGTCTTCTTGTTTCTCAGAGGTCAGTAGGTTATTGGGTCCTATAGCTGGGATATTTGAGTCCAAAGCAGGACAGCCAGACAACTTCATTTACTTCTATCAGTGGTCTTGCCTTTCAATGCCTTTTCAGTGTCTCTTACATCATATTCCAACTTGACACTTAACCCTTAGAAGTGCCAGTTATTGCTGGTCATAATAAGGAAATAATTTACTGTATATTTAATTTTTTTACTCATAGCTCATCAAAACAGAAAAAGTTATCTATTAGCATGGTGTTTATATTCATAAGTAGTGGCGACTTGAATTATTTCACATTAAAAAATCATTACACTACACACCCTCAAAAAGGGGTTTCTTCAAGGTTTCTTTTATAAAAAAAAAAAAAAATCATGGTTCTGAAAGGGGGGTGGGGGGGGGGATATTTTTGTTTCTAAATAAGAGGGACACTGGGGTGTCTGCTGTGGTTAGCATATTGTTACCGGGGGCTTCATTCATTTACCAAGATGAATAAATCTCAATAAAAGTGTATATGACCATATAATCTAGTATCATTTCTGGGATTTTTATATTACAGAAAATTTGTAACACATTTGTTAAAAATACCCAAAAACATAGTCTAAAACGGAAAGACTTCCACTTTGTCAGAACTACATTTTTTATTGTTTTAATAATTTTTCAATCCAATCCAGTCTCATCAATTGTGGAGAACTAAACTGCCAGTTCTGTTAAAGCATCTCACTGATTGATGGAGCAAGAAGGAAAATAACCAACTATGCCCTCTTGGACCCTCAGCCATGGCAGACAGTGGTATCTCCAGGGAGTGAACTTACAATCTAACAATGATAGGCCCAAAGCCTAGGCCATGTAGTTAAGCCATTTAGTTTAAAAATACTTTTAGTTAAATTTCTTTCATTCTTTAACATCCAAACAAATGGAAAACGTCAAATGTGCAGAATTGATTGCAAAATGTAAAGCAAACTTATTTATAAACTTTGTTGTGGGAAGTAGAAATGAAAATCTAAGTAAGTACCAATGCTTATCATTCAGTTACATTTGTATGTAGTTACATTTAAGTAAAGCAAAATGAAAGTTATACTTCTCGACTTAATCAACAGTGCAACATGGTCTAAAGGCCAGAGAAACAGATCAGAGGTAGAGAAATGATGAGAATGAGGAGATGCAGAAAGACTAGCAAGTGGGATCATATGGAGAAGGCAGCAGGTCAGGAGAAAGAGTAGATAGATGAGAGGAGCACGGTGACAGCTTTGACAGGCCAGGCCTTTCAGTCCTCGGGGTAAATTTAAATGTGGGGATTGAGTGTGCACTTGGAGATGTTTGGCCGTGATCTGAGATGGGTGAAAGTGATGAGCCCTCTGCGTGCTGAACTCGTCCAAAGCCGAGTGCTACTGTCCATCACCAGGCTTGGCCTGCCCGGTCTCACATCCTTCTAGACTTCAGCATGTTTCTTCTTCTTTCAAAGCTCATGTGGACCACTTGTAGTGTGGTGGCCAATACAAGCCACCCTGTAAATAAAACAATGTACACACTCCAGGATGGGAGTTTAAATGACTGTCTTTTGGTGCGACAGCAAAGCACATGTAGAGCAGTATGAGAAAAGGTACATTTGTGTAGAGGCTTACTGACTATGATTTCCTCACAGTTGAGGTGACAGGAACCAGAGGTCTACAACATAAATAAAGCCATTTTATGTATTACCCAGAAAGACCAGTGAACCTACCTGGTTGGGGGCAATTTTTTATTTATGTACCACTCCAACCTGAATGAAACACTAATGCTGGAATAACAACTGATAACATTACTACAGTAAATAGTAGTTTTACATAACTATATTTATTAAACATTCAACTCAAAAGTTCTTCTACTTTTAATAGTTATAATCCCCTGTTTTAGTAAATCTTAAAGATTAGGTGAACTGTTGAAGAAATCCAGGTTTTTTCTGGGGCAATTCTGGAAGCTTCATTCTTGTACTTTCTTCAGGTAACAGATCTGTTGTGGCTGCACAAGCGGAGCTGACTCAATATTAAACAGGTGGTGCTAATGGTATGACTGATTGGTGTATATATACACTCTTTAATTTCCCTTTAAGTGCATAATTTCATAGAACAACACTGTAATTTGTTGGACTGAATTTGTTTTGCAGCTCAAAAAAACGTTTTCATAAATTTTCTCTGTGATGCTTTAATGAATAAAAAATTAGTGCCTCATTTTAGTTTATTCATTTCTCAGCTGTGCCCAGACTTGAAAGACTTGTGGTGGTCCATAAATAAAACTGTCTGAGTGACAAAAGCCAAACCCTTGCTCTAAATCCGTTGTCATCAGTTGTGGGTTCAGTTTTAAGTCCTGGTCGGAGATAATGTGAAGTCATCATTCTACACTTGACTAAATTAGTCGGCAGGGATTTCACGGCAGGCCTTCAGATGGACTGGTGGCATCTGAGCTCCGTGACTGTGGCTGAGCTCAGGGATGGCTACCGGGTCGTAAAAGTAGCTCAGTTCTGAGCCAAAACGTGACGGACCTCCAGCACGCTGGTGGCTTCTGGGTTGTAAAATAGGCCCAGTCATGATCCTAGCTGTGACTCTGTGACAACTCTTGGCCTTCTATGCCACTGAGGATAGATAATTCTGATGCAGACTAGACATAGGCCATCCTTTGCAACCAGCTTATTAACTTGACCCTAAGTGGCCTTCATGCTGTTGACTATCATGGGCCATAGGGCCAAGGCAAGAATGGCAGTGACCTTTTGTTTGCTCTGAACTCTGATTGTGAAGCCACAGCTGTAAGATGGAATTACAGACCCTGTATTTGTTTAATGCATCACAAAATTAGTGACCTAAACTCCTCTTGGAATTTCATTTGATAGCGTACAATAAACTCATGGAGAACTGAAATAAGGATATGTTGAGACGGTATATTTGTACATTTTTGCAGTGCTTATGGCTGTTTTCCATGCTGGTATCATATGGCCTTTCTCAAATCCTTTTATGGTTCCATTTGTGATTGGCATGGAACAGAGATTAGCAACCAGCTGCCCCACTGAACTTTATCATGCTTCGATATTTGGATTTCTCAGAGAATAGGATAACCTTTCTGTCTCTGGAGGGCGAATGAGAGGGCCTGGGACCACCTGACACTGGATCACTCCCATGGAATCCTGGGAATGGTGGGGATCCATTGAGGGTAACAACTCCATGGGTGATGTGGCATCCCTGAATTGTGTTTATTTGTTAGCACCCTGTTGTGAAAACCTTCCCATCAACTGCATATTAATCTTGTCAGCGAAAAATTTCCAAGGGTTTTTTTTCCTTACATTGAAGCCACTCCCAGTCCAGGCCTCTGATGAATTTATGACCCTCTCTTCACCTCCTCAGTCTTGTCTGCAGTGCTCCTATTCTCCTCTGGTTACCATCAATGTCTGCTTTTATGGTTGCACACAGAAATATACAAATATTTGAATCTTTGAGGTATGGAATACACAAGACCAATTAATTTGTTGTCCTATTAAAAGATTGAATAAAAAATATTAATGAATTAATGACAGGATGAATGCATGGACTTACACTGGCATTAATTTTCATATGTATAGTTTCAGTCCTCTTCTTCAGCGACATTAAGTGATTGTGGTGAAGGACACTAAAACGCTCCAGTGAAAAAAAAAAAAAAAACAACTTTCAGTCCTGCTGGGAAGCCATCTTCTGTTTCATGCCACTGGAAATTTATGGCTCAGTCTGGGCACTGGTGGCCTGTCCAACTTCGTAAAGAGAAAGGGACATGTAAATCTCTCATTGTCTGCCTTATAAGTGATTCCTGGTTTCAATGCTGAAACTTTACATTTTCCTTATTTGGTAAAGTATTTTTAGCTTCTGGTTTAGTGCACTTGGCTTTACTCATCATCAGTGTTTTCATTTGCTACTCCAACCATTTTTTCCAATACTTTTTTAATCGGCATGTTAAAATCAATTGAGTCTGGAGGAGGAAGATGATTTAGGCCTCTATACACCACATGTTCTTTGCTGTCACAACATGTTCAGGTTATTGTGCAGTCACCATTATTACAGTTACAGTTACTGTAATGTAGGGAGTCATTTCAATTTCAGTGGAATCTTGACCTCCTAACATTATAAAAAATGTTGCCAGAATGAACTATCAACATATTAAAACCTACCTTCACAATCTCTAGCAGTAGCTAACATAAAATTAGTCCGTAAATAAACCAGGCATCATATCATATCTGCAGCTTGACATCAAATCATTAGGTGCTTAATATGTGTTTTACAGAAATGCTGTGTGGGCGAACAGGACCTTGTGGAGGACCACAAGACCTGATGGAGACCTGTTCTCCCTATTAGTGCAGTACAAAACAACATGGTTACAAATCTGAGATACCATGTTTTGGCATCCTTTTCAGAGCATTAACTAGTCAAACAAAAGTCTTAGAGAATTGCTCTCTTCTGAGTCCTTTGAAACAACAACCAATGCAAAACAACACGAAAGCTGTAGTGGCTTTGTAGCAGACAACATTCCCAGTGAATAGCATGGAAAGCTAGTTCTGTTTAGTTGGCTGTCCTTATTAGGGTAAAAGAAAATCAGAGCATAATGTTTGTCCATTATTGCCACCATTCTTTGTGGCATCAGCCTGTGTAAAATGGTAAACATTCATTAGAAAAGTGCATGCATGAAATGTGTATGTGTTAAAATCCTCATGATTTGTTCAGCTGGAAGTTTTTATATATCCTGATTTACTTAGCATGATTTATGTATCATGATTTGTCTAATTAAAACAGAAGAAGCTGATCTATAGTAACAGGGGTAACAGGAGTAATCAATCCATCCATCCATCCATCCATCCATCCATCCATCAGGCAGCTGTAGCTGGTTGCCTTGTGACTAGAATGTTGCTGGTTTGAATCCCTCAATTGACAGGGAGCAACTAAAGTGCACTTAACTCCCTAGCTGCTCCCTGGGCACAGTGGATAGAGCTGCCCACAACTCCAGGCATGTGTGCTCACTGCCGTCTAGTGCATGAATTCACTAGTATGCATGCAGCACAGTGGGTTTATGAGCACCTCTATCTATCAACAATAACAGCGCTAAAAGTGCAATAAATGCTAATGTGTTAACTCAATGGTTGCAAATCCTTTATTTTAATTGGTAATATTCAGAACCATTTACATTTGTTCTGCCTCAGAGGCAGAGCTGCCTTCAAATCTGATTCGGGTAGTGATTTTCCACACAAGCAAAAAAGAACATATGGTCACCCCAAAGTATGTTTATTGTGAATTTATGTGTTTGTGTGTGACAATGTCTGCATTGCAGTTTTACACTTAAATGGGATTTATCTTATCTTTGAAGTGAAGTAGCTAGCAGGCTTGTTTGTGCTTATTTGTAGCTATATTAAAGATTATTCAACTTCTACACCATCAAAGCATTTTCGAGATTTACGAGACCACCACTTCCCACTGCCACACCCCTAGTATCCAGACACTACAGCACTACAGAGTTGGAGCTATATGGGGTTAAGGACGATGCTAGAATGCCAACCAAATGCCAGTGTTACTGAGAACCACCTCTCCTCTTCCCTAGATTAACTGAGATGCTGAAATATGGGAGGAATCTGGGTCTATCACTGTTCAATGAAAGAAGAAGTTATTTTAATGAAGGGTCTCTAAACAGTGTACAGTCATCATTGAATCGGCACTGAAATCATGTGCATGAGCTTCATTTAAGCATTGTTTGAATGAGAAAATGTTTGCTCACCATGACAGAATAGTAACAATGCTAATGAGGGCAGTAATAAATTAGTGCACAAACCCATCAAGCTGTCCTCACAGTCTTCAGGCAGGGTGTCAAGGCACAGGGGGAGAAAATATTAACCCTGTCCAGACTCAGGGTCATAACTCATATCTGCAGCAATGACGTGATAAACAACCACCTATTAAATAAATCTCTTTTCAGCATTTTAGTTTCTCTCATTTTTCTTCTTCTGTTATTTGTCTTGTTCTTCTTCTCTTAGTTGGCGGGATGACTGACAAACATTTCACACTGCGGTATTTTCCCTTTCTTTCCACTTCACACTCTCTCTCCACTTCATTTTTTTCTCCTTTTTTTAACAAGTGATGTTGGATGTATCAATTTCCTGTGTCTCCAAGGAGATGAAAAAGATACTCTTATCTAACCTCAGAAAAATGTCCCCCAAATGGCCCGACGGAGGAAGCAAAAGCAGCAGTGGTGTCACACACGCTTTATTTTTACAGTGCAGACACACGACGCTATCATTCGATACAGCCAGAGAGGCGGCCCACTGTAATTCATATTCCATTCAGGCAGTGTGCAAGGCACCTCTAGAATGAGACCCCCTGCTGTTTTGTGGCATTCTGCCCAGGGAGGACCCCAGTGGAGTGTGCCTTGAGTGGAATAGGGACAGTTAACCCCCTCATCACTGCTCACCACAGGCAGGGGAGGGTTTCATGTCTTTACACAAACATCACATTTTCTCCTGATACTGTTACAAGATTTGAAGCGAGACCATAATGAAATACGGAGAGCCAAATAAAGCCAGACATTTAAGGGCCTTTAACTTTGGGGTGATGAATGATGGATTTAAACTGTTTTTATTTGAGAAAGACTTTCCTTCATGTGCATATTGGTAAGCAATAAAAGGACATAATGCCAAGGCAGTGTAATAGAATACACTAAGTCACTTTTAGTGTAAAGATATATTTATGAGCCTGTGGCACACTGGCCAGATAACATGTAATTCATGAAGATGATTGAATGATTAAATGAACATATTATTAGTATGTGTGTTTTTTTTTATTATACATTCTGAGCATACAGTGTACTCATGTTATCCAGGACTAAAACTGTGTTTCAGTGTAAAGAGGTAGGGTTTTTTTGGAAAGTGCCCCTATAAACAGATAAATATAGGAAAGAAAGGAAGAAAGGAAGAAAGAAAAAAGAGTGAAGCAGGCAGATTGTATGTGGTGATCTTCTTTTTACGCTTGCAGAATAAGCAGAAAGTGAGTTAAAGGGAGATTACATCTCTTTCACCGCCTCCCCACCCACCCAGTCCTCCATCCTTGAGGTTCAGGGCGTATCTCAGGAGAGCAGGTCTGGCTCTATTTAGTCAGTGCTAAAAAGGTTATCTGCAATGTATGAAGGTGCTAAGCAGAGATCTGTCAGTGTGAGAATGCCTAAGGGAATGTGTGTATGCTTTAGTGTGTGTGTATGTGTGTGTGTGTGTGTGTGTGTGTGTGTGTGTGTGTGTGTGTGTGTGTGGATTGTCAATGTGGCTCAGAAATGTCACCTGCTATCATTACATATAAGTAATTACACACACACACACACACACACACACACACACACACACACACACACACACACACACACACATGCAATCTTGTTTTTGTACACTGTAAGGACGTGTGTGTGTGTGTGTGTGTGTGTGTGTGTGTGTGTGTGTGTGTGTGTGTGTGTGTGTGTGTTTAGGGAGGGAGGGAGTCTTAATGGTTTTATTGAATTAATCATATGAGAGAGAGACCAGTTCTTTGACCAAAGGCTACATCAGGCTCTGCCTCTGCAGGTCCACAGTGATGGCAGCTCATCGGAATGCCAGCTCAGAGGCATGAAAGAATAAACAAATTCAATTGGGTTACTGATCTGTGGACAGAGGGGCGAGCTGTTTAACTTAATTAAACACTAATATGAAGCAGTCAGCGCGTGAGCCTTTGTTGTAGGCCTGTAGGAGAGCTGCAGGGTCCCTCAGTGAGTGCTGATGCTGCACTGGAGGTGTTATTAATGCTAGCAGGATTACACTGAGCCCTGAGGCTCCAGCGAAAGGGGGCCGGGTAAGGACGGGGTGGAGTACACAGGACGTGGTTTGCTCCAACCTGAGGTGTGGTCACTGATAGAAAGATTGGACCTACCTTTTGGTCCGCAAACCTGTTTATTCAAATGTGGACATTATTTTTATATTTATGTTTCACTGAAACAATGTTGTATTTCAATGTTAATTATGTTGATGTATTTTATTTTAAGGGCACATATGATATCTGAAAGTTGTCTTGTATTATTTATGTAAAATATCTCTAATTAGACTTTATTAACTTAAAGTGATTGCATTACCAAGGTTTCCTTTATGCATATTTTCCACAATTTGGTCTCTGAAGTTACTGTTTGTATATATGTGGGCTGATTGACGTGCTGTCCTGCTGAAGTCTGGGTGGTCTTAAAAGTACGTGGATGGGGGTAGGTCTGCTTTGACAGCCGACAAGCATTCAAGACATTTTGATTTTCCTCTTTTCCCTCAAATCTGCTCTAAAGAAAAAGTGGCCATATCCAAATTAGGTATTAATTTTATATCCGAAAAGACTATTCTGTCTTGTCAGAGAAACAGTCCACATGTTGCAGGTCAAAGAAAAGCCAAAGCTCCACTATTGAACACAACCTTTTGTTGACTCTTTTAATAAACCCATATGTACAAGTATTTTTTGACTTGGATTACTTCTTCTGTTCTCCACAGACCCAAAGGAAATTAATTGAATCACAGTGGCAGTAATTTAGCCTAAAGTCCTTCAAAGGAATGCTCTTAGATTCAGGCTGATTTTTCTGTATTTCCTTGACTTTGGAGCAATTCAAACAAACTGATAAGTAGACAGACCAAACATAGATCTGTTGCTAGGGCCATAATAATCTTTGGCCACTGGCTAGCTGTCCTAGACTTCCCTCCCCTGAGGATGTTTTGGTAATTTGACCTTGCTAACCCTTTGAAACATCCTTTAATTGCCAACGTCTGGCTCTACCGGAAGGAATAAGGTCTGATTTGCTTACATATCAATGGAGAAAACAAAGGGATTACTGACAGATCAGCTCATTTCCTGTAGTCTCCAAACTCACAACTGCACATACCATGTTTCCACTCTTAACACCTGTCAGCAACTCCTCCTGAAAGAGATCTTAAGCAGCAAATTCTTCTGTATATTCTTATATTCTTGATAGCCTTTGAATTTTAGAAACACAAAAAATCTCTGTATTTAATGTATCAATATGTGGTTGGGAAAATGACTAGGTCGTTCTGAGAATCTAAAGAACTGAGGGTCTCTTTTGCCCCATTTGCTTCACAAAAACTGGACAGATTAATCCAAAGCATAGTTTTAGCTGACATGCACCCTGTTAAGTCTGGCAAAAACCAGAAAAATGGATTGCATTTATGACACACTGAAAGCAGTTGTTCATGAAATTGAAATGAGCAAGGTTGCTTTTTCAGCATAATGCAGACCTCTGTATTGATATATTTAGGTAATGATGTAGATCAAACTTGAGAAATCTCAAGGATTTTTTCATTCATTACTCTTCTCAAATGTGCACCATTAATCTGAAAGCCCACTGCTGTTGTGAAAGCCTCGACACTGGCCTTTGATCCGTTTCTATTTATTTTCCTTTTTTAATTGGACACGTGAATGGCATTCCTGCAGGGCAGCACAGGAGCAATATTGTTGGTGGAGGATAAGCCGTCCTGAATGGTCTGTAAAAGGACAGGGTAAACAGTGCACTCTTGGGAAAGGATTGAATGTCTGTTTATGAGTAGTAATATGAAGTGCACAGCTCTAAAATCACTAATTACATCAGCTACATGGATTTCTGGGTACAAGTTTTAAAAAGGGGAATGTGTGAGAGTGAATGAGAGAGGGACAAAATAAAGAGCAAAAGGAAAATAAAGTCAAAGTTTATGAGAGGCTGTAGGTGAGGATGTAGGTTTGATTGGTACACTATCAGTAGAGGGTTTGATCTGGTAGTAGAATTATTGGCCCAAGTGAAATAGGACTCTGGAGCAGATAAATATGAACATAGTGATACCATGCCTAATGACAGGCTTGGGCTAGGTGACTATGAAGCTCCCCAGAACTGAATGGTGCCTCAGCCAGTACTTCTCAGATGAGTTGAATTGGGGATGAGTTGGGGTGGTGATCATCTAAAATCCTGACAGAGATGTCACTGGACCAAAATCTAGTAGAAAGCCTTCACTAAATATTAGAGGCAGTAAAGGGATAATCCCTGTGGATCTTTTCCAAATCTGCTCTTTGGTGACATCAGTAACTTGGGAACAGAGGGGGCAAAATCCTTCCGGTTTCTGGGTTTAAAAGTTCATACTTATATGATGTCTGTGATTGATATGATGTCCCAGAACTTGTGGTCCCACATGGCAAGCACTTGCACAAATCCCACCTCTCCCACAATTTCTTGCATATTGAGAGCAGCTTCCTGATAGCTGTGAATTACATACAATAACCTTGAAATCAGAATTCTGCATATAGGGCTTGTTCACATACATTTTGGGAGCAAGCGATACAGATTGTGTATCACAACAAGCATCACAAGAGAGTCACAGAAATCATTCTGATAGATCTACTGAGCAGAAAGAGACCTTTTAAATGGGTGAGATTTACAGTCCACAGCTCTCAGTCATTGTGCATCAGTTCAGTTTAGTGTCCATCAGCTCCTTGGCAGAGAGTTCAAAACAGGGAATAATCTACTACTCCTGCCTGTTGGCTCAAAATAGTGTCAATGCTGCCACTCTATTTACAACAGAGACTTTAGTATTGCCCATGGGGTTTTAATGACTGTAAAAGACCAGCCGAGGTGAGTTTGCTAATGCTATATACTAATAACTAGCTGTGCTGCTCTATTAACTCTTACAACCTGAGAATCACACTTTGTTACATGCTGTTTTCTAGGCTTCATTAGTCAGGATTGGAGTAACTGACAGAAATTATACATATATCATGCAAACGACACTTACACAGCTTGCAAAACTACTTAAATTCGCTAATTTCCAATTGAATTAAATCCCAGTTTAAATGCCAAAGGAGCATTCTAGTGCATGTTTACTGCTCTGTCCATATGTATGTGTTCAACCTGCATGCAGACTCTGACTGATCAGCAAGAGGGGGAAAAGCTAATGATGTCACTGTCCCAAACATTTTCAGCTCATAAAAACTCTGAATGATCAGGTACCAACAATATTTCTGACATGTAGAGTTTTATTTGGTCCTCATAAGCCAAAAAATAATTGTAGAAGTAAACTTGATCAAAACTGATCAAAACATGGTCAAATCCTTACAAATATCTGCATATCTGCATCTCAAATGAATCAATATTTGAGAAGCCTAGGATCTCTCATTTACATTTATGAAATTTGGTTCACGCTCTTATCCAGAGCAACTTACAACTTACAGAGGTGGGCCAGAGTAGTGTTAGGAGTCTTGCCCAAGGACTCTTATTGGTGTAGCACAGCAGAGGTGCTTAGACTGGGAACTGAACCCCAGTCTCCCACATGGTGGTGTTTTCTGTTGTGTCACACCAACCAGGTGGAGATGAGGTTGAGATTTCAGGATCTCCTGAAAATATCAACAATATTAATGTGACTGTCTCCTAGAAATATGTTTTTAATGTTGTGGTGAATAAAAGAATGTCAAATTATGAAAACAACCCACAAAATTATCCAAGGGTTCTGATGTCCTTTTTTAAAAAGTGTTATAGTAGATCCAAGGACAGAGATTTGCTCTTCACATTGGTAGGGACCTATGAATCTCAATTCATAATTGAATAGAATAGAATAGAATAGAATAGAATAGAATAGAATAGAATAGAACTTTATTGATCCCTTGGGAGGGTTCCTTCAGGGAAATTAAGGTTCCAGTAGCAGCATAAGTACAGAAAGCAGAAGATAGGCAGAAAAAAAATAATTTAGTATAAGTAAGCAGCACTATATAAATATATAGAATATATAATATACAGAATATATTACAATATAAAATATAGATAATAGTGCAGGAGAAAAAAAGAAGAGTCCTTTAGGAGGGTGTATTGCACATTATTGCACATTATTATTGCACTTGAAAACTGTTTATTGCACAGATTATATGCATAATCACCACAAAACCAAGAAAGTAACAATCAAACAGTAGCTTGCTGTATGCTGTGTGCCAAAGCCGAGCACTGACATTAATGTTATTATGATGGACTCATTTTATTAGTGAACTTGACTTTAAGTGACTTACAGTGGGGAAAATAAGTATTTAGTCAGTCACCAATTGTGCAAGTTCTCCCACTTAAAAAGATGAGAGAGGCCGTTAATTGACATCATAGGTAGACCTCAACTATGAGAGACAAAATGTGAAAAAAAAATTGAGAAAATCATTTTGTCTGACTTTTAAAGAATTTATTTGCAAATAATGGTGGAAAATAAGTATTTGGTCAATAACAAAAGTTCATCTCAATACTTTGTTGTATATCCTCTGTTGGCAATGACAGAGGTCAAACGTTCTCTGTAAGTCTTCACAAGGTTGGCACACACTGTTGCTGGTATGTTGGCCCATTCCTCCATGCAGATCTCCTCTAGATCAGTGATGTTTTGGGGCTGTCAGCGGGCAACACGGACTTTTAACTCCCTCCAAAGGTTTTCGATGGGGTTGAGATCGGGAGACTGGCTAGGCCACTCCAGGACTTTGAAATGTTTCTTACGAAGCCACTCCTTTGTTGCCCTGGCAGTGTGCTTGGGATCATTGTCATGCTGAAAGACCCAGCCACGTTTCATCTTCATTGCCCTTGCTGATGGAAGGAGGTTTCCACCCAAAATCTCACAATACATGGCCCCATTCATTCTTTCATGTACACGGACCAGTCGTCCTGGTCCCTTTGCAGAGAAACAGCCCCAAAGCATGATGTTGCCACCCCCATGCTTCACAGTTGGTATGGTGTTCTTTGGATGCAACTCCGCATTCACTGTCCTCCAAACACGACGAGTTGTGTTTTTACCAAATAGTTCTACTTTGGTTTCATCTGACCATATGACATTCTCTCAATACTCTTCTGGAACATCCAAATGCTCTCTAGCAAACTTCAGACGTGCCTGGATATGGACTGGCTTAAGCAGGGGGACACGTCTGGCACTGCAAGATCTGAGTCCCTGGCATCGTAGTGTGTTGCTGATGGTAGCCTTTGTAATGTTGGTCCCAGCTTTCTGCAGGTCATTCACTAGATCCCCCCTTGTGGTTCTGGGATTTTTCCTCACCGTTCTTGTGATCATTTTGACCCCACGGGCTGAGATCTTGCGTGGAGCCCCAGATCGAGGGAGATTAGTAGTGGTCTTGTAGGTCTTCCATTTTCTAATTATTGCTCCCACAGTAGATTTCTTCACACCAAGCTGCTTGCCTATTGCAGATTCAGTCTTCCCAGCCTGGTGCAGGTCTACAATTCGGATTCTGGTGTCCTCCAACAGCTCTTTCGTCTTCACCATAGTGGAGATTGGAGTGTGACGGTTTGAGGTTGTGGGCAGGTGTCTTTTATACTGTTAACGACTTCAAACAGGTGCCATTAATACAGGTAATGAGTGGGGGAAAGAGGAGCCTCTTAAAAAAGAAGTTACAGGACTGTGACAGCCAGAAATCTTGCTTGTTTGTAGGTGACCAAATACTTATTTTCCACCATTATTTGCAAATAAATTCTTTAAAAGTCAGACAAAATGATTTTCTCAATTTTTTTTTCACATTTTGTCTCTCATAGTTGAGGTCTACCTATGATGTCAATTACATGCCTCTCTCATCTTTTTAAGTGGGAGAACTTGCACAATTGGTGACTGACTAAATACTTATTTTCCCCACTGTACATGTTTCTTTGAAAAAACAACTCCTTATGCTCCACTTTCTTCTTTTTTGCTGCCATCCTCACTTTCTTTTTACACCCATGCAGGGTTGCCAGTTGCAGCAAAAAATATCCAGCCCATAGTCTGTCTCAAACCAGCCCTACAGAAGCTGAAGCCCAAAATCTAAGGTGTCACAAACATCTATAAAATCTATAAAAACATCTATAAAAAAAAACAAACAAACTATAAATTTCATAAGAGCTACCAGTGTAGCACCATGAATCCCATGTCAAGCTTACATTGTTTTTATTTTTATAATATAATTTATACTTCTTGTTACGCATTTGTTTACAAAATGTCAAAATTACATGTTTTTCCATTGTGGACAGTGCTTTCCATTGTCGCTGAAGTTGAAGCTCATACAGTGTTGTCTGATATTTATTGTTGTCTATACTTCTGTCCAGATCCCTCCTCTTGTCAGCTATTTAACACATAAAATAATACGGAAAGAACATAAGCTTTTATGTCTTTTATTGATGACAACAACAATTTCGCTTGAAATGAGTTTTTGCAGGGTGTGATAGTTATTGAATGATAAAATGAGAAATGAGACACCCAACAATCTCACAGTCCATGCATACAAACACAGTTGAGGACTGCAGGATCACTGGGACAGGTCAAATCGCCTGTTTAAATACCGGTTTTAGTTAGCCACACCACTTAGCCACACCATTTGCCTGCTGAGGTAATCCCCAACAGCATCTTAACTGACTTTCTATTATTTTTTATTAGCTTAATGAAGTTATTAGATGAGTTGGGGGGCAAAGAGATTGAGTGAACATAAGTGTTGACTTTGGCATCAGAATTTACATAAAAAACACTGACTCCTCATGCACTTCCCCATTCAGTTATGAAATAAATGGTTGGTGACGCTGTTTACTCTGGTGCAATCTAAAGCCTACCTAACATCAATAAATAAAGGTAGTACCATGGTTTCAAATCAAAACTCACAATTAGAAAATGTCAGAAAATGTCAATATTTACTAGTTGTATGTATATGTATATGTATGTATTACATGTATATTCATATATGTAATGTCTCAAAATCCTTTTAGTATGTGTAAAAATGAGAGCATTTTAGGCTAAACAGAATGAACAGAAATAAACAAATAACATAGTGCTGAAGTAAATTGAACATCTTCAGTTTGTTGCTATAAGACGTTATCAGACCTGCCATTTGATGTTAGTACTGTTTACATTTGTGAGCTAGATTTAGGACAGATGTTTTCATAAGACATACAATTTTACACCTTAAAGCTCACATTTTCTGTGCAGTTGAAAGAAAAAAAGCTAAATAATTTTAAAGAAAAGTTTCATTTTCCTGTCATGGTTTCTTGTTAGGAACAGGTCATGAGGTGGAAAAGATTGAGAACCCCTCTGATGTGTCAAGCTCTTCAATATACATTCAATGACTGATGGGTTGTCTTGCCTGCAGTTTGCTGGGAAGTGATTTAAATCATTGTTCACTGTTCCACACACAGTTTGAAGCTTCTGTCCAACTTAACATTTTTAATGCTTGTGTCTTGAAGCCACCTTTACACTTTACACCAAATACCCCATTTAGTCACTTCCCAGAAGGCTTTAGAATGGGGTTCTCAACCTTTTCCACCTCATGGCCCACCTGTTTATAACTAGAAAGCATAACAGAGCAACTCAACCTTTAATACACTTTTGTGCCTTTTATTTTTCTGACAATAACATTTGGGTTTAAAAAACAGCTTAAACCTATGTCTTCATGAAAATAACTGTGCCAAATGTATCTCACAGAAACAAGCAGTAAAGAAGCATTACTAATATCAGACATGTCTAATAACAAAATGTGCACTTCTTTAATTCTGTCTGAAAGCTGTCTCTTTAAGTCAGACCCCACATCGACATGACGGATCTCTCAGTTTTAACTTTTAAATTTTAAATACATTTTCCACCTAGACTTAATGATTATGATTTAAAGTGCTATTTCCAGCCCACTGTGGACTACTGCCTCACCCTGAGAATGGGCCTGTAGACCACGAGAGTGCTTCACGGCCTGCTGGTGGTCCCAAGCCCACAGGTTGAAAAATTCTGCTTTAGGAGACATCTTATTAAGATGTATGAACCATATTTCTGGGCTCAGTGCTTTTACTGAGAAAAATATATCTTGTTTATTCTCTGATAGTCAATCCTTCTCTAGCTTAGTTTTTGCTACAGAATACTGAATTAATTCAATGTATTTTTTTATTTGTTTATTTACTTTAACTTTAGATTATATTAGATTATATTGTTCACTGAGATATTCTGGTGACTTGATCCAGACTACTAGTAGGCCTGCTTGCAAAAAAGGGTTGGAAAGGCAATGCTGCCCCCCAGTGCTTTAATCTTGTCACTCAAAATGTAAAGTTTGCAGGTTTAGTTCAGTCTTGCAAGTACTGACAGTACAATCAGAACAGTGGAAATACAGTATGATATTATTCAGTATCTAGATGAATGACAAATAAAAAAGAATCTGCATGAGGGCTGACCAGAGTTTCAATAGCAATGTATAGATAAATGGGAAAAGCAGGGCTTGAACCTGAAGTTGAAAGCATGTTGCTTATAAATTATATGCAAAACTAAGATAAAACAGATCATCTACACCTGTACTATTTATTCATCCATTATTCAGACTTTAATTTGTGCCCATTCTGTATTTACTGCAGAATAGGCTGTAGCTTCAGCAAGTAACCATAACATTTTCCCTTCACTGAATTACAATAAAACTGAAAATAGAACAGCTTTATTCTTTGTTAACTATCACCCATTACCAGCTACAGTTCGGGCTGTTTATGTCAAGCCATAAATCAGGCAACACCTCACATAAACCTGGATCTAAAAGGCCCGAAAACAAATCCATCCATTCATGCACATAATGTGGCTACAAAACACTGGTTTCATTTTCTGAGGTTCACTTTAGAGTGCATTAGAGCTACTTCTGTGGCCCAGGGATGCAATCATTCCTATACTCATTCAGTATAATAAAGAGAAAAGTGATTATAATAAAGTGTCCTTGATTTTCAAATGTCCAGATGACTGAAGCATGAGGGAACTGAGGAGATGTCAGAAGCATTTCACACACACTTTCTGTGCCATAGAGCTTTATGAATGTTCTGTTGTTGATTTGTAAAATTGCTTTAAACATCCTGAGAGAGAGAGAGAGAGAGAGAGAGAGAGAGAGAGAGAGAGAGAGAGAGAGAGAGAGATGGAATATTTTAACCATATGCAAATTTGAGTGCATTTTACTGCATATCTGCTTAGTTTAACCTACCTACTAAGGCTCTGGGTCATTTAATGTTATTTTTTTCCAGTGTGTTTAATTTAACAAATCAATACCCCTCTGTACAACTGTGGTGGGCAACCCTTGAGGTGGAGAGGCTAGGTGTAGGTGGTGTAATGGTATTGTGAACGATTTTTTTGCACACTTTTTTCCAATCAATCATCAATTGAATAGGCCTATATCTATCAATAATTAATAGTTATCATAGAATAAATGAATGTGACCAGAATAATTTTTGCTGTTTGTTCTCTCGTCTGCTCTCTGCCAGTGGCAGGGTTCAAGTCTGTGAGCAGACAGCAGTGCAGTGTACACAATGAGCAATGCATCAATAATGGTGTATCCATTATATACAGAATATCCATGCACACATAGTGGATTGTGACAGGTATGTACTGTCACATCTGAATCACATTTAAATTTGAACCGTACTAGTGTGGGTACATTTGTGCAGGTATGTTTACTTTGTGAATAATGGACTAAGGCCCTGTCTAGGGGATGTTCCTGCCTAGCGACTGATGATTCCAAGTAGGCTCTGGATCCACCACGGGCCAGTTCAGGAAGAAGTTGACACAAAAATGACTGACTGACAAAGTGAAGGTCATCTCATAGTTTGGTTTGCACAATAATGTTCATGTTCATCATTTCCTCATGGACATTAATGGACACTAGTCCCAAACAAATGTTTATAACAATGTTAAATCCATGCCATGAAGGATTGAGGTGGAGGAAAGGTGAAACCCATGTAAGGGTTCCTAATAAAGTGCTTGTCATTCTCAGATGGACACTTAAAGTATATGTGTATGATCATACGGCCAAATTTTTTTTATAAAGAAATCAAGTGTCTATTATTTCATTTACAGTTTGGCTTTTATGGAAGGAAATGTGCAATAGAAACTCCACAGTAACTAAAAGTTATAATCGTAAGGGTGGGACTCATTAAAATATATTAAAATGTTATCAAATTCAAGGTTACAAGATCAATATGCTGCTTTCTGATCAGAACTTTCTGTGTAATGCATATTTTGTTTTGAATGTCAAATTTACACACAAATGCAAAAACACTGTAGGTGTCCAAAGCATATGGAAAGGTTTCTAATTTGATTCCTTTTGCCTGTGGAATTTTTTATCTTGGTATGTGTGATATTTATGGGCCAAAGGTCAAATCCAGCTTCATAAAAACCATTAGATATTTTTACAGCCTTACATGTCTAGTATAGTCCTGCTGAGACTTGCGTCCAAAAATACTGGACCACAAGGAACACTAAAATAACTCATTTTTGCTTCAAGAGATATTTTTTGGCAGTGGTCTTTAAAACATCTCAATATTTGTGATGATAAGACCATCTTTATATGTGAAATAATAATGTTTTTGAAGTGTATGTCAGCTGTTATTCTGTTCAAGCAACTTTATGTCCAAAGTTGTAACAAACTGGTCATTTTATGGCATTTGGCTGATATTATCCGGGACTTTTGAATGATACATACAGGTAGGAGGGAGCTGTGACTAAAATAGCATTTGCACAATTTACTAATGCAAGCAAGAATTCAAACTATGTGAGCAGAGAAAGTTAAAAATAGTGTAATTTCACTTCTTCCACTTACACCTAAACGTTTGCCTTACCCTAATCATGTCCTAAAGTTGAACTGAACCTAACCGTTACCATAACCCTAACCCTAAACTTAGCCTAACCCTTACTGTAGCACTAAACCCTTACCATAGCACTATTTGAATTTCTTGCCATTGTTGCATGAGTTTTCATCCATTTATTCATTTTAGTAAGTTCCATAATAAAGAAACACGCAACATGATGTGCCGACAATGTGTTCTGGACTGCTTTTTGCGTACATTGAAGGTTGAGTTTGTGTGCAAAACAGCACCACCAGTGCAAGGGAGCTTGTTGTAAGTCACAACAAGCAATTGTGTGTAAAATCATGCAAATGTTGGGGGGGGCATAATTCTTGGGGAACAATTTAGTCATATATACAGTAAATACATTTTTTGGATATGGTCTGTAAAGAGGAAGGTGGCATTGTTCCACCATCTGTTTTTAAGTGAAAATTGTTAATGTTGTCTTAAATTTTAAAGACCAAACATATGAAGGTCCCCTTGGAAGGTACCTTCTGAAACATATTAGAAAAAAATACATTTAGGAACTCTGAAAAAGGATGCATACTACTTTACACTGTAATTTAGAAATTTCACTGAAAATCAATCTAAACAAACACTTAAACCGATGTCAATTATAAATATTATAATTATTGTAAATCCTCCACACAGACCCAATGGAGAAGGCTTTTATTTACTACCATTACCTGACTTGTGCTAAACCAACAATACATCCCCATAACTTTTCCCTGACCCTCCATGTGGTCATTCCCCACTGGTCTTCCACGGTCACCCTGTCAGCATAGCATGAAAAGCCTCTGCAGTGGTGCCATGCTGTGGTGACAGCTTGACATGGCCCTCCCTGCTGAACACTGACACAGTCCTAAACCACCAATGGACTGCTAAACATACTCTCCAGTGAGCTGCAGTACAGAGAAAGCTGTAGAAAAGCACATATATCAGCACTTGCCTGGCTTCCATGGACCTGAAGGGAGAAATCAATCTCAATTTGAAATGAATCCATTTTACAACCCTGTTTATAACACTGACGAGTTTTAGCCTCGACTCCACCACTAGAGCCTGAGGTGTGCGTAAATCAATGCATTTTCTGTTGTATGAGTCAAGTATATTTCAGCATCATGCAAATTAGTCTCAGACAGTTTGTTAATGACAATATCATTATTAAAAAAACCACAAACACCAACATTCAAGCCTTTAAAAAAGAGACATGAACATTGCACATTTTCAGCTCATTAAATGTATTTTACAAATGAGTCTAAGGTGACATTTTCTAGCTTGACATTTTTTATCTCGTTCATGTAATGGTCAGAATGGCTCTCCCTCTCTTTCTCTTCTTTTTCTTCTCTGCAAAACGATCAGTGGCATCAGTGAAGAACATTACATCTTCTTTACTTTCAATCTCCTGTTGCAAGAACTGAAGGCCAGCACTGTTGAAGCCCAGCACATCCTAAGGAAGATAAACAGAATGACAAGAGTGTTTAGAAATGACAGGGCACTGGTGACAGCAGAGACTTAAATAGGTCTAACAACTTACCCTGATCTCGCACACTTTAGAAATAGTGTTTGTTCTCAACTCATCGATGACGGAGAGCAGCATCTGGTTACTGGTGATTTGGCCAAAGTGGATCCTTCAAATGACCACAAACAGTAAATGTGATTGAATTTTTTTTCCAAATCAAAAGACCAAATTTCCTTTGATCATCCTAAAGCTCATTTAAGGTGTCCTGAAGTGGTCAAGTGAAACTCAAAAATGCACTCTATAGTCAAATGTTTGTTATTAATTTAAAGTTTCCTCCAAAATTAACTGGATTAATAGATTTTTATATTAAGAGTTTTTTTCCTGTAATGAACTCCTCCATTCTTTCAAGACACTACATGTAGGAACATTTTGATTATATGATCTGCTTACAATAAGCACATTAATATGGTCAGGTACTGATGCAGGATGACTAGTTCTGGATCACTCCAACTCATTCCAGAAGAACACCATCCAGTACATTACTCTAGAGCAGGAGTGTCAAACCGGCTCAGAAATTAGCTGGTGTGGCTGCAGGTTTTCATTCCAACCAAACAGAAGCTCATGTGATCAGTTGTTTGAAGACTGACTAATTGATTAAGTGAGTGGAATCAGTTGTTGCTGCTGGTTGTTTAGAATGAACCTGGTTTGACACCCCTGCTCTAGAGAGTGCAGTTTCACTGCTCTACTACACAGTCATGGGTGCTATATAACTTCAAACTAATGCTTGCCATTGGGAAATGGGAACCTTAAGCTTGTGTTGTGAGATAAATACATGAAGAGCAACAATGCAACAAGTAGTAAACCTCACACATATTTACTAAATGGAAGGCATGTCTGGATGCTTCTGTAGTAGTGTAGTTGAGCAATGAATGAGAGGTGAGGGAATACCTAAGTAAGAAGAAAAGGCAGCGGCAGACCAGCTCTACCTCCAGACCCTGCTGTACATAGCTGTTGAAGAGTGAGAGCAGGTCAGGGATATAGGGGAACGGCAGCACCAGCAGGGAAACCTCTAGCTCACTAAAAGCAGAGAAACACATAGAAAATCACTTAAATCTGAAATCATGCTTAAAATCTTTAATAACTCACATATTAAAAATTGCTGTTTTGTATGCTAATGACACAATTCAGCCAGAACTTTCTCTGACAGCCATCAACATTAAGGCAAAGACATGTGGAAAACAATATAGATTACAAGTGAACCCTTAAGAGGAGCATGGTTCCATGAGCCACTGGAGAAAGCTGTGAGTTTTACTCATCAAGGCACACCGTAAAGGTCAGCATATTTCCCTGAAACAGCTTAGTTCACACAAGTAAGTGTAACAATGAATAAATTCACCTCAACTAAAAATATGCCAAAACAAACATTCACAAATAGTTCAGAGTGTGTATCTGAACTATTCATTTTTGAGTTTGGTCTAATCAGCTTAAGTGATTCCAAATTTCTGTAGTATTTACAGTTATATAGAGCAGTGAATCATACACAAATGAACCATCATTAAACCCAATATTACATAAAAATGATTTGTGGATAATATTTCAGAATTAGATACAGTTTCACTGTTTTGTAATTCAAACTCAATTTTTTGATTCACTTTGTTTTCTTCATGTACACAGGGTCTGAATGGAAGCACAGAGCATGTGTTCAACAGGTTGCATAGGAATTTTCCCTACCTGGATCGGACTTTCTTGAGGACATCTAGTACATAGTGAGAGGGCTGTGGGTCCCAAAAATAAAGCAATAATAAATAGCAGCACAAAAACATATATAAAGTATAGATTCATGTGTGACCATTCATAAGAGACCATATGTGTGTCAGCTTTCACAAAAAGCAGCTTGTTCTTTTGTGAGTTATGTAAGCACAATTTTTAAGTGGATTTATTTACTAGAAGAATTGATATTCAATGGCTCATATCATGGGAAACTGAATTTCATACATCTTCTTGAAATAAAGGATACTGAAGTACTATGTAAACTGTGATAAAGTTGCAAACACACTCTAGAGCTTAATAAAGCTCTGTTATAAATAGAGCTCACTGGAAAAATAGAGTACAACCGAAGAAATATGGAGGCAGCTTACCGAAATATTACCAAAGGCCATTAGGATAGGGTTGGTCTTAAGAGGTGGTAACTGCAAAACAAAGGCATATAAATAAAGAGGTTATTTTATGGAAGCCAGAGGGAAAAGCATAATAAAAGTAACTACAGAATGCATGATGACTGTTCTACCCGATGTGTGTAAATAGTAAACAGTCACTGTCAGTGAACAGCTTAATACAAAATATACAAATGTTCTACTTGACGATGTGAATCTGGTAAATGTTCTTTACATTGTGTCAAAATTAAATCATAACTGAACCAATAACAATGGACCAAATGATGGTTCAATATTTACTTTCTCCTACAAAAGTTGCTGTTATGGTGATACAAGGTGTTGTTTTCAACAGTCACAACAGAGTGTGTGTGTTTGCTAGTATAAAGAATGGTCAGCACCTCTTTCCCTGCTGCTTCACAGGCAGCCCTGTGCTCCTTCAGCTTCTTGGTCTCCTCTCTGTAAAGCTCCAGAGCCTCCATTATACGTTCTGCCTGTAACAAAGAACAGAGACAGAGTAAGTTCTGCACTCATGTGTCACCCAGAACTCATATTTTCCCTGAATGCTTCTCAACTCACTGCTTTGACAGTCTCTATAGTCTTCTTCCCTGCTGGCTCTGCTTCTCCTTTGGCCTCTCCAGGAACCTGAAAATATTACATAATATTACTGTACCATAAGAGGGAGACAAATAAACAATCTGTGAATGTCAATACCACCACTTACCATGGGCTCGTCTCCTTTGGATAAAGATTCTTCAAATTCAGCTTCTCTTTCCTAAGAACACAAGTTAAACATACACACATAAATAAAGTGTTCTGATATACAGTTATTTTGGTCATTCAAGGAATGTCTTATGAACAATAAATTGGATGTGTAATAAAATTTTTCTTTTAATACTCCATAATATATGTGAATTGAGAAATAACTGAATAACATATGTAATTGGTTACTTATACCATATTTAAAAAAACAATAACAAAAGTAAATATGCACTGCATAAAAAGTAGGCTTGTTAAAAGATAAATAAAATAAAACTGCTATTTAAACAATTTCTCCAATAGACAAAACAACAAAATAGTTTTTTTGGTAACATCAGGTAACTAAATCTGATATTGCTGACCCACACGAAAACAGTCTTATCAGCTGTATAAAGGAGCACACCACATGTATGAGCAATTGCCAGACACGTAATGTCAGCACCACCCTCATACCCGGATAAGGAACCATTTGATTTTCAATAATTGATGCTGATGAAAAGTTTTATACATATATATGCAGGGGATGGACAGTGAAACTGAAACACCTGTCATTTTAGTGTGGAAGGTTTCATGGCTAAATTGGAGCAGCCTGGTGGCCAATCTTCAGTAACTGCACATTGCACCAGTAAGAGCAGAGTGTGAAGGTTCAATTAGCAGGTAAGAGCACAGTTTTGCTCAAAATATTGCAATGCAAACAACATTATGGGTGACATACCAGAGTTCAAAATAGGACAAATTGTTGGTGCACGTCTTGCTGGCGCATCTGTGACCAAGACAGCAAGTCTTTGTGATGTTTCAAGAGCCACGTTATCCAGGGTAATGTCAGCACCACCAAGAAGAACCAACCACATCCAACAGGATTAACTGTGGACGCAAGATGAAGCTGACTGAAAGGGATGTTTGGGTGCTAACCCAGTTAGTATCCAAAAAATGTCATTCCCAAGACGAATTGCCGCTGTATTGGCCGACAAAACCAGATGTTTCAGTTTCATTTGTCCAACCCCTGTGAGTGTGTGTGTATAACTTCATACACACACACACACATATATGTGTGTGTGTGTGTGTGTGTGTGTGTGTGTGTGTGTGTGTGTGTGTGTGAAGTTAAAGTATAAAACCTCACAATGTCTTTTAGAGTTGTGTTTTCCCACCTTTTTTTAAGTACAAAATTATGAAGCTAACTTGTTTCAGCACTTGCCCACTAACAGCTATTGCAGCTGTTACTGCAATAGTCAGCAGAGGGCTGGATCATTCACTACATGGCTGAGGTGCTGTGATTCCTAAATGCTTCCAGTTCTCAATAAACACTTACAGCTGATCCTGAAATATTTAGAAGGAGGAAATTTCACAAACCAACTTTTAGAAACAGCATCCTAGTACCACACTGGAATTCGGCCATTCTTTCACCAATATTTGTAAATGCAGAATCATGGCAATGGGCCTGGATATAACAACTAATCTCAGTGATTAAGAGGTATGTCCCAATTCTTTTGTCCATATAGTGCATTATATTTTCCAACTATTTAAAATGTTGTAAATGATGTGTGCAGTAAAGTGTATAACTTCAATACTATGACTGATTATGAAGTTTCCATTAACATCAGGACAGCTGTCCTCCAGCCACTCACCATCTCTTTCTCCTCCTCCAGAATGATAGGCTCCCTGGTTCTCTCCCAAAGCCTGAGGGACTTATCGTGAGAGGAGGACACAATGTAGTCTCCACTGGGACTGATGGCGAGGCACCAAACTTCACCTTTGTGACCCTGAGGAAGAATGTCTCAGTCAGAAAGTTCAGAACAAGAGGTGATGCTTCTGGACACCAACCTGTATGGTTGGAGGCAATCAATCTTTGCAGACTTCTGACTGTATTATCATAGACTTAAGACTCTGATGGTCCACATTGTTTAATGAGGTCACCTCTAAAGTCTGGATGTGCTCAAACTTGTCAGCGTCCCACTGTTTAATCTTTTTGTCCTTCCCAGCTGTGAAGAACAGATGGGTTTTGGGAACAAACTGGAGGAACATGACACTGGAAAGAGAGAAGGAGAACATGGAAGAAAAAAAAGAAAGGGAAGAGAAGAAATACTAACCATCTGGGATGACATACCAATACAGGACATTTACCAATAACCAAACCCTACTCCAGCACAGCCACGTCATGCTCCACAGGCCTCCTATCTCTCATCATTTTTCATATAATTAGAAAAATCAGAAACACACTTTAGAGCCACTGCACAGCATTACATTTCTACTTTCATATTTAACCCATCCATGGCAGTGAAGGCATACACACTATTAAATCACATAAGAGTGGTGGGCAGCAACCACAGCCCTCTGGGAGAAATTTGGGGTCTGTCATAAATCTTCAGAGAGAAGAAAGTACTTCGTACCAGTCCAGGAAAGAACCTAGTAGCTTCCAGTCCCAAGACCACTTTTCTAACCTTAAGGCACCAGCAGTCCCCTTCTTCATACAAATTTTGTTAAAAAACACTGTAACCATGTGAAACTATGGATACAGTTATTTGAAGTTGAATTATGGGATGAGGGTGTCATCAAATCAACCATAAAGCATCTATTACCTGTCATCATGTGCAAACATTGAACGATGGCAGTCTCCAAAGTCCAAACCCCACACTTTTACATTTCTGTCTGCTGATCCAGTGGCTATCAACATACTATCCTGAAGCAGAAACATTAAGGAATGGTTAGCTTATGACAAATATAATTAATCAATGACTGTAAACTGAAGTTAGACTTAAGTTAGACAACTTACGTGGGAAATGTCCAGACAAAGCACAGGCAGTTTGTGTCCATAAAGGGATAGGAAAAACTAGAGAAAGGGAGACACATATCTAATGGTGACCAGTACATTTTTAGAGTGTATTTTTTGTCTTAAAAATCTAGGTACACAGTATGAACCACACTGTTTGTGTTGAGTATCTGTTGCATACCTTTAGCGTGTCAGTGTAGAATATCTTCACAGTGCAGTCGAGCAGAGAGATGGCAAGCAGTCTTTGATCTGGACTGTAGCGCACACACAGCACATCCTCATCCAACTTTAGCATGCGAGTGTGCTTCAGTGTGAGTCTCCTACAACACAGAAATAGTGTGTTTTAACACAAGTTGATTGTTTTATTACTTTTGTACAACAGTTTTGCAAGAGCATTGGTTCAATGTATATTTTAAAAGCAGCAGGAATTGGTGTTTTCTGCAGATATGGAAAGTAATTCACATTGCTGCCATTAAAAGAAATCACGCTTTAAGCTCCCCCAAAGATAAACATCCACTTGTGCACAAGCTGAGAGCTATAGAAGAAGCAGAGTAATATTACAGAATTTTACACAAATGTGACTTGAATCATACAGCATTGCACAGTTCTCGTGAGACGGGGTGTGTGTCTGGGCGGTCAGGTCACCAGCAAAGTTTGGTAGTTGTGCTACTTAAACACACCTGATTCTCACTCATCAGTTGAGTTACTAATTATTAGGCAAGGTGTGTGTGTGTGTGTGTGTGTGTGTGTGTGTGTGTGTGTGTGTGTGTGTGTGTGTGTGTGTGTGTGTGTGTGAGTGAGTGAGTGAGTGAATGAGTGAATAGGACAACTACTGGACAACTTCCTGGAGACAAGCCCTGTAGGACTGGAGTTGTGCACCCCTGTCGTGAGAGGTCTTGTGCAGCTCCACCAAACTTACATAGTGCACTTTGCAGCATGCTGAGTAGCAACGATAGAGACACCCCACTTTCACCCCATTACAGTCAGTGGAGCATCAAAATGACTTTGAAGCTTCTAATTTATAGGTTAAATTTCTCCCTAATTCCTTTAATATTGCCCATTTCTGCTGCTCACCCAACTTAAAAAAAAATAGATTAAAAATACAGGTAGAGCCATGTTTGAACCAACCTAAGTGTGCAGCTAAACTGTACTGCCAAAAACAAACAAACAACAAAACACAGTTATACAGCTGTGTGTGTGTGAGAGAGAGAGACACACACACACACAAGTACAAAGTCAAAAAGTCTGCAATCATAGTGGTGTCTCACTTGTTTGGTCCCGATTCTTTGTCCTTAATAAGCTCAAAGTCCCAGAATTTCACAACCTTGTCTGCTCCTCCAGTTACGATACCCCTCTGAACACAAACACATAGGGGAAAAAAAGAGAGAGGTCAGCAGAGCTGCACATATTCACAAACACAAATCAGTGTTTTTCCTAATAACAATCACACAGGTACAGGTGCATGTGTGCACTGAGTGAATTAGATTTTAGGGATAAGGGAGCTCTCCTAAAATACCTGATCAGGTGAGAGGCACATGGACCACAGTGCTCCACCATGAGCTTCTCTAGTCTCCAGCAGACTTCCTGATGCAAGGTCAAAAATATGAATCTTTCCACTCTGTGAGGGCAGACAAACCACATCAGACACTTTAGTCCATAATCTTCTAAATAAAGGTTTAATTCAATTACTCTGCTAATCCCCAATTTGTTAATTAGCATACACATTATATATGAATACACAGATATACACAAACACACACATTATGTATGAATACACAGATATACACAAACACACACATTATGTATGAATACACAGATATACACAAACACACACATTATGTATGAATACAGACATATACACAAACACACACATTATGTATGAATACACAGATATACACAAACACACACATTATATACATATAAAATTTTTAAATAACGTTCTGTTTCAATCTTGTGAAAATAATTTTTCTGCTCCCTTTCTCTGCTCCTCACCTATGCTCTCCCGTGCACTCATTCACACTCCCACACTATGGAGGGGGCATAAGAGTTAGAGTGTATAAAAAAGAAATGGTCATCAATTTTCCATTATTTGTGCCAAATTCAGGGTTGTGTAAACCTGTATAAAAAATTATAGACCCTTACAAAAATATATTGACTAACTCCTGTCATTCTGGAGCCCTTTAACTTAAAACAAAATGGTAAAGTGTATTTACACTTAAAGACTTGGGTACTTCTGCCACCTCTGATGGTTTTGTCCAGAGAAACTTGCGGTTTAATACTTTCAGTTAAGTTAGTGTAACATTATCATTCTTATCTGCAGAGATTTTGTGTCAGTGGTCATGTTATCTTAGTGGGGTGTGTAAAGCAGTGGTTCAACACTGAATACACATCCCACTGTAGCCATTACAAAGAGGGTTTTGAACACATTGCTCTGAGAGCCATTCTTGAGCATCCTACCACTGAGCCATAACAGGACTCATGTATTTACATAAAGGGGTTACTTGCCTTTGTTCCCAAGATAATCTGTCTGTCTCCAGGCACAAACAGTGAGCAGAGGGCATACTCGCAGGCCATGGTGCGAATCACTTGCAGTGTGGCTCTGGGAAAGAGAGGATTATTTATTAACAAGAAAACTACATGCATTTTTCTGCCAGCATCATGTTCCTTCAAACGGACCCACTTTTAGACATCTCCCTCTTCACTGTGCTGGGTGTTTGTTTTGCTGTATCCCAAACCACACATTTCTGAAATGTCCTTTCTGCACCAACAAATGCACTACTATTGATACAGGGGGCAAAATAAGTATTTGATACACTGCCAATTTTGCAAGTTTTCCCATCTGGGTCTGTAATTTTGATCATAGGTACACTTCAACTATGAGAGACAGAATCTAAAAATCCAAATACTTATTTTCCCCACTGTAGCTCTTAGTGCACTAATTTGGATATTTTTAATGTTAGTGTACACATCTCTTTAGTTTTCTGGTAATATGGCATCTACTGCCAGCATAACACTTACCTATTCCACACTTTGACAGTGTCCCCAGAGGCAGAGAGGACAGCAATATTATCTGAGCTGAAGGCCAGAGTTCTAGCGTCCGTACGGTGACCACCAAGCGTGAGCCGACTGGTCTTGGTTCCAGTAGGGTTCTTTTCTGTTGTTTTCAGAGTGTAAGTCTCTATTGTGTTATTCTGTAGCAACAGGGCAACTTTCAACTCCCCATTAGGGAACAAAAGGCAGTCCAGAGACCTGAGAAGAGCACAGATACACAGACTACTCCATTAAAGACATACAGCAGTACAGGTCACATCGTTAATGAAACTTTAATTGCACCGACCTGATCTTAGCTGAGGCTATAATATTGGCCAGCTTTTCAATCTCATCTGTTAACTTTCTCTCCACTACTGGATCTGCTGCTTCCCCACCCCCATCCTGAGACCTGAAGGTTACAATAATGAATAAAAACATTTAGAAAGTATGGGAGGATTTTAATGATTGCGTTATTTCAGCATCTAAAACCTAAAACATACTTGGCCTTCTTTTTGGCTTTCTTCAGCTTTCTCTGCATTTTCTTCTGAATTTCTTCCTCTGATAGGACAGTGAAGATTTCCAGATTAGCATCTAGGCCCTACAAGGATAAATTACTTGTTGAAACAAAAATACAGAAGGCATTTACAACAGTAAATAGCATATTTTTGATTTAGAATTAATTCTAATTTAATTTAATTTTTAAACATACATACATGACATGCTAAGACTTTTGCTTTGGGATCAGCAGTCAAAGACACCACCCTGTCTCTGGCTTCTCTCAGAACAGAACCAGCTTTTCTACAGCTGAGGATTCTCTGGAGGAAGATCACACATGGTTTGATGAACATTATTTAAACACAATCCCATTTCACACAAAAATAAGATTCTGTAGCAGGTATATAGATGACATTCAAGTGGGTCAAGAGATTACTGAGAGTGTAAGCACCTCTACTGGGTCTTCATTAAGACCTTCCTCTCCACTGCCATCTTCATCATCATCAAGAAGACTTTTCCCTTTTTTCTCTCGAGGCTCCCCAACTTCTTTACCCTGAAGAAAGATTAATACTAATATTGTGCAAACATTGCAATGAATCAATATAAAAACCACCCCCCAATTGTCTACCAGGCATTTACAGTTCTGGCCCACTGGCTTGGTCTCTCCCCATTAAATTAAATTAAAACATACATTTACATCCACTGTTTGCATACAGGAAAATTCATCCTCCACATTTAACCCACCCACACATTCACACACACACTAGGGAATACACATACTAGGGGCATTGAGCACACATGCCCGGAGCTGTGGGCAAGCCCCATCTACACCACCAGGGAACAGCTGAGGGAGTAAAGTGCCATGCTTAAGGGCACTTAATTCATGTCCTGCCAGTTCATTGAATCTAACTAGCAAATTACAGTCTTGTGGCCCATCACACACTTCTTTAAAGATGTGCTTTTTCCAGTCACATGCAGCCAGCCACTGCATCTTTATGTAAATTCCACCAACATAACATCATTGGACAACTAAATACACTTGAAGGACAAGGTTGAAGGTTATCCATCCTATCCATCCATTCTCTGGAACCAGGTCACATTTCGTGGTCTAAATGAAATTTCCCTACCTCCTCCAGGTATTCAATATCCCAGACTCGAAGCTCACTGTCAGCTGAGCCAGTGAGAATCCGGTTCTCCTGATTCAGTAGAACCATTCCCCACACCTGGAAAATCATAAATGACAAATTAATAAACTGCAGACTTGAAGCTCTTAATTACACTATAAACCAATCAGAAATGACTACTGAAGAAATAACACAGTTAAGGTACACAAGAAAATACATTTATGTAAACTGCGTAAATACATTTGATTAGTAGTGTAATAGATTAGGTTAGAAACTTTATTTTTCATAGAGGAAATGCCTCTTGGTCACTCATAGCATTTAAAAAGACTAACAGCCTTCTAGTGCATCTAAAAAAATTATTTTGTGAAAAAGGGTTTTTGTTTTCAGTTCATAATTTAATTCAAAAACTTGCCCATAATTTGATATTTACACTTGATTTGATAAAAGTGTAATTTAACATTTAAAGTGTCATATAAAGTTTTTGTTTAACTTAATTGTAATAATGTCTGATTTTGTATGAAATTGAGCGCAAATTAACTTTTTCACAATAATATATTTTTGTAGATACACTAGGATAAACACCAACAACATTAATACACTACATACTTCCAAAACACATACAAAAAATCAAAAGTTTGTCATTTCCATTGCATTTGGTAAAATTATTTCCTGGTGGCTTTTGGCATCATGTACCTCCTGTTTAAATTGTGAGTACAGAGGTGTGATGTATCCTTTATACTCTTCAATGCCTTTGAGGATGGTCCCTATACATATATCCTTATATCCCCTTATAACACTATTCTCATGAGCTGTTATACCACTACAACACCGCCTTTAAGGGGAACTCTCATTTCCTGAACAGCACCAGTACAATGCTTCCAGAAGAGCTTAACTCCTTCAACACTCCTTCAACACAACCAGAGTCCAACCCACAATCCGTCTCTGAAGCCGAAGTGGGCGGATCCTTCAAGCGTCTCAACACTCACAAAGCCACCAGCTCAGATGGTGTTCTGGGGCGTGTGTTTAAAGCATGTGCAGGTCAGTTAGCAGGAATCTAATTTTTGTACACCTCTCACTTTTACACACTCTCTCTCTCCCTCTCTCCAAACTGACCACCATCATCCCTGTTCTAAAAACAACCAGCAACACCTGCTTAAACGACTGGTGCCCAGTTGCTCTGCCCTCAGTCATAATCAAGTGCTTTCAGAGGCTGGTCACACACTTCATCTGCTCCTCACTGTCTGCCAAACTGGACCCATTGTAATTCACATACAGACAGAACTGCAATTGCCCTCATTCTGCATATTGCTCTCTCCTATCTGGACAAAAAGAACACATGTGAGAATGCAGTTTGTGGACTACAGTTCAGCATTCAACACCATCCTTTCAACGTGGCTTGATATCTTTGGGATCTTGGTTTGAACAGCTCTGTGCAGCTGGATCCTAAAGTTCCTAAACATCCTCCCCACTGACTCTCACCACCAAGAGTCCCTCAGGGCTGTGTCTTCAGCCCACTCCTGTACTCCCTGTGCACCCATGACTACACAGCCAGACACAGCTCCAAAGTCACTGTTAAATTTGCTGACCTCTCAACAATCATAGACATGATCTCCAATGACAACAAGGCAGCCTATGAGGTCAACCTTCTGCCACACTGGTGCCAGGACAACAACCTCTCTCTAAATGTCAGCAAGATCAGAGAGCTGATAGGGGACTTCAGGAAGCAGAAGAGAGAGTACTCCCCTGTCTCCATCAATGGGACCACTGTGGAGAGGGTCACCAGCCTCAAGTTCTTTGATGAGAACTTCTCACACATGCTCAGCTTACATGGTCAGAACACACCATACAGGTGGGTGAAGAAGGCAAAACAGTGCCTCCTCTAGCTCAGGAGGCTGAGGAGGTTTGGTTTGAATCCCCGCATCCTGAGGATGTTCTACATGTGCACATTGGAGAGCATACTGACCGAGAGCCTCACCACCTGGTACAGGAACTGCACCACTCTCAAGAGGAAAAATCTGCAGAGGGTGGTGCACACTGCCCAGAACATCACTGGGGTTCAGCTCCCAAACCGTCTGGATTTATAAACCAGTTCATGTAAATATAATGAACTTTATAAAAAATTATAGTTTCTATAAACACAGAACTTCTACAGTACAATAATGTATGTAGAGTGTAACTAATGTGTAAATACTCTATAATACTAAAGCACCAGAATTTAAAAGGGACCTTACACCTCTTTCACAGGAAATTAACCAGTAATTAAAACGGAGATGAGTATTGAACAGAAACTAGAGTTGAAAGCCAAATATAGCGGATATGGCAGACTGACCTGCAACAGTCCTACTGTAATAACAGAATGATTACTGGGATTACTGTTGATTTAAAAGAACTTTGATGACACAAATGTGGTTTTGTGTCACATCAAACACAATCTGAAAACAGCAGTCTGTGTTAATTGTCCCCAAATTTATCAGCACCTTGATACATGATGGTCAAAACTCAAGCTGTACAGCTTGGCTTGACCCACCATCCCTCAAATCACAAGGAAGACAAGCATCCAGACTCTTTTCTGTTCTGGCACCAAAATGGTGGAATGAACTTCCCCTGGGGGTCCAAACAGCTGAGTCACTGGCGGTGTTCAAACGCAGACGGGAGAACCATCTGTTTCAAGAGTATTTAACTCCATAAATATTTATACTGAATCATGTTAGTCCCCAATCTGACATTTGTTTTTTTAATAGCATCTAAGTGTGAGGACTCTCTGGCTTCTAGCCTCGTCTACTAGCTAAGGATATCTAAGTGAACATCAAAGCACTTTTTAAGTCACTCTGGATAAGGGCATCTGCTCAATGCCATAAATGTAAATGTAAATAGTGATACTCCTCACCTCACTGCGGTGGCCCACAACAGTTTTAAAACAGTGCTGGGTATCCAAATCCCACCATTTCACAAAACTGTCCTTTGAGCTGGAAGATAGAGATCAACACAAGTCAGTCCAAGTCTTAAGTGTTTCATTTATGAGAGTACAAATTCAATCTACAATTCTACAAAGATTAAGTATGTATTGAAGTCTTTTACAACAATTACATGGAATCTGACCGACCTTGTGACCAGCAGATTTTTGTCCTTCAGGAACAAAGCTTGTGTGATGGCATCTTTGTGTCCTTTCAGTCGGTACAATCCGCACTCATTTATCACATCCCACACAATTACATCTGTGTCCTACAGGAAAAAAAAGAGAGGGCCAGTTAAACCACTCTGGAAAGACATCACTTGCTTTCGCTCATTGCTGTGATGCGTTTAGATTAGAGATGCACAATGATGATGGGATCAAATCAGCATGGCAGATAGTTGCTTACAAAAAATAAACAAATGACTAGCTACTGACCCATGTTTAAACTCTGTATACACACAAACGGAATGGTTTGTTGTTTTATAACCTAAATTATCCCCACAATTTGGAAGTGCCAATTACCCAACCAAGTCAGGACTCTCCCCATTATCACATCTGATTCTCCCAACAGTAGGAGGGTGAAGACAAACACATCTTTTCCAATACAATCAAGCCAGACACTGCCTCTTTTCCATCTGATGCTGATGCACTCGGAGGAAAGCACAGAGTAATAATAATAAAACAAATGATCAGCATGACCTAGGATTTGAAGCTGTGATCCTCTGATAACAGTGCTAGCGCATTAAACCACTGAGCCACTCAGCGCCCTCAAAAACTGATGTCTGAATTCTGTGCTGTTCATGGAATTATCCTTGATTGTGTTGCAAACATCAGCTCCATTCATTCCACTGTGTTGCTTTGCAATTATAATTTACCAACGAACCATTCCCACTATATGATTTGGACAGTCAGAGGGAAATGTCTGGGTTAGTGCAAAGGCCAGTGGAGGATAGGTTCCCCTTTTGAGCCTTGGTTCCTCTCAAGGTTTCTTCCTCCTGGCCTGAGGGAGTTTTTCCTTGCCACTGTCACCCTCTGGCTTGCTCAAAAAAAGGCTTGGACCCAAATTTTTGGATGTGACAAGGCATGTACTTTACCAATTATTCTGCAATTGACAAATAAGTAGGAAGGGTGTAGGAAAGGTCAGATATATCAAAGTTTTGCCTTATTATGTTTTACAATACTGATTCTGCATTTTATTTTGTGCATATGATTGTGTTTATTTTGTCTTCCTTCCAGTTTCACAATATATTGCATCATAACCCGTGTGTCAGGATGCACATTGTATCACCAGATTCTTGCCAATATACAAGCCTATAAATAAGTGCTGTACTGTATTTTTCTGTTTTCACAGAAGTTTTTAACATGATGCAATGTGAAACACAGTCTCTAGTCCTTACCCTGGAGCCAGTGACAAGTCGCGCTCCAAGTGCATCATACTTGATGCTTGTGATGGCAGATTTGTGTCCATTCAAACAGACATTGTTTTCACCATTTAACAGACTGAAGATGCGCACACAGCCATCTTCATATCCCACTGCTATATGAATACCATTAGGAGAGGGGCAGAGATACGTTGCCTCATGTTTATTACCCTGAAGAATTAGAACCTAGAAAACAAGGTGAAAATAGAGGTTAGTAAAGCAGTTAATCACGGATGATCAAGTCTGCGTACAACAATAGGATACATCATCAACAGTTTATGACTACTAACAAATTATCCCAAGTGTTTCCAAGAGGGAAAAGAAAACTTCACCTTCTCAGCTTTGCGCACATCCCATATGAACACATGCTCACAGGCTCCCACTGCCACATATCGTCCCTTTTCACTACCCCTCAGGGTTACATACGCAATGTTGGCCTTCTGACTGCCGATCACACCGAACACTGCACTGGCATTATAGCGCAGGTACTGCTTGGTCAAGCCCATGGCAAGTTGCAGGTAGAGTTTCCCACCTTGTGGAGATAAATGAGAACATCACTTTGAGTGAGGAATTTGAAAACAAACATTGTTTCTGGTATACAGTCAAAGTTCAAAAGTATCCAAACAGTCCTTCTAATTAGTGAATTCATCTACTTCAAGATGCAGTTGAAAGGGTCATAAAAAGATTCAAACCAAACAAAATAAAATTGAGGTTAGATGGTGTTTGTAATCCAAAAGTGATCCTTGAATGACAGTACTGCAAATGTAAGTACCTTGTCTATTTAACTAACTAATGCTTGTGGTTAAATGTATGGCTGGGCAATATGGACAAAATTCATATCATGAGCTGAGTGGTGATACAAGATATACAGTGTTATAAACACAAAACAATTACACAAAAATTAGACAACACCATAAAATCTATCTTCCTTCCTTAAACACAATGAAATGTGATCTTAATTTCTTCTTTATACACACTAAATCTCATGCCCCCTCCACAGTGCGAACACGAGAGTGCAAATGGGGGCAGAGCAGCGGCGGAGTTGAGAGCATGGAACAGAGCAGAGAGAGGGAGCAGAAAAAAGTGTTTTGTTTTATTTTATTTCATTTTTTAAAAACAGAACATAATATTGCCTCAGCCCATGTCTTGTTACCTTTATATCTTGATATACTCATAAATTTCTATCCCAATATACTCATACATATATGTGAGAATAATACAAACATTTAAACAAACAGAGTACATCTGGCCAGTGCCTATAATGTTACTTTATTAGACCCATGGCTGAGGTACAGCAGTAGAGAATGAACACCCCTGATCTTTTACACCACTGAGAATTTCCCCACTGTAGGACTAAGAAAGATTTATCTTATCTTATTTTCATAAATAATATAGTTGGATGAGTGGATGTCTGTTTGCACATATAATTCACATTCCAATCACAGCTGGTCTTCCAGTCCACAGGTCATCATATTAAGACTAAAATTCTAAGGAGGAGAGAAGATAAGAGGTATAATGTTACTAGGAAAATCACTAAATGGACTGAAGTCTGTTTTCAGTGGGAAATCCTTAGCACCAGTGTGTTGACCAGCTCAGCTACACTGCTATACAGCCGGTCCGAGCTGATAATGCTTGCTGGCGGGACCCACGTGTGCTACGCAAACTAAACAACCAAACGCCCGAAGAGACGAGTTTCCACAAACCGATGCAACAAAAACCCATTCGCATACCTTTATCTAGTAAATCGCTGTTTTATATGCTGTTGTTTTCAAGCAAAGTTCCACCATCAGCTTCCATCATCCAGGCTGAGCACACGTGGACTCCACTAAAGGCTAGAGTAATCAACTACCGAGGTCGACCTGGATGTTTCTGACACTTTTAAATGCCGCGCTCTCTCTTCGCGGTATCGCGTGTCCCTTCTTATATTTATATGTAGACATCGGTGAGCTGGTAGGGTAGTGGATTCTAATAATCTGCTTCAGGGTTGCTCTATTGCTTTGGTCTGTCCGTTTTCTTTTGCTGAGCATGCGCGTGCGGACCGCTCGTTGTAGTAGTCACTAAAAGCGATTAAAAGTCCGTTTGCATTAAAGTCCCGTGATTGTCTCATTTCAGGTCACCTTTAAGGGATAAAAGAAGCAGGAGAGTCTTTATAAAAATCAGATTATGCGATTCAATCAGGAGATCACACTGTTCCGAGGGCCCCTTAAGTGTAGCCTCCCGGAAGTGCAGCTGCTCACTCGTGAATCAGCTGATCACTCTGATCACGCTCGGATAAATAAGTGGAGTCAGGGCTGCAGACCGGACCGGAGCGATGCTGCTTTAACTTCAGCCGGGCTGTCGCTTCTGCTGTGAGAGAATGATAGGAGGGGTGAGCTGCTGAGTTTTTGTGTGTTGTGGTGACAGAGCCGCTGTTCTCGCTGCCTCCACTGTTTGGGATTCGGGGGGTAACCGAGCGCTCAGCAGGGGCAGCAGGGCCCAGGGTAAGTGTCTGTAGATCACCCTGTCCTCGCCCCAGTTCAGCGCTTTGTCTGCTCGCTGATGCTCAGAGCGAGGTCAGCTCTCTCCTGTCTCTGTGCTGGAAGATGATGTTTCTGTTGCTCTGACAGCTCTTTAACTCCGTGTCTGTGTGAGCTTCAGAAAGGATCTACCGCCGCGGCAGCTGAGAGCATTTCAAAGCAAATTAAAAGCCTGCTTACTTATTAAGTTCTGGTCTTTCAGTTTGTTTGTTTTTTAATTCTATTTAATAAAAAAATAAGGATAATAATTATTCATTAAATCTAATCTATTTATATTATAATGAAGTTTCTTATTTATTTCTATTTCTTTAACTCTACATATTTGTTACTGGCCAGGCTTATTTTATTTTTCATATTTGGTTTAACACATTTTTAATTTCTACTTCATTTAAAGGCTGAAAAGGCATTTATTTAAGGCAATTTATTTTGCTAGTAACGTGTAGTCTTTCCCAGACATTTATTACAGACAGTACAGTAACAGTTATTGGTACTTTTATTTCCAAAATTTAATTGAGACATGGACATTTGCGTGCACTTCATCACTTTGTTTATTATCTTGCCAGGACAGATAGATGCTCTGCTTTGGTCAGTAACCACTCTGCGATTAGGCATATAATACACATCCCATACACATCCCATTTCTCAACAAGACTCACATTGTGGTTTATCACTGAAGCATGCAAGGGTGGAAATGTGTCTGCAGGAATATACATCTAGATTCTGTTTGTAGGGAAACAAGATGCTAGCTTTTTATTTTTAGATTTTATTTCAAGATGCTAGCTTTTTATTAAAACTGTCAACTCAGACCTGATTCTGCTGAGAACATTTTATCCCTAAAACTGGTTACTGTAATTGATTTGCTACAAATGTCTGCTAAGTAGAATTCTATGTATTTAATTTATATTGGGCCCATGACTTACAGAAAAGACCTATTGTGTGTGTGTGTGTGTGTGTGTATGTGTGTATGTGTGTGTGTGTGTGTGTGTGTGTGTGTGTTTTGCTCAGATCACTGCTGTACAGCCGTTCAGCAGCATGGATCCTTTAGGAGCACGCTCTCAATTTGTAGACATTTTGAATCTGGCCACTTGGGACCAATGTGAGGGTCAGGAGGATGGAGAAAAGAAAGGAGACGTTCTTGAGAGGGATGAGGTGGACCACCTGACTGACCAGATCAACTCCCTTCTCTCTCCTTTCCCTTTCAGAGAGGATATCAACAGGAAAATTATTCTCTTGTGAGTTTCAGTGTGAGCAGCAGACTGATAATGTTTAGATTGAATCTCCAGATTTTCACTTTTTGACAATTTTTGAATTAGGACTGGGCAGTACATTGATATGTATGTCGATTTCGAGATATGAACAGTGTGATATGGGCTGAGGTGATGTAATTTATATCAAGCTTAATGTTTTGTGTTTTTTTAAGTAAATGTTTTGTTTCAATCTTGCATCTCCTCCTCTTCTCTGCTCTTTTTCTCCCCACATGCGATCTCTCTCTCTCACTCACTCCCCTCACTTGCTTACACAGGACAGAGATCAGGCGTGAAGCTGAATTGGTGTGGTATGATTAAATATAGGAAAAAAATAATGGGTTTCATGGGTTGTTCTAATTTTTTCACATTGTATTTTTACATTGTCATATTGTATATCTCCTGTTAAAATATATCAGTATATTATTATTTTTTTTGTCCATATTGACCAGCCCTAATTTGAATCTGGCAGTTGTTCTTGGCCTTGTGTTCATGTTGAATGGATTTGTAAAACCCTCTAAAGTGAATTTTTCCTTCTCCTATATTCATTTGATCATTTTTGATACAGTGCTTATTCTGCATCGAATCTGTTCATCCTTGGCTGTGTGTTTTGTCATTGACATGGTCACTCGAGTTGATACCAAAAAGTTCTATTTTGGTCTCATCTGAACACATGCCCTTCTCCCATGCCTCCTCTGGATCCTCAAAATGGTCACTGGTGAACTTCAAATGGGCCTCGACATATGTTAACGTGAGCAGGGGGACCTTGAATGGATTTTAATCCATGACAGCGTAGTGTGTTACGAACGGTAATCTTTGAGAACGTGGTCCCAGCTTTCTTCAGGTCATTGACAAGGTCCTCCCATGTAGTTCTGGGCTGATTCCTGACATTTTTCAGATTCTTCCTTACCCCCACGAGACGAGATCTTGTATGGAGCCCAAGACCGAGGAAGATTGAGGAAATATTTTTTTTTCTTTGTTTTTCCTAATATTCGCGCCAACAGTTGTTGCCTTCTCACCAAGATGTTTGCTTATTGTCCTGTAGCCCATCCCAGCCTTGTGCAGGTCTACAATTTTGTCCCTGGCATCGTTAGCTCTTTGGTCTTGGTCATGGTGGAGAGATTGGAGTATGGTTAAACTTGTTACCTGTATAAGGCACCTGTCCACACACTCAAACGTGTGCCATTAATACAGGTAATGAGTGCAGAGTAGGAGGCCTTCTTAAGGAAAAACTAACAGATCAGAATTTTTGCTGGTTAGTAGATGATGAAATACTTATTTCATGCAATAAAATGCAAATAAATAAATAAAAAATCATAGTGTGTTTTTATATATATATATATATATATATATTATATAATTTCTGTTTCTCACATTTGAATTTCACCTATGATAGAAATTACAGACTTCTCCATTCTTTTTATGTGAGAATTTGCAAAATTGTGTTTCAAATACTTATTTTTCCCACTGTATGTGGTGTGCATTGCATAAATGGCAATGGTAGTATGCATTTATACCTCACCTTTAGGAACTTTTTCTGCTCCCTTGCTCTGCCCCTTGCACTTTTCTGTTCCTATATTCACCCATAATGTACTTTGTTTGGGTAGGTGTGATTTAAAATGATCACACTCTAATGTGATCCAAATTAACCACACAAGGAGATGATTGTCTCTGTCCAATCCTAAACAAACATTGGAGAGGATTGTTTGTTGTGAGAATGCTGTCATTTGTCCTGATCTGACCTGAATATCAGGTGTACAGTTTGAAGCTAAAGACTCCTGCAGTTGGATGTGCAACCAGAGCAGGTTGGTTCTGTAACCACTAGGCCGTGGCTACCCCAAAAAGGCTTTACACAGTTCCATGGAGTATAAATTCTCAAATCCCCTCAATAGATTTTCCCTAATTCCAGCATACCTAACCCAACTAATGAACTATCTGACAAGCATTTGGTCCAGCAGGAAAACTAACAATTACAGAAGTGGTTCCTCAGGTTTGAGAACCCATGTCATAAAAGCATTATTTGTTTCCATGTGAAAGAGATCAGAGCCTGAACAACCTTTACATTAATGAAGGACATTTTATATCAGTGTCTTTAACCTTTTAAATGTTCTTTACACACTTATTTTTCACATGTGGAAGAACCCTTTGTAACATTGATATTTAAGAGTGTGGCTTTGTAATTTCATAATTCTTCTTCCATTTAGGAAGTGATGCAACACCTGAGAGTTGTTGTCATGTTATGTAGGCAGAAGTCCATATGTGTCCTTTTTAGAATGATTGTGTAACGTCACTGAAGGACACGCTTTATGTCATATGCTCATGAGTTAATTAGTGCAAGCACACAGGACAGTAGTAACTGGATGAACTAGATAAATTATGTCTGAGAACTGGATGCTTCTTTTCCAGTAATTCGAGCTATAAAAGTGAAACTTGAGTATAGAGGACATGCATTCTGCTCTCTCTTGTACTTGGCGTTTGTTTTTTTTTAACTCCTTTCCTTTGGTTTTTCTAATATGATACTATATGCTTATTACAGCAACGGTGACGTGGCACTTTTGAACTGCACTGCTATTGTGAACACTAGCAACGAGACACTAACGGACAAGAACCCAATTTCGGACAGCATTCACAGACATGCTGGCCCTGAGCTCAGGGACGAACTACTCAAATTGAAAGGTAGGGGGCATCACTGAGAGTTGAGATGGGATCAAGAAGGCAGAGCAAAACTACCTTGTCTACCGGGACTGTTTGTTCACTTGTTTTGAAGCATCTGTCCTGGACTCATGGGAGTGTTTTTGCTATTACAGGCTGCCGGACGGGAGAAGCAAAAATAACTGAAGGTTTCAATTTGGCTGCACGCTTTATCCTTCATACAGTTGGACCCAAATACAAAGCCAAGTATCGCACAGCTGCTGAGAGCTCCTTATACAGCTGCTATAGAAAAGTCATGCAGCTTGCCAAGTAAGCATGTCCATTACATCACCTAATGGGAGATGACAAGACACAATGGCTTTCTCTCACACACTATTATTATGAATACCTCTGTCTCCAAAGGAACATTATGATCATCTTTCTAATAAGTAAACTGCCTGTCTGCTTATCAGCCAGCCACATGTCAGAAACCACTAATGTTGGGTGTTAAGAATTTGTTTAAAACTTCAGGATGTGCCAGAGTTCAGTTGTAAACTACAGAGAAGATCCTACCACTGCATTAATCCCTGCAGGCCAGACTTGTAAGTGTAATGAACAATTTGGGTGTGACTCTGTGACCACAGTAGCTGTTAATCACATTAAGCCTTGTTCAGGCAAAGTATGACTTTGTCAAAGACACTCCTGTTCACAAAGTCTGCTGCTCTATAGCCAACTGTTTCAGCTGATCAGAGTCATTCCTCTAAGAGTAATTCAGTCATTTCTCCTGTAAGTGCATCTGAAAGGCACAGAACATTTCTAATTAGGTGTCTAATGCTTTCTATGTTCACATGTCTCTTTCCAGGGAGCATGCCATGACCTCTCTGGGTTTCTGTGTGATCAGCACTGCAAAAAGAGGATATCCATTGGAGGATGCCACGCACATAGCCTTCAGTAATGCACTTTCACAAAGCCATTCCTTTACTATTTTTTTTGTTCATAATTTAATTGAAAAAGTTAGTCATGTTGGGGCGGCGCAGTGGATAGCGATGTTACCTCACAGCAAGAAGGACCTGGTTTCTGTGTGGAGTTTGCATGTTCTCCCTGTGTTCGTGTAAGTTTCCCCCGGGTACTCCGGTTTCCCCCCCTCAGTCCAAAGACATGCATGGTAGGTGAATTGGTGACTCTAAAGTGGCCCTTAGTGTGTGGATGTGTGTGTGGGCGCCCTACGATGGACTAGTGCCCTGTCTAGGGTTGTTTCCCGCCCTGCGCTCAGAGTTGCTGGCTGGGCACCGTCTCCCCCGTTACCTATTCAGGAATAAGCAGTTCAGAAAATGGATGGATGGATGGAAGTTAGTCATGTTATATTTCTTACATTTAAAGTGATCTACTTCACGCTTTCTTTTGTTTTAACTTTAATAATGTCTTAGTCATTTAGTCAAACTTTCAACCTTAAATAGTTGATTTTAAGATTCTGGATTTCTGATGTTCATGAGCTATATGCCTACAGTAAAACCGAAAGACAAGATATGGAATATGTTACTTTACATAAAATGAAAATAAAACCTGACACCTTAACTTTTTCTACGAAATTATGAACTGAAATAAATTTTTTTTCTTAACTTTAAGACTCAATAATACATTGTCAAATTAGATTATCGTCACTGTCCAGTGAAAGACACGTCTCTCCAAAATGGTGACTTTACAGGAGAAGGCAAACATGTACTTTACTTTTATTTTATATGAACCAAGTTATTTCAGAGCATTTTGATTGGGTGGTTAATCCAGAATGTGTACAGAGCCATTATAGGATAACTGAAAATGGACAAAAATGGAGATGCATGTTTTTCATTAGACAGCAACAATGAGCAGTAAGCCCACCAGACTAATTATTCACCTTACATGTTTAAGTAGGTAGTAAATAAAGTTGAATATGCTGTTTTATTGAAGTATACAGTTATACAGGTCTACCAGTAGTGGCAGAATCCCAGTCCAGCCCAGGAAATTCTCATTAGAATTGTGGCAGAATACGAAACTAACGTACAGGGACCACCATAATATTTTATAGCCCATGAATGAAAATCACTTCACTTCCAGGCAAGAAATGCTTCTAAAAGTCAACGCAGGTCATTCATAACCAATTTCCAAAAGAACACTCCACACCTAACTGCAGTCCATTAACATATTGTGGCACACAAGTCCTTTGCTCACTTCTGCTCACAGAGTTGCCCTCTTAAAGCGGGTGGTGACGCACAAAAAATGGACTGTTCATGACTGGAATCGTGTTATCTGGTCAGATGAATCTTGTTTCTGCCTGTATGTGAATGATGCTCAGAGTCATGTTCATTGCACTTCAGGACTGTGTAAGGTATGTTTCAGCTAGAGGAGGATGTATGATGTTCTGGGGTGTTTTAGTTATGCTGAAGTGGATCCTTTTCCTATCCCTGTCATTAAAATCCAAAGATTTTAATCTTCTTAAACATCTGTGAGACTAACTGGAACAATGAGTAAGATGCCACGGGAGGCATCCACGAACTCTGGCCTAACTGCACAGTTCTTTGATGCAAGTGTGGCTGAACATTGATGTTGCCTGCATCCAGAAACTTGTCCAGTCCATGCCCAATCAAGTTACAGCTGTTTGTGCCTGTGGAGGTACATTAGGTACATTTCAGTCACAGGTGTTCATTGGCCTTTAAGCATTGTATTAACTAACAAATTCCTGATAATTCATGAAGAAAAATGTAAGAATCTGCAAAATAATTGTCACCCCTTTCTCAGGAACTGTTCGCAGGTTTCTGGAGAACCATGGGGATAGCATAGAGGCTGTGGTGTTTGCAGTGTCAGACACTGAAGAGGTTGGTTTAATTTTGTATCAGCTGTTCTATAAGGTCAGCCCCTGTGGCTCATGTGTCTTTATTATGTGCTTAGTCTTTCTGATACTGCTGATTTTATTTCAAGCCTTTATTTCAAGAACAGAATGACCGAGAGCTATTTGCAGAGCTGATTTTAAGCATGTGTGATTGCAGATTTAGTTGGGTTTTCTGAGCTTGCTCAAGATTACAATTGATAGGCTTCACATTCAGCTGGAATATTTCAAACATGAAAGCAAGCCATAATTTATTCTGGTTTCTTCAGTGAGCTGTATGCTTTAGACCATAGGTTTGTTTGTGTGATTGATGAAATTACTTTTAACTGTGTTTGTGTTTCTTAATACCATGTGCTACCCAGGCAGTGTACAGGAAGCTGCTCCCACTATATTACCCACGCTCAAAGGAAGAGGAAAGAGTCAGCTTGCCTCTCCTTCCAGCAGACATTGGGAATGCAGAGGGTGAGCCGGTAGTGCCTGAGAGGCAGATCCGCATTACAGAGAAGCCTGGCAGCTTGGAGGGTGAGCTCCGTACTCGGCATTATACTGCTATGGCATTTGTCAGCATGTTTTATAGTGTCAGTTTGTTATGACCCATTAATTTCTTCCTAACCCTCTTGCTTAAAATCCATCTCACTCTCTAGGGTCCTGTTTGAGGAACATCTAGGGCATGGGGCCACATATCTCTCCTTATATGAAGCAATTAATGTGAGAGTGGCACTTTAATCATGTCTTGTCAGTTCAGGGGATCAAACCAGTGGCCTAACTTAATCTCCAGTCTAATGTGTATGGTGTTTTTCTAAGCTAGTGGCCATGTTTCACGCTACTGTGACTTCAAAGAGGTGTCTGTTTAAATCCTGACCAGCTTTAAGGCAATGTCATTCATTATAGTTCTGTTTTATTTCAAAAGGAAGAGAATTAAAGGAGGAACAAGGCAAAAACCAAGATTTCATAATAAGTTCACCAAATTACATTAATGTTAATACACTGCAAGAAAATGTTAAATGGATTATGATATTTGTTCAGTGCCATTTGAAAACCTCCAGGAAAATACCAGTCAGAACTCCTCATTAGTAACATTAGTTATTATAACATGCATGCTATAGTTGTTCTTTTAAGGATTTTTGAGAACAAGCTGCTGAACCAGTTTTCTCAGACATTCATAATCATGTTCACTGTCTCCATCTTTGCATCAGCAGATTTCCTCAGGGGAAAGATGATTTTCATGGGAAAGTGCTTTGGATGCAGTGGAGAATAAGCTGTAATGTATCTCTGAGTAGAATGGAAATGTATTGTGTGCCTATAATACAATAAGACAAGCCCACAGTTATGGCTGAGCACGTTTGTGTGAGCCTAATTGTTAAATGAGACATTTTTCAGAGATTCATCTTTTGCCCTGAGAGCTGAAAGATATTCTCAGGAGTCATCTACAGCTATAATGTTATTCTCAAGACCTAAAAGCCACAACAGGTGTTGTAACAGCAAGTGTACTCAGATTCAAAACTGCTCTGCAGTTGCAATGTGCAAGTAATATATAGGATTTTTTTTAATGCTGGTGTGTCATTTGCTTCAGTGTCGATAAACACACATGGGCATGTTTATTTGCTTGTAAGGGTTTAGCCATTTATTTGTTTGCCAGCCATTATTTCAGTCCCAAATCCTGTAGTCTGCTGTCCAGCTGTGTTGGGGTGATCGCCCCTCCATTTAGCTATCAATCCAACTCAAACAAACAGTGCATCGGCCTGTCCCAACGTAAATAAACATGTGCTGCCTCCCTGCCCGCAACCCGTGGCTTTAGTACAGGATATGGGAGGACAGCCCAAAGTCTGAGTGTGGAACTGTTCACCGTTACTAAGGCCATGCTTGGTCAAAGAGAATCGACGATCTCTGGCCTCTGAAGTGGAAGAAAAAGACTGTATGGTGCAGGTATTAGAAAAAACAAAATCTCTTTCTTCATTAATGAGGGAAATCTCTTTGCCAAAAATAACCTTACCGAGACATCTGTGTTTAATTCAGTCCTGATGTTTATCACTTCAGTTTTTAGTTTTTAGCCGAAGCTGTGTTCGTTTCTTGCTGTAACTTGGTGTAATAGTGTTATTTATCTCTTTGGCATGGGCTTTTCATAGAAAAAGTGTGGTTGTGTGGGTTAAACCATCACTGATGTAACATCTAGAGCACCTTTCCATCAGTGTAATCATGGAAGTCAGGAGAGGAAATAAGGGCAGCAGAGCTCTCAGACATTTGCCATTAAGTACACTCAGATATGGTAGGATGCCACAATTTGGCATGTTGTCTTGGGATTCAGATAACCATGGAGTAGCATTTTCCAGCCCACTTGGCTGCACATTACACATTCTGGGCTCTGGAACTTCTGATGGAGAAGCCAGTATTTAATAGCTTCAGTGCTGGTCTTATCAGACCTGGCAAGTTCTGTCTGCTGAACAATGTGAGCATACAGTATATCTAAGATTTCCATTTAAATGTATTACTAATTACAACTGTGACTGTGGTTCTGTGAACTCTGGAAGGCCACACATTTTAGGCAATAAATCCATGCTCAGATATGACCATTGTCTGTGGTAATGATCTGGAATTCAGGAACCACAGCACCCTCCTAGATCCATCCCACACCAAAACATGCCCCCAGCACGAGGATGTGCAAATATCCATGAATCCCTGACAAGGATATAAACATACTTCATGAAAACAAATAAGAACACAAGCCTTATGTCTGATTCTGGATTGACTTGTAGGTTCCAGATATGGACTTGCAAGCTGTTGTGGAACAAGGGTCCTTTTGTTCCCATCATTGAAGCAGATAAATAACTGCTCTGCTCATATATAAATGCTAGCAGTTAAGCCTAAGAGGACGTGTCAAGCATCCTGTCTGTATCCATATGCTGATTACTTATAGTAGAGATAGAAATGTGATGAATTAAGGTAGAAGACTCCTTTTAGGAAGGCATCAGTTAATGACGTGCATAGTGTTTACTGTACAGCGGGCAGTGACATGCCATGCATTACTTCCACCATCATGTCCCATGGTCCAATGCATTTCAACTTGTCCTCTTCCCCCCCACCATCTCATCATCTTAGGTTAAAAGAGTCATATGACCATTATGATGTCCATGACCTGTATAAAGCTTTGAGATTCCTGCCAGAATATAGGCTGCCTCTAGTGGTTAAGAGGTGTCCAATTGTGTCATTAGTTTGCTATTTGTGGTTATAGGCTATAATTGTGTGTGTGTGTGTGTTTCAGACAATTCAGAGGATGACTCTCTGGAGTCAGGTCTGGGGCTGGTGGGCAATCATGCATTTGCACGCATGGAAGGTGATGTAGATAAGCAGCGGAAACTGATTCTGCAGGGTCAGCTTTCTGAAGCAGCTCAGCAGAAGCAGCACCAGAGGAAGTAAGAACAACCAACTAGTAAATTACTCCATTTAGATAATTAGTTAAAGTCCATTAATTAGTCTTCTTTTTGCTTTCAGCTACAACCGCTGGCTGTGCAGAGCTCGAGCAGAGGACCTTTCAGACATAGCAGCACTGAAAGCTTTATATCAAACTGGTTTGTTTCAGTCTCCCAACTTTTTTGAGTATCAGTATGTGTAAATGTATGATCATGTTCCAGAAACATGGAGTCAGTGTGTGCACTTCCATGTCTTCTCTATTCAGTCCCCAGCATTTATGAGTTCTTTCTCTTCTTTTTTGTGTCTCTCTGCACATGTGTGTGTGCTGGATCCTCTCTCCCCATGTGTTTGCACACTGAGCAGGAAACCTTAGTTCCAGCTCATTGAGTGCAACGTCAGGGGGTTTTGTAATCCGTTTCTCTCATTTCACAATTTCGGGATCAAAAATAGCCACCAGAAAACGGTTGCTGTGGTGATGTTTTAGATCATCCCTTTGTTGCTCGGGTCAGGTAGTGTCATAGCTGTATGTGGTGCACTACCCTGCTGAGTTCAAAACCAGCAGCTCTGTGTCATTTTCTGCAAAAACTCAGGCTGTCCAAAACCCATAAACCTGAGGTTGAAGAACTGGCATCACTAACTGTCAGCAGGCAGTTCTGTTTTTCATGCAGCTTATAAAGCCAGCAGTAATTAACTTGCACAGTGTTGATTGGAGTGGCCTCAGTAATTGACATGATCACTTTTTGCCAAAAGGGGGCAGACTCTCTCTGGTCATAATGTGTGTAACTATATTCATGATGTGAGCACAGAGTAGATGAAAACATCTGGCTGCATTTATTCTATAATGTATATAACCTAATTTACTCTTTCCATACTGAACTTGAGTTCAGGAAATGAAGGTAGCTGAAACCAATTATGTAAATCTTTTGAATTCGGGCTATGTATGATCTCAGCTGAGACAAATTCATATTTAATTCCAGTTACCTGTAATTCTCTGTGCCTTTGTCTGCAGGTGTTGATATGTGTGGCAGAACGGTTATGGTGATTGTAGGCAGGAACATTCCAGTAACTCTCATTGACATGGAGAAGGTAAAAAGTACTGATTTGTCAGTACAGTTCCTGTATTAAAGGTATCCTAGAATGAATGTCATAGTTTAATAATGAGATGAGTACATAGAAAAAAAAAACGTGAAGCTTGAATGTCACTCTCAGAAAAACAAATCTTGGGTCACCAAAACTTTGGCACATTTTTATTTACAGTTCCAAGTTACATACACTTTTTTTTCTTTAAACTTAAATCAGCTTCTTTCAGGTAAGGGGCACATAGGTCCACTGTGCTTGCACACAGGGGAATTTGTCCTTCCCATTTGACCCATCGACACACACATTAGGAGGCAGTGAGCACATGTCTCAGATCAGTGGGCAGCCCTATCCAGTTGGGGAGTTAAGTGTCTTGGGATTTGAACTGGCAACCTTCCAGTCACAAGGCTGGATCCCTAACCACCAGGCCATGGCTGCCCCTTAAACAGAGGTTGTCATTTCTACCCAAAATGAGAGTATTCTGTTTTGAATATGTGAGAAATTTTGTCAAAGATTTATAGTATAAAATAAAAAGTTTATTTTTCTGAAACCTATGCCTGTATACAGTAAATCAAGAGAAACCGGTGTAATGGTTCCTTAATTTTTACCAGCCCACTTGCTAAGCCCAACAAAATAATTCACACATGATCAAACAATACAACCATTTTGGGCAAATAAGATGATGTTGCTTAAACTTAATTTACATGAACCAGACATCGTGGACACGGCTTTACCTGTGACTGAAGGAGAAGGGGTCCACTGTAGGCAAGCTCAAAAGTTGCACACAGCAAAGCCACAGGCAGCAAATATGATTGTGTGTTGGCAAGCAAATCTCTGTGCTAGGATAAAAGCTAACCCTAGGCGATGGACTTTACCATCTTTTCCAAGGTTTCCACTTCTGAATCCACTTCTGAATTGTGTACAATTTTGGAAATCTTGAATCATTTATCCTGTACAGACAAATATATCCATGCATCTGGAAAGTATTCACAGCGCTTAACAAAATGTGATGCTACAGCCTTATTGCAAAATGGGTTTAGTTCATTCAATACCCCACAATGGCAAAGTGAGACATTTGTTTGAAATCTTTGCAAATCTTTTGATTAAAAATAAAAAATAAACACAATGTACATAAGTATTCACAGCTTTTACCATGACACTCAAAATTGAGCTCAGGTACATCCTTCAGATGTTTCTACAGCTTGAATGGAGTACATCTGTGAATTCAGATGGCACACATCTGTTTATATAAGACCATGCATGTCAGAGCACAAACCAACTGTCTATAGACGTCTGAGACAGGATTGTATCAAGACACAGACCTGGCGAAGGGTACAGAAAACATTCTGCTGCATTGTAGGTCCCAGGTCCTGACCTACATCAGGCCAGGACTCTAGAGATGGCCGCCTGGACAAACTGAGTGATCTTGGTGGGAGGCCCTTAGTCAGAGAGGTGTCCAAGAACTCTGACAGAGCTCCAACATTGCTCTGTGAAGAGAAGAGGACCTTCAATTTCTGTAGCACTCTTCCAATCAGGCCTGTATGGTAGAGTGCCAGATGAAAGCCACTCCTCACTAAAAGGCACATGACCACCCATTTGGAGTTTGCACCTAAAGGACTCCCAGACCATGAGAAACAAAAAGATTGAACTGCTGAATGCCAAGCATCATATCTGGAGGAAACTAGGCACTGCTCATCACCTAGCCGATACCATTCCTCCAGTGAAGCAGCATCATGTGGATGTTTTTTTCTGCAGCAGGACTAGTCACGGTTGAGGGAAAGATGACTGCAGTACAGAGACGTCCTTGATGATAAACCTTGATTTCAGTCTGAGGTCCAGATCACTCTGGATCTCCCAACAGGACAACCATAAGCACACAGCCAAGATAACAGGAGTGGCTTCAGGACAACACTGTGAATGTCCCTGAGCGGCCCAGCCAGAGCTCAGAATTGAGCTTGATTGAACATCTCTGGAGATATGTTGTTATATTTTTGTGCTTTATTTTTAATAAATGTGCAAAGATTTCAAACAAACATCTGACTTTGTCATCTTGGGGTATTGTGTGTAGAAATTTGAGGGGAAAAGTTCATTATTTTGTTATTCATTCATTTTGAAATAAGGCTGTAACATAAAATGTGGGGAAAGTGAAGCGCTGTGAATACTTTCCGGATGCACTGTATATAAAGAGAGAAGGATTTTCACATGCTGGTCTGTTATGGTAGGATGATGAAGGATCATACAGGCACAAAAGGTGTACAATGAATTTTGGACAATTGCAAATCGCTTGCTCTCTCACACTGAATTTCAGCTTGATTGGCTGAACATTTACATTTAGTCACCTACAACCAGATCTTTAGCTTAAAATCACAAACCTGAACACCTGTGATTGCTCTGCTTGGTTGCATCATATTTCTGCCTTTGCCACCATTTTTTTATAACCATAGAAGTAACTGTGGTTCAACAGCTATTAGCTCCAACTCCAACTTAATCCGCACAGTTTCAGCCACCATTGTTTGTCGTACGGCAAGAATGCAGAACAGTGGCATAGAAACCCCACCCCCAGACTACTGTTTTGGCAGTGTAATGCCAGAGTGACACAGCTAACCATACACCTCAACAAGCAAAACAGCAAAGGATACCTGATAACACTGGGAAACATTACAAGAAATGGTGTTCTTCATAGTGCCAAAAACAAAACTATTCTACCAATTACCAACAAGCCAATCAGAGCAGAGCTCATTAAATCATTCAGTTATGATTTAAGCAGTTCAGTAATGTTTTTTTCTGCTGTAAAACAATAGAGCTGTAAATAGGTTTGTAAAACCTTATCATTTTCAGTCCCAGAGTCACACAATTATGTATACACATACAAATAAAATACCAAATAAATGTATTCTATGCCACATTTTAAACATGCATAGCCCTATTTCTGAATACCACACATTCTGTTTTCTGATCTCCACCTCTGTGTCTGTGCCTGTAGGCTTTGCTGTATTTCATCCATGTAATGGATCACATCACAGTGAAGGAATATGTGATGGTGTATTTCCACACTCTCACTGGTGAACACAACCACCTCGACACTGATTTCCTCAAGAAGCTCTATGACATTGTGGATGTAAAGTAAGTATTGCAGATATGGCATGATGAGCTTTAATAAAGATATGTATAAATGTGTAAACCTCCCTACAAAATACAAGTAGTGTCCAATGATTAGCTTTTGGGAGACACACTACTTGACTACTTGACACTACTACACTACTTGCTCTGTTTTGTTCAGAAAAACAAAATCCTAGTCCACAAGTATGGTAATGTTTTTGTCATACCACCCAAACTTTGCTTTTGGGTTGTTTTTGAGAAATTTGAGAGTCATCATCCAGCTACAGTGAAGAACCAGTATTTATTCATCAGAATTTGCAGAATTTGACACAAATTCAAAATATAACCTTCTTCAACTTAAATTCATACAGTTCAGAATTTGTCAGCAGTCATATTGTCAGTAAACACCAAGAATCTGGAAAATATCTGATGATTTTTTGTTTTTGTAAATCAATGTTCAAGAAATCCATCATAGTAAAAAAAAAAAAACAACAACAACAACAATGCATGTATAAAATCTGATTAGAAGAAAGGTTCACAAGTGTTAGAGTGTAATGATTAGCCTTTGGGAGATCTTCTCATGCAGCTGCTAAGATAATGTCTTTCCTTTTTTGGCCTAAATCAGAATTGCCTAGACACATTGTTATATCAGTTTCAAACTACATGCATCCTGGTTTTAATTTTGATTAGGTTTCTTTGCCAAATGTTGCTTTCTGACCCCAAATGTAGCCAAAAAATAACACGCTTGTGAGCTAGGGAGTGTTTTTTTAAAGACCGGTACTATAGTGTGTGTGTGTGTGTGTGTGGGTACATGTGTGTGCATGCAGTACTGTGGAATTTTTAATCACAACACACCTTGTGTAATAGCTTCTTTGTAAGAGTGAACCTGTATGTGAAATTCCTTTCTGGGTGATTCCATACTTAGAAAAAAAAGGTTGGTTTCTGTTGAAAATTGTGAATTTATAAAACGTTGAGGAAGGTGAACATGAGGTCAAGCATATGTTTTGTATTCAGAAAGCACTCATTGCAGGCATGCCTCAAAAATAAAAAGCAGAAACTCAGTCTACCATCAAGACACTCACACTTGTGCAGATTCCTAGGCATTATTACCTCAGCCAGTTTCACTCATTGATGAGAGTGATAGTTACAGCTCATTCATCTACTTGCTTGTGTAGAATATTCAGTTAAAATTTGACTTCTCTGTCTTCTAACTAACTTATATCATTTCTTTTATCTATCTTGCTTTCTTATTTTCTTTTTCTTTCCATCTGCTCCCCTTTCCCACTCTTCACTTGTCCTCTGTGTCCTCTGTGTTCTCTGGTGTTTGCCATTGTGGTTCAGTCTTGACAGAATGCAGCATGTGTATTCAATGTAGGAGTGAAACAGGCATGGAGGTCAGTCTCTTGTGCGTAAGACTCTCACCCTGGCTCTGTTTCTAGCACTTCCGTCCAAAGAGCTCTGGGCCCAACACTGTTAAACACCCAAACCATTTGTGTTTCTAAAACTGTTAGTGTGTCTGTGTGTGGATTAGAGGTGTAGTAATATATTGTGATCCATTCTTAATAATAATGTGATCTTTCTTGAATACGGAGTAGTCAAATAGCATAATGATAACTGTGAACAGCTACTTGTTTCTTTACAGATATAGCATGATTAATCCTGTTTAATTAGATGTGGTGCAGCTTAATTTGTAAAATATTTCATAAATATTTGTACTTATGATTTTTGGCATGTTATTGTCATATTAATCAAATCTTGCTTTGCAATATCTTTGAGTCTTTATTCATCTGTATAGTGAATCACCAGTATTTTTCATCATTTCTGCAGCATTTGACTACATTTAACTCTGCTACACTTTCTGTGTAAATTCAGTCATCAGTAAACCTGTGATCCAATCCTAGTGGCAGCCTTACATGCCCATGGCCATTCTTCATACTAAATTGGGCTGTGTATTGGCAAGAACCTGGCGATTGTGCATCACAGTTAGTTGACTTTAAATAAAAATATTCAATATGTTTAAAAGAAAGGGTGATTTATATGATACAACAGGCTGAAAACCTTAACAAAGTACAATGTCAAAGTATCAGTATTTAATTGTAACACTGAAAACACACGCTGTGTTTTTATTTATCTATAATTTTTTGTGATGTTTCTACAGCAAATCTGGACAAGGCAGTCATCATTCTGGAAACCAATGCCTAGCCATACAAATGCATTCATTTTTTAAATTAAATCCTATGAGATGGTGATGTACAAAATATATCATAGTATCAAATATTTTACACAAGATATGAAAAATGGCCATATTGATATATTTTTGACACATTGCCCAGCCCTAAACACAGTACAGGGGTTTCAGTTCAATTCAGGTTAATGCAATAAACAAAACTTGAAATGTTTTTTATTCACCAATGAAAGAATTTTGTGATCGTCTACTTTCCTTCTCCTCTGTGGTCTGCCTGGCCTTTTGTTGTTGCTTAGAATGTGCTTTTTAAAAATGTCCTAAATTATTGACTTGAGCCTCTCCTAAAGTTTCAGCTTTAGTTTTTCAGCCTGATGGTGGCCTTCTTCACTCACGTCAACACCTGGACCACATATTCAGAGTTCTCTTAAAGAGCTACACCATGCAAGTTCAACATTTGGAATCAACCATAACCGCAAACCCAGTTAAGACTTGAGCCAATATCAGTTCAGTGTTCTACCTGTGATACTGTTTCTGACCTGATTTCATTGGCGTCATTATAACCTTTAGTGGCTGAATTTGGAAGAATGTTCATAGTCTGTGTACCAGGTGTTGTTTGACTGTGAAGCCTGGCTAAGTTATGAGCAGCAAGGTGTTCAGTTTCCAGTCAGAGAAGCACATGTGGCTATTGGATCCTCAGCAGTGCTGTCTTTAACGCTGACTCTTGTACAGGCCAGAGAAGGCTTGGATAGGATGGTGTGTGTCTGTCATGGGAATGGATGATTAATGTGCTCCTAGCACACTCCCCCAGATTTGGACTGCAGTGCCTGAGATTTGTATCTGCCTGTGTGATTTGGACAGCACTGTGCTTGGACTGAGGAGAGGGGGCACTCTGGAGACACTTGGATGCGTTTCACCAACATTTGCTTGTTATCTGCAAAAATGCATGTTACAGTTTTCTGTATAGCTAGTTTAATGTGCTGACTGAAGGTGTAAATTGTTGTACATGTTGTGATTTAATTATGAGTGATTTATTGATATGCTGATTTGATTTGATGAATCCCATACTACATTTTGTTATTTTAGGTTTAAGAAGAACCTGAAGGCTTTCTACTTTGTCCATCCAACGTTTCGCTCCAAGGTAAACTCATTCATTTTGTATTTACAGAATACAGAACATCAGGTTTGCAATATGGACATTGACCACTTTTCCTTTATGAGTATACTTTTTGTGAAATTTGTCAATTTGACAATATCTGCTACAGTCTGTTTGCTCACTGGAGAAAAAAAAAGTCAGGTATTTTATTTTGGCGCTGTAAAGGAGGAAAAAAAAGAAGCACCTTGACCCATCTATTCCAGCAGGGAGCATTCCTGCTCATTCACAGGTGGAATAGGACAGACAGGGCACATGTGGAGGAAAACACTTTGTACACACAAGTAGAGATTGCAGAGAAACTGCCAAAGAGCAAAAGGTTGGATCATAATAACATTTTTTTGGTTTGGGAGCCAGTTTCATTATCCTGGCGTCTGCATGAATTTGTTTCTGAAGGAGCTCTATAAGGGGTGTGGTTGTGTTGTTGAAATCAAATATCAACAGTCATTTTGTGCAATTGTGCATGATTCCTTTAATGAAAAGCTTTTGGAACAACTCAGTGTGTGCTAGTGTCCACAATTTTAGCTTAGAGTACCAGTACCAAAAGCTTTGAGAGTGGCATTATTTTATTTTATTTTATTTTTTATTTTTTATTTATTTTTTTATTTTTTTTACAAAAATGGTGGATTAGCTTCTGGGCAAAATCTTAAGTGATTGGAATCCATTCTTTCCTAATCAGTGCTTGGATCATTGGGAGAAGTTGCTCTTAGAGAATGTTTTGATACCATTCCTTATTCATGGCAATTTTGAGCCAAACCCACTCCCCTGGATGAGAAGCAACCCCTGAAAGTATCCATGGTTAACAGAAGAAAACTTAAAAGCACCACTACCCTTTTAAAGCAACCAGTCTGCTTCTAATCAACATGACTGAGTGATATCAGCTATTTTGTTCTCAGTAACCTTTTTTCACAGATCACTGAAATTGTTAGCTGGCCATTTTGGCCATGACGGTATTGTACCAAAAGGCTTAAACTTCTCCAACCCGCTGCAATTAAGCAACAGAACTCCGTTCAAAGCCTTCATTTCCAATCTGGCAATCTACGATCAGCTTAATGCTCACTGGTATGAAACCTGTTCAGGCACTGGCTAGGGGTAATTATAGTAGCTGCTGAGAAAGGGGTGAAGTTTTTTTGTTTGTTTGTTTTTTCTTTTCATTTTAGTCAAAGTAAATGTAATTGAAGCTGATTGAAGCCTTATATTCATTTGTCATTTGTCAGCTAGTTGTTCCTTATTGGCTTAATTTCATGAAAAACACCAACCAACTGAATGAATGGAAAGGTCTCTGCTGTTGTTTGAGGTTTTAAAAGGGAACTCAAATAAAGGTAATATTTACTAAAAACGTGACAGTTTTTACAAGGTCTTTGGTCTTTCTTCTTGATTGTTTCAGGTGTCAACATGGTTTTTCTGCACGTTTAGTGTATCTGGTATGAAGGAGAAGGTCCATCACACGGAGAACCTCCAGCAGCTCTTTACGTGCATCCTACCTGAACAGATTGACATCCCTCCATTTGTACTGGAATATGATGCAAGGGTGAGTGCCCATACAGTCTTCACGTTACTGACTAATGCCTATGTGCAGGTAAATTTCCCCAGTTCTCCATGAGGAAATTTGCACACAGCATTTATACAATTAACACACCAACTCTCCATAAACCTCACCCCCTCACAATCACTAGCATAAAATTGTACAGATGAGTAACTGCAATTGAGTTCAACAGTCCAATGGCTTTAGAAACAGGACAGAATCGCTCTGGCTTTTCTCAAAGCCTGCTTTATACTACTCAAAAAGGGATGTTTGGCTTTCGGGTGAAATTTATGGAAAATGTTATATATTATATCATGAAAATAAGAGTTCTTTATCAGTCCCACAGTGGGGAAATTCATATTAGTAAAGCAAAGGGATAGTAAGGCACTCTGAACAAGAAAATGGAGAACACAATATCAAATCATCAAATCAAAAATTATTTGTATAGTGCTCTTCACAACTGATGTCATGGAGAGGATCCTTCTCAGATGGGGCAGAAGAGCTCAAGGTTAGCATTTCATTAAGGTCATCATCAACTCAGAAAATTACAGACATGTAATTAGTTTGATGTATAGATTTATAGACAATAGAGAATGTTAACATTACCAGAGTGTGTCGAGTGACCCCGGGAGATCAGATAACAGCCTAACTAAGGAGAGAACCAGAAGGTAACATAAACATGGGAGCATCCTGAAATGTTGGCGTCCAACCACTCCACCGTCACAAACCTGAGTGATCGTGAGAAGGAGTCAAATGACAGCACCAACATCCTAGTTTACCATAAAAACCCCATGTCCATGAACCCCTGGATCTGCAGCCTGTAACTAAGCTAAGACATGAATTACCAAATGCTACACTGAACAAGCAAGTTTTCAGCCTAGACTTATTACTCCAGAGCTGGGGGGCTTTGTAAGAAAAGGCTTTTCCCCATGCTTAGGCCTTCTGAATTCTGGGAACTATTAGGAAGCCAGAGTGATCATGATGGCTCATAAAGATGGATTAGATCTTGCATGTATTCGGGAGCAATTAGGGTCAATACAGCATTTGACCAGCAGCCAGTGCAGTGCTAATAAGATTGGACTAATATGGTCAAATTTTTGGTTAGACTGGCTGCAGCATTTTGTACTAACTGACTTCAGATTCAGGTTCCTGCTTGAACAACGTGACAATAGTGCATTGCAATAATCTAGCCTTGAGCTGATAAAAGCATACACTAGTTTTTCAGCATCGTGCAAGGATAGGGCATTTCCTAACTTCCTAAGCTGTCCTAGTGATATTACCTATGTGTTTATCAAACAATAAATCTGAATCAATTATGATGCCCAGATTGTTTGCTACTGAACCAGGTACAATTGAGAAATCAGCCAGATTTAACATTTGTCTAAATAATTTTTTTGCAATTTTACGACCCAAAAGGAAGACCTCTGTTTTGTTACTATTTAGAAATAGGAAGTCACGCAACATCCAAGATTTTACATCTTTTATACAGTCTTCCATTTTCTTTAATCTAGGTTTATTATCAGGTTTGGCTGATATATACAATTGAGTATCATATGCATAGCAGTGGAAATTAATGCCATCTGTTTACATGCCATACCTTGGTAGAGTAATAGTGTGAACAGTAATGGTCAATAAAATAGCCTTGTGGATTTTCATATCTTATTTTAGTGAGATTGCCTTTACAAATTGAAACCGATTGTTTAAGTAAGATCTGAACCATGAAAGGCCTGTCACTGTGATTCCGACTAGGTTTTCTAATCTTTCTAGGAGAATAGTGTGATCTATTGTTTCAAATGCTGCACTTAAATCTAGCAGCACAAGCAGGGACAAACAGCCTTCATCAGAGGCAAGAAGAAATTTTTTTGTAACCTTAACTAGGGCTGTCTCAGTGCTGTAATGAGGCCTGAATCCAGATTGGAATTTTTCATATATGTGATTCTTGTGCAGGTGTCTGCATAGTTGTTGGGCCACAGCTTTTTCTAAAATCTTAGATATAAGGCACTACCACTATGATCCTGGGGTCGCTGGTTCGAAGCCAGGTTCATGCTGCTCACCATCGGCAACCAGGGTCCAGAGGGAGAGAAATTGGCTTGCTCTCCCTTGGGGGGTGGGTAGATGGCACTCTTCCCACATCTCACAAGTGTGCTGCTGGTCGACGCAGGCGTCTGCTGTCCATTACGTCAGATCTGGGGATCCGGCGTTCTCCTCCAAGCGCGATGGCTGTTCGGCAATGATTCAAATGGTGGCAGGTCAAAAAGAGGTGGTAGGCTATCATCACATGACATTTAGGTATGTGACCTAAACTAAGAGATGAGTTTACTATTGCTAAGAGAGGTTTGATTATATCTGGCAGCACTTATTTAAGTAGGTTTGCATCTACATCATCTAGAGAGCAGGTGTCAGAATTTGTGGAGGACATGGGTAAAATATTTTTCCAACTATTTCTATATCTATTTTTAATATTAAAGTGGTGCTCATCTGTCCAATGTTGATCTAAGGTTATTCTGTAAACAGTCGGTTAATCTGTCTAGCTCCCCTGGATCTGTTGGATAGTAATCTAGGGTTGATAAATCTGTGAGGTTTTCAATAATTTGTTGGGCTGTAGTTGATCTTATTAAATGGTTCATGCAGTAGCGATGGGATGTACATACATTTTGACTAAGCTGTAGCTCAAAAGAAATTGAATAATGATCTGAGATTGCTGATGTTCGGGGAAAACTATTTAAGTTATCTATACCAAAATTTTACAGGATAAACATTATACTTCTGTATTGCAGTAAGGCATTTAAATAGAAGCATGCAATGGTGATTTCCTTCTGAAACAATGTATTGAAACAAAAGCCAAAAAATGTCAGTGGCGTCTCGCGCGTCAGGTGCTTGTTCAGTGTCTTGCCATGACAAGAGCAGACTACTGTAGCTCCCTTCTAGTTGGATCATCAGACCCTTGCAACTCATTCAGAATGCAGCGGCAGGACTTGTCTTCAATGTCCCCAAATTCAGTCACGTTTCTCCTCTTCTGCACTCTACCAGCACCTCCGTACATGATGGCAATGGTCAAAACTTGAGCTGTACCAAGAGCCCTTCAAACTTCACGTACAGCTTGGCTTGACCCACCATCCCTCAAGACGCAAGGAAAACCTGCAACCAGACTTTTTTCTGTTATGGCACCAAAATGGTGGAATGAATTTCCCCTGGGGGTCCGAACAGTCCCTTACTGTGTTCAAATGCAGACTGAAGACTCATCTTTTTCAAGAGTAATTCACTCCATAAAGATTTATTCTGAATCTTGTTAGTCCCCAATCTGACATTTGTTTTTCACAGGATATAAGTGTGAGGAATCTCTGGATTCTAACCTCATCTACTAGCTAAGGATATTTTTGTGACTGAAGAGCAAAGCACTTTTGTAAGTCGCCCTGGATAAGGGTGTCTGCTAAATGCCATAAATGTAAATATATATTTACATTTACATTACACTTTTACAGTACATTCAGACAGTGTTCACAGTGCTTCACTTTGTACACATTTTGCTGTTACAACCTTATTCAAAAATGGGTTAAATTCATTTTCTCTCAAAATTCTACACACAGTTCCCCACAATGACGGTGAGAGGTTTGTTTGAAATCTTCGAACACCTGTTTTTGGGAGGTTTCTCCCATTCTTCTTTGCAGAACCTCTCAAGCTTCATTAGATTGGAGAGGGAGTGTAGGTGCACAGCCATTTTTAGATATCTCCAGTGAAGTTGAATTAGGTACAAGTCTTGGCTCTGGCTGGACCACTCAGGGACTTTTATAGAGTTGTCTCAAAGCCACTCCATATCTTGGCTGTGTGCATTAGAACAATGCCCTTTTGGAAGATAATCTTGGTTGGTGGGCCTTACATATATCTGACCCATTGTGTGATATTGTGTATGTATGTGTGTGTGGTGTTTAGAGCTCTAATGGCCTGGATGAAGAAACTGGTGGTTCTTGATCTTGATTCACTCATGTATCATCTGCCAGATGGGAGAGCTTGGAAGAGATTGTGGAGTTTTGTCCTTGATTTTGTGGGCCCTTGTAAGGTGCCTGGAATCTTAAATGTCTTAATTGGGTGAAAGGACCATTCCTGATACTCTATGAGCTGTCCTGGCAGACATTTCCAAACCTGAGAAGAGCAGTTTCCAAACCAGACTGTGATTGAACATCTGAGAATACTTTCAATGATGCACCTTTTCACCAGTTGTGTTGTGTGATCTGGTGAGATCTCACTGATTTTGACTTCAAGAAATCTGTCTTCTAGATAAGCAGCAGTTTGTGCTGTACTGTCCTCCTCCCTGAAATTTCACCCAAAAGCCAAATATCCTAACTTTTGTGAGGCATGTGTTATATGTATGTATATATGTGTGTATGTATGTGTGTGATATATAGTTACTTTCATTTTGATTGCCCAAAGAGTTTCAAACGGCAGTTTTATATTAGTTCCTTATTTACATCCTTGTTCACCCCCACTTACTCTCATAACCTGGCCTCCTGTGACTCTCACAGGAGTTTCGACTAAGGTTGAGTAAGAATATACACACTGTGTGCAGTGTTTTGGTAAATACTTTCTTAAAGAACTTTTCTCATGGTCCATTTGGGTTACATGTTTCGTTTGCAGTGTGTGTATTCATAACTACATCAAATGTGATTTTTTTTCACTTTAGGGCACATGATTGGGGTAATTTTCTGCAAATACCTGCAGAAAATGTAACTGTCCTGAGGACTTTATTTGAGGTCAATTTTCTTAGAGATTGTCTTTAATGGGTTTTCCCCAGGAGCTTAAGAACAGTTTTGTGTGCGATTTGTTATTTTTGGTGGCACTACTAAGGAGTATTTTTATGAGTTGTTAGAAAGGGAATTTTGGAGAGGTTCGGTCTTAAGAGACTGGTCACTTACTGCAAGAGGTACTATGGGAAAAGGCTACCACTTTTTTTCTTCATGGCATGTGCAAGGCTTGGCTCATAACATGTATGATCAGTGTAGCAACAGATATTTTTTGTCCTTTTGAAATTTCTGACAATTGTACCTGCTGATTCCATGTATTTCTCTAGCTCTCCACAGGTGTTCCTTGCCTCTTGGACAACTCTTTCAATAATTCTTTTCACTTCTCTGTCTGAAATCTCACAGGGGGCACCTGGTCATGGCCGGTTTATGGTGACATGTTCTTTCCATTTCTCACATTGCTCATTGGAAACTTTAGGAGTTTTTCTGTAACCAGTACAACCAGTACAATCTGGTTACAACAATAAGATTGCAAAGGTCTTGAGAGGTACCTTGATAATGAGGCACCTCTTTATAGGCCATCATTTGAACCAGCTGGTACTAATTCATACTAATAAGTGCTAGGATTGCTTTGAAATTACTGAAATTACTGATTTCAACTGGTGTCATGACTTTCCATTGCTTTTTGCACCTCTCTTTCTTCATGTGTTCAATACTTTATCCCAGTGTCATTTCTCATTATTACACATTAATTAAATCTATGGTTTCAATTCTTTGCATGGCTGGTTCTTACCAACATCTGGTGAGAATCTCATGTGAATAATGCCTTTACAAATATGCATACTTAGAAAATAGGTGTTCAATACTTTTCACCCACTGTATGAACACTAATGGTATTCTATACCATTGACTTAACATATTTAAACATATGAACATTTGATCACATAATACTGTAGAACTGTCTTTTAAATATCATTTGTAAAATGTAATTAATAACAATGTTCTTAGGATATACCCACATTTTTTACTACTTGCCTTCATTTAGAATCTGGTGCACCACATCAGCCGCTATAACAGGACTTTGAAGGAACTTGTTTAAAACTCAGATATTAGTTTGGTTTGCACTTGATAGTTGATGTGAGTGGTATCACTATGGCAAGATCCAAAGAGGTCTCCGATGCCTTCAGAAAAAAGGTTGTATAATCAAGGGCAACGGTTTTGGCCCAAATGACACAAATTGTTTTCTCAAAGTATGCTGCCAGTTTTTTTTTTTTGTTTTTTTTTTTCCGTCAGATGTTTCTATGGTATAAATAAGTACTTGAAGCTGATTAAAGTTTTGGGGGTTTTGTTTGTCCACCCTTTTTTGAGGATTGACCACAGGTTGTCAGTGAGATTGAAACTTTGGGTTTTGGGCTTTCTTGACTTTCTTGGGTGCCCTGAATCCTTCTTCACTGCAATTGATCCCCTCTCATTGAAGGTTTTTGATTGGATAAATGGTTGATTGGGGTGCTATCTTACAACCAGCAATGTCCTTGGCTGTGAGACCCTTTTGATGCAATAAAAACCATGGTTACTTCCAAGGAGGTAAAGTAAAACTTTAAAGCCCACTACTTTTTAAAGCAACCAGTCTGCTCTTCTGATCAGCATGATGGAGTGATATCAGCTGAAAGGGCTGGAATGCAGTATTTTTTGTGATGAGGTCATTTTCCTTGCAGGAAATTACTTTGAAGTTAATTGTAATTCATCTGATAACTCTTCACGATCTAGATTTTATCATCATAAAAACTGAGGCAGCAAATCAAAATTTGTGCCATTTTCAAAACTTTTGGCAGCAACTGTAGATGCACATGAGTCTTTTTTAAGATCTTTATAAATTAAAAATCAGCAATTGCACTGTTCATAAAAATTTGGAGACTGCCAACATGGCCAGGGCAGGTCATCCTAGCAAGAAATCTCCAATAATCTTAAAATGTCTTCTTCCCCTTCCTTGAATTGCCACCTTAACGTGGTGGAGGGGTTTGAGTGCCAGAATGATCCAAGGAGCTATGTTGCCCGGGGGTTCTTACCCCTTGTCAGGGTCTCCCATGGCAAACAGGGCCAAGGTGACGGGCCCGACCAAGAGCAGTTCAAAGACCCTAATGAAACAACATAATAAAGGCCCCGCAACGTCGCGCGGTACTGCGCAACCGGGGCCCCTCCCTGGAGCCAGGCCTGGGGTTTGGGCTTGGGAGTGAGCGCCTTGTGGCTGGGTCTTTGCCCACGGGGCCCAGCCGGGTGCCTGCCATGGCGGCAATCCCCAAACCCGGTGGTGGACACCGGAAGTAAGGGATGCCATCAAGCTGAAGAAGAAGACCTGTCGGGCCATGCTGGCCACCCCAGTGGTGGGGCCCCAGGGGTGGATGAGATCTGCCCAGAGTATCTCAAGTCTCTAGATGCTGTTGGGCTGTCTTGGCTGACACACCTCTGCAGCATCACGTGGCAGACGGGGACAGTGCCCCTGCAGTGGCAGACCGGGGTGGTGGTTCCCCTGTTTAAAAAGGGGGACCGGAGAGTGTGTTCCAACTATAGGGGATCACTCTTCTCAGCCTCCCTGGGAAAGTCTACGCCAGGGTACTGGGGCCCTCGGTTAAGAGCTGTCAGGTCTTTGTACGACCGGAGCAGGAGCTTGGTTGGCATTGCCGGCAGCAAATCGGGCCTGTTCCCGGTGAATGTTGGACTCCGGCAGGGCTGCCCTTTGTCACCGGTTCTGTTCATAATCTTTATGGACAGAATTTCTAGGCGCAGCCAGGGGCCGGAGGGGGTCCAGTTTGGGAACCACAGGATATCATCTCGGCTTTTTGCGGATGATGTTGTCTTGATGGCTTCTTCAGGCCAGGACCTTCAGCAGGCACTGGAGCGGTTCGTAGCCGAGTGTGAAGCGGCTGGGATGCGAATAAGGACCTGCAAATCTGAGGCCATGGTTCTCGACCGGAAGAAGGTGGCTTGCCCCCTCCAGATTGGTGGAGCTGTCCTGCCCCAAGTAGAGCAGTTCAAGTATCTCGGGGTCTTGTTCACGAGTGGGGGTGAGAGGGAGTGTGAGATTGACAGGCGGATCGGTGCTGCCGCCGCGGTCTGTGTATCGGTCCGTTGTGGTGAAGAGGGACCTGAGCCAAAAGGCGAAGCTCTCGATTTACCGGTCAGTCTATGTTCCTATCCTCACCTATGGTCATGAGCTGTGGGTAATGACCGAAAGGACAAGATCACGGATACAAGTGGCCGAAATGAGTTTTCTTCCATATGGTGGCCGGGCGCTCCCGATCCTTGGTGTCCCGGGAGGAGCTCAGAGTAGAGCCGCTGCTCCTCTACATTTAGAGGAACCAGTTGAGGTGGCTCGAGCATCTTTTACCTCCCCAGGCAGGTGTTCCAGGCACGTCCCACTGGGAGGAGACCGTGGGGTAGACCCAGGACAAGCTGGAGGGACTATGTCTCTCGGCTGGCCTGGGAACGACCCAGGGTCCCTCCCGAGGAGCTGGCTGAGGTGTAGGGGGAGAGGGAGGTCTGGGCATCCCTGCTCAGACTGCTGCCCCCACAACCTGGCCCCAGATAAAGCGGAAGAACACAGTTGATGTCAAAGTGTGGCGTTTACCATCAGAAAGAGACCAAGTTTGATTTTCAAAGGTGTGCAAGGAGCCTGCTGTCAAATGTAAGACTTCCAGGGCAAGACTAAAGTTTTGCCATAGAACACCTAGACAAAGAGCAGGACTTCTGGAAATTGCATTTCTATTAATTACATCCATCCATCCATCCATCCATCCATCTTCCTCTGCTTATCCAGGGCCTGGGTTGTGGGGGCATCAGTCTAAACAGGGATGCCCAGACCTCCCTCTCCCCCGATACCTCAGCCAGCATCCACAGGAGGAATCCCGAGGTGTTCCCAGGCCAGCCGAGAGACATAGTCCCCCCGGAATGGGTCTTCCGTGCGGTCTCCTCCCAGTGGGTGTGACGGGAACACCTCCCCAAGGAGGCGTCCAGGGGGCATCTGAAAAAGGTGCCTGAGCCACCTCAGCTGGTTACTCTCGATATAGATGAGCAGGGGCTCTACTCTGAGCTCCTCCCAGGTGACCGAGGATCTCACCCTACGGAGGAAACTCATTTCAGCCACTTGTATCCACAATTTTGTCCTTTCGTTCATTACCCACAGCTCACAGCTACCCTTCACCATGACGATCCGATACACAGACCGCAACGGCAGCACCAATCTGCCTGTCAATCTCACCCCCACTCAAGAACAAGACCCCAAGATACTTAAATTCCTCTACTTGGGGCAGGACAGCTTCACCAATCTGGAGAGGGCAAGCCACCCTCTTCCGGTTGAGAACTCCCCCAAAATCCTCCTCAACTGCCCCAGCAGCAGAACGCTTGGCCTCCTGGTACCTGTTGGCTGCCTCGGAAGACCACAGGGTTCAGGGATTGCTGCCACGGCAGGCACCGGTGACCTTACATCCACAGCTCCAAACGGCTGCGTCAACAATGGAGGCTGAGAACTCTGGTCCACTCTGACTCAAGTGGGAGTTGAAAGCTTATCTGACAGAGGGCTCAGCCAGATGTTCCCAGCAGACCCGAACAATTCGTTTCGGCCTGCCAGGTCTCTCTAGCATGCCCCTCCGTCAGCGTATCCAACTCACCACCAGGTAGTGATTGATTGACAGCTCTGCCCATCTTTTCACCTGAGTGTCTGTCATCGATCTCTGGCCTAGGGCATGGTGGTGCCAAGTGCACTTATGGACACTCCTATGCTCTAACATGGTGTTCATTATGGACAATCTGTAACTAGTACAGAAGTCCAACAACAGAACTCCACTCGGGTTCTGATCGGGGAGGCCATTAGGCCCTTAGGCACAAACAGTCAGTCTTCTCTTCTACCCAAAGGTGCAGAGAGGTGACCTCTCGTTCACTGGAGAGGGTCACTCCAACATGAGGCGGCTGAGCTAGGGAACTATAAGCAAGCAACCAGTCCGACGTCTCTCACCCTGAGCAACTCCAGAGTAGTGGAGGGTCCAACCCTTCTTGAGGAGTTGGGCTCCAGAGCCCAAGCTGGAAGTGAGCCCGACTATCTCTAGCTGGTACCTCTCAACCTCCCGCACAAGCTCAGGCTCCTTCCCCCCCCAAAGTGGTGACATTCCACGTCCCAACAGCTAGACGCTGTGTCCCAGGATCGGCCCGCCGAGGACCCTGCCTTCAAGAACCCCCGGGGAACACAGCTCCTTGGATCATTCTGGCACTCAAACCCCTCCACCACAGTAAGGTGGCATGAGGGATATTAATTACATTTTACAGTGAAGATCAAATGTCCATATATTTAAATGTTTTCAATGTTTTCATGTGATATAATATTTATTGTAGGTTACTCAATATTTTTGTTCATATTTTCAATCTGTTGGCTTTCATTACTTGTTGGATACATTAGCTTGGTAAGTCTAGTGCAGAACTAAAGAATCAAACTTTGGATGGCAAATGGGTCTTGGATAACCAAATACATTGGACAATTGCATGAATTTCTTTTTTAAACTAACCATTACTTTGATGTGAATTAAATTAGCTTTCAAAACCCATTTGTGGCTGCTGTGGATATTATCTCTTTAATACACTGAAAATGTTGGTTCAAGTTACTGCATATCAAATCACTGTTTCTTAACCACAATTAAATGGAATTTGTCCAAACAAAGCAGCTTACCCCATCTCCCAATGAGAGACTGAGGCAAGACTGCCATCTAACAGTGATGCGACACAGTCCTTAATCCTGTCATGATTCCACTGTAGACTTTTTAAATGGTTTAGGTGAAGTGAATTAGCTGTAGATGTGTTCTGAGCAATAAGGTGTTGAAACACTGATATGATTACAGTTTTCTTGGAAAGTGCTGCATGTGGTATTGTTCTTGGCCTCGAGTGGGAGATGCAGAATTTTCCTGTAGACTGTCATTTTTCTCCTTGGCTCTAATCAAATATGCATAATAAACCTTTTCCAAGAAGTGAGAGCTGGCAATGCAGGGATTATATATTTACTTTATTACTCATATCCTCTTCTGTAACACAAATGGACTTGTTCTGTGGCATCACTTGCAGTTGCTTTTGGCTGAAAGGACAGGATTTGGTAGATTGGTTTTTGCAGACAGGGAGGGTGAGTCCCTTTTTTCTCCCTCTCTCTCTCTCTCTCTCTCTCTCTCTCTCTCTCTCTCTCTCTCTCTCTCTCTCAAGAGAGTGATAGAGAGAGAGAATGATAGATAGAGACATAGAGAGAGAACTAGGAAAAAAGATATGAAACAGCAGCAGGGTGGCTGTGAAGAAGTAATTATTCTTCACTTTGGTGTAATTGATAGCCCTGCTGTTGGAGTCCACTGAGAATCAAGTTTGTGTTTATGCTGGGTTAGAGACCAGACATTTTGTGTGTGTGTGTGTGTGTGTGTGTGTGTGTGTGTGTGTGTGTGTGTGAATGCATGTGTTGGAGTAGAGCTGCAACAAAACTCAGCATATGTGTTATTTGATTAATTACTGGTGAAGTGGTTTTGTTGAGAGAGGAGAACATTTGCATGATTGGTCAACCTGTGGTTGGTAGTGCACAACAACAGTCTACTGAATTAGCCATTCACACTGCAGTATTGTAACAGGATAGTTTCTAAAAAATATTTTCATTGAACAGGAGCATCCTAGTGGTGTATGACCACTTTTTATGAATCCAGCTTTCTTTCTTACATGAAGCCGACTGTAATTGTTTGTTTGTTTGTTTATATTGAAATTGGAAATGGTTTGGATTTCAAAAGTAAAAGATCAAATTTCCCTGCCACAGATAAGTGCAGAATTGTCTAAATCCTCATTTAAAAATTCAATTGTTTGGATGAGACAGTGGGGATGAAAGAGATTGCATATATAGAAAAGAACCACTACCCCCAGTCAAATTTGATGGTCTTGTATGTGCTTTGGGCTGTCAAAATAAAAGTTTTATGATCTTTCTAATCTTTGGATGTAAACTCTACTGGTATAAAGTGTTAAAATTGTCATAGTAAATATAGCTGTTTATGAAGCACCAACATGTTTTTAAAACTGTCTATTTAGAATGTGTGTAGTCTTTTCTGGGGGTCTCTTTCTGTAAGAGCTGATGTATGGAATTACTCTCTGTGAACCTCATTTCCTCCTCTGTCAAGCTATACATTTGTAACCCACTTTGCAGAAGGCCTCTACTCATTTTCTTTCCTGAAACAGGTTTAAGGTCTAATTTTCAGTTTCAATCAGGGGACTATAAGGGCCACTTCGTAAGCTTCAGTTTGGTCCATGGTGGATCTTGGTGTGTTTTGTATCCTGATTTTAGCAAATGGTCAAATTGCAGATAGTTTAATATGAATGTCCAGGATTTCTTGGTATTTTGTGGAATGTATTCTTCTCTCTGCAGTGCAATATTGCCCAGTTCCTTAATCAATAAATCAATAAAGTATTTATTGATTCTTTTCATTTCAGAAGAAAGCTTGGCTGAATGTTTCTCCAAAATTTTGACTATAGTGTCTGTGAAGCATACCTGTCAACTAACTGTGAATTAACATTTAATTTTTTGTGTTTCGAACCTCAGTCTTCTGCACCAACTGTTTATTAATTTTTGTTATTATTTAAATTAAGATTGATATACAGTGCATCCAGAAAGTATTCACAGCACTTATTCACAGCATTCAATTCCCTTTTCCCCTCAGAATTCTACACACAATACCCCACTTTGCAAATGTATTAAAATGTTAACAGCCTTTGCAATGACACTCAAAATTGAGCTCATCTTGTTTCCACCAATCATTCTGCATATGTTTCTAAAGCTTGATTGGACAACTGTGATAAATTCAGTTGATTGGACATGATTTGGAAAGCTACACACCTGTTTATATAAGGTCCCACAGTAGACAGCGTATGTCAGGGCACAAACCAAGTCATGAAGTCTAAGGAGTTGTCTGTAGACCAAATTTCTGCTGCATTGAAGGTCCCAATGAGCACAGTGGCCTCCATCATCAGTAAATGAAAAAGGATTGGAACCACCAGGACTCTTACTAGAGCTGGCCACCCAGCCAAACTGAGTGATCTTAGTAGAAGGGCCTTGGGCAGAGAGGTGACCAAGAACCCAATGGTCACTCTGATAGAGCACCAACATTGCTCTGAGGAGAGAGGAGAACCTTCCAGAAGGACAACCATTTCTGCAGCACTCCTCCAATTAGGCCAGCCAGAAGCCACTCCTCAGTAAAAGGCAGTTTGCCAAAAGGCACCTAAAGGATCTCAGACCATGAGAAGCAAAAGAACTATTTGGACTGAATGCCAAGCATCATGTCTCAAGAAAACCAAGCACTGCTCATCTCGTCAAGCCCAGACTCAAACCCAAATGAATGTGTCTGGAGATATCTAAAAAATGCTCCCTATCCAGTTAATGGAGCTTGAGACGTTCTGCAAAAGTATTGAGCAAAGACTGCAAATACCTCTGTACATGTTTTATTTTTAATACATTTGCAAAGAATTCAAACAAACCTTTCTCACTTTGTCATTGTAGGATATTGTGAGGGGAAAATGAATTTTATGAATTTTGGAATAAGGCTGTGTTAAATATTGATGTTGTCAAATGTTGTAAATGAGATGCTACTACTTACAGTCTCTTAAAATGTGATACAAAGTAAATAAATTGAAAACAATACAAATTTTAAGTCTTGCAAACTTGAATACATAATACGTACAACGTCTTTATAACAAAATAAAGTTTAAAACAAATAAAAGTGCATTTGCCAATTTGGAAGTGCCAATTACCCAACCTGCTTTGACCTCTATCACATATAATGTTCCTGATACTGCTACTCTTGATGCCACCCCTCATTATTTTTGGGCAGCAATCACACTGGATGCATAGCCTGACACCTGTGTCAACAAGCATCACACTGGGTGTGATATGGGGAGCACACCATCTACCCACCCAGAGAGAGCATGTGGCCAATTTTGGACTCTTTGGACTGATTAAAATGCTGAGCCACTTGGAGGCCTAATGTTCATAAACATTTCCAAAGTTTACATTAACATTAATTTACAATGGGAACTCTAATTGCAACTAACCTCTCTGTACATTACTGCCTATAAAATTGCCTGGCCAGCTCTCAGTGGAAGTTGTTTAAATACTGATCCTGAAATGATGATATTGAGAAGTAAAATCTGGAGAAATACATCATATTTTCAAATTTTTATGGACACCCATTCTAATAAATGCATTCAGGTACTTTAAGTTGCAGTTGTTGCTGATGTGCAAATGCACACAACCTGTCTACTCCCTGTAGAGAAGTATTGCCAATAGAATAGGACATTCTAGAGCAAATAAACATGACTCTTGGCACTATGTCTAATGCCATGAGTGGGCTATAAAAACCCCAGCATTGAGCTGTGGAGCAGTGTTCTCTGGAATGATGGCGGTCCAATACTTGGAATGGGATGGGCTGGGGAGTTAGTTAGACATTCCAGCAGTGAGACATAAGTCATTTGTGAATTTCTTCCAGTGTGCTGGGAGTTGTCTGCTATTTGTTATACCTCGCCTTTTCTTTCATCTGCAGATGAAATTGTTGTCTGTTTGAATGCCAGCATTGGACTTCCTTTGCAAAGCACTAATTGAGTATGTGTGTGTGTGTGTTTGTGTTTTATCCTGTGTGTTTCATTGCATGTTTTGGCCTATGGTCAGTCATTTTATGGCAACACTTCCCTGTTGAAGCATTTCCTTTTGCATTTTGATTTCTTAGTCATGATAAAGAGAGGAAATGGCAGTTTGTGCTTAATTCTAACTGCACTTGGCTTTCTCTGTCCTTTTACTATCCCTGTGAATAGCTGCTCTGCCATAGAACTCACTGCTACAATCACCCCAAATTACCCAGTCAGCACTCCACAAAGCATTGAAAAGCACTCAAAAGGTTTTTGTAGTGAGACTACGTTTGTCCCCCCCCCACCCCCAAACAGAATGACTACATTTTAAAGGAGTGCTCAAACTCAATTATTTGGTCATGGACAGGGCAGAATAATCTGCTTTTGTTTTAAATTGACCTGCAGGCTTTAAGCCCAGCTGCTGGACCGTACTCAACTCTGTGGTCATAGCCATGGTAAATTACATCAGTCAGGGCAGCTGAGCAGGCCTGAGGTAGCTCCTCACATAGCACATAATCCACTAAACGGTTGAGTTTGTCATCGAGAGCAAATAAATGTATTTGTATAGCACTTTTCACAACTGAAGTTGTCACAGAGCAGCTTTACAGAAATCAAGAAATAAAAAAGTGAACAACAGATGAACAAAGGATAAGAAATAGACCCCCTAGTGAGCAAGCCAATGGGCAACACTGTAAGCTAAATGATTTTATATTCTGTCCAGTTCAGAACATTTCAGCCAGTAACAACAGTACTGTAGTGTAGGCCTTCAAAACCAGCCTGATATGATGATGAAGCCTGTCCTACTAATCCTTATTCTTACCATGTCCTCAGCTGTTTTATAAACATTCTCTGGATATGGTTATAAATGATCCAAAGTCACAAAATCTTGACCATGGCTTTGACTGGAATGGATCTCTAATTCCTCTTTAGGATTGTACTATATAGGCATAGACTATTTAGTTTCTGACACTTCATCAGCAACGCATGTAAACTTTTGTCACATAAAGCTGTGTTTATGCTCTGTGTACACTCAAACTGAATTCTGGATTAAAGATAGTAAAGCTCTGTGCTGTTCTCGGAATAATTCTTGGTAATTCCGGTGGCTCGTAACTATTACTGGCTTAGCTGGCTAGTTATATATGAGCAAACATCAGCTCAATTCATTCGACTGTGTTACTTAGTAACGAGAGTCACAGCTGCATTCTGGTCCATATTTTGCTCATGTAGTGAGTTAGTATGATTGCTATAAATTACCAGTGAACTGTGGGAGATTATAGTGCCCTCAAAATCATGAGCTACCAAAATAATGAGCTACCATAATCTGTTTTACTCATCTTTCTCTCCTCAGGTTTCCAGCTGCTCAAATGAGGATCTCTATATGTTCAAGGATACATTATCAAAAACATTATTTTTAATTTGTTAAATTAAGCACATAAACAGTAATTGTGTTTTTAAAATACACATACGTGCTCTCTGTCGAAGTGGTCCTACAGACCCACATTTTTGTGTTTCCCCTGCTTTAACACAACCACTTCAACTCAGTAAGCATTTGTGAACGAGTTGATTAGTGAGAATGTGATATTACTTAGAATATCAACACACAGGTGTGACCAAACCTTTGCACACAATTGTAACTGATAAAACTAAACCATGTTGCCCCAGAATTTGTCACATGCCTGACCTGTTTTAAAGGTTTTTTGTCTTTTGTGTTGTTTTAGATGAACGGCCCATACTACACATCCCACTCTTCAGGCCTGTGAAGTAAACTCTGATGCCAGTAGGTCTGACTGAATGTGCCAGCTTATGCCCAATGCCTAGGAAAGCTCACAGCTGGTCCTGATTTTTGAAGCATTGAATTTTGTATGTGTATGTGAGCAAGGAGAAATGGGCCTTTCCAGCTTCAGTGATGTTTGTTTGTTTGTGGGTTAGTGAAAATGAAAAAGTTTTCACTGGATCGGAGGCAGTCACAGGAAACTGTCCTCTTCCTCCAATCAGAAGCTGCCGAGTCACTTGTGCTGCTGATGTGGTTAAACTGGTAAAGTCTCCCTGATGGATGGCTCACAAGCTACATTTCAAAATGTGGGGTTTTGTGTTTTGAAGAGAGGACGTTTTTGACAAATGTACTTATATTAAATGACCTAAGTTGTATGTGTTCAGGAAGTGTGGGTGTTGGTGTGTGTGTACACATTCTGTAATTGTTGTCTGACATAATTACTTTCCTTGTCTTTTTTGACCCTGTCCATCCACTGGTGTTCAATATTGCATTCTATACTGTTGTTTATTTTCTTTGTATTTCATGCTTTTACCAGAACAGCCTCTGAATATCACTTTGTTGAAATGCTTACATGAGCCGTTTTACACATATGCCTTTCCAAGCCTGGGTAGTAACCTGTTGAAAATAATCACTTAGTTATTTAAATACGTGAATTAATATTTTTATACTTTACATGATGAATATGAAATGGTCTTTATTTGTAGGATGGAAATTGTTCTGATTTTGATTTTTTTTTAATTGCACTTTGAGATGATCACTTACCTTTCATTTCTGTATTGAGGCTGTGATCTCTGAAGCATCTGTGGTCACTTTTTGTATTGTCTCTTGGAGATCATTTAGACAATGAAATTACTTTGGTTAGTTTTTTTGTTTTATTTTAAAGTTATTCTGATGTCTTAAATTGTCCAATTTTACACAACTGCACTGCTGTAACCCCTTTTACTGACAGTACAGTGAGGTATTCTCTTTAGTAATGGTAATTTAACACCAGATTTATGCACATGGCCAAAGGTACTTCATGGAATTAAGAGTGGGAGTGGTTGTGCATAGTTTACTAAATATGCAGTCTGTTCTTTCCAGGACAACCTCTTTGTAGTAAGCTGTTAAATAAAGGTGCCATAACTCATAACTCCAAGCCGCATTGCATTCCATCTTTAAGGAGAGAACTGTAGCAGTACTTTATGGGAAGACTTCTTTATTCTAATACTGTGGATTAAAATCCTGCCATTGGAAATCATTATTAATCCTGATTTATAATATCTGTACTCTTTTAAAGATCATAAGACGGAACCAATGGTGAATAAACATTACACTCTTGTGGATTAAGTTTGAATCTAAAATCTGCAGGAAGGGTTGGTGAACCCTGTAATAATTCTTTTATGCTAGTGCATCTAAAAAAATGACACATAAAGCCTATTTGAAATGAAGAATTTCCAATTATTATAGAATATTTAATGTGTGTAAATAAATTACTAATCTGACAGTATCAACAAAAAACATGATCTGAACTTAAAATGTTATCGGTATAAAATGAATTGTCCATTGTTTGGGACTGCAGTGCACACAAGCACTTAATGTTACGTTGTCAACACAGATGAATAAAACTATTGATACTGACGTTCTTACAGCAATGCAGTGGAATTTGTTCTCAGTGCAGCCAGCATAGAAACATAAGTCTGTCAGGCTCTATCCTTTTTTTTGGCATCTGTTTGGTGAAAAATAAAAGGGAATAGCTCAACTGCGAGAACAGTGAAGAGTGGAAAAAGTGCAGAACTGAAAGACATTAAACAGAAGAAAGCAATTATTAACTCCCTGTGAAAGACTGAAGTGGAACTGTACTCAGAATATACTTGAGCATGCTGTAGTGGATACAAAGGTATCATTTGAAAATGCTCAGAGAATAATACATTTTTAAAGTGTACTTAAGTTTGTAGAACCGAGTAAACAGAAGTAGTACAAATCCAACTGTTGTATGCCAACAATGAACAGCAGCTGAATTGGCTCAAATATGAGAATGGTGTCCAAATCAAGGAAAACCAGGTTGAAGTAGATGTTGAGACACCAGCTCCAATGAATATTAGCCGGGATTCTCCAAGTCTCTGAAAGTGGTGTGTGGAATGTACTATTTCCTATTAGAAATACTATTTAGAATAACATTTCTGTCATAATAACTAAAGGCTTTAATCTGAATCTCAAATTTGAAGAATTACATTAGGAATATTTGTACTAATACATGTATGAAATGACTTTTATATTAATTTGTGTCAATTACATGTATATTGTTGTTTATTGAGTCCCAGCTCCTCTGCAGGCAGATGCTCACCAGGTTGTTACTGTAGTAAGAATATGTTCTTAATGATGTACCTGTTTAAGGTAAAGATTAAAGACTAAATTAATTGTAAAGTCTAAATAATAAATAAATACAAGACACCTTTAAAGTTTAAAAACCATTGTATGGATTTGCCTCCACACAAACCCAACACACAACCCCCTCCAACACACACAGCAAAACAGAGCCACTGGACTGTAGTGGTCAAGCATTCAGGCATGCTCTTTTCTCTTAGTGTACACACCCCAGCACTCCCAAGTGTGTTTTAAACCAGTATTCTGCCCTCTCGCCCTGACCCCTCCTATATCCTGTCACGCCATAACACTGTATCCAGAAGCATATCATTTCATTATACTGACCCTCTCACTAGCTTTTATTTGTCCACTATTTGAAAATGAAAACTGGATTAAATCATTGTTAAGCAGAGGGCAGTTGAGCTGGAGAACAGAAAGATTGACTCCTCCTGAGAGGTACAAGCTGAGGAAAATTAATCAAATCATTCACACACCTCTGTGTGTGTGTGTGTGTGTGTGTGTGTGTGTGTGTGTGTGAGAGAGAGAGAGAGAGAGAGAGAGAGAGAGAGAGAGAGAGAGAGAGAGAGATGAGTGGGATTAGTGGAGGTGAGAAGCCATGGTGAACTCAAAACACCTGGATGGAATTGATTCGGCTTTTCCATGAATCAGAGCTAGTAGAGAAGGATCAAAGCCGTGAACAAAACAGCAGGCATTAGCAGGGTGGAGTGTGTCAGTGCGGACATGGCTGAGCTTTCCATACACTGCAAAACATGGGACATCATCAGTGTCCTCAAATAACCGCTCTGTTCAGCAGAGTTCCTTGAAATAAGTGGTCACTTATGGCCCCCCCGAGCAACAAAAGGCCCCACGAGTGTGCATGGAGTCGCCATGGAGAAAAACAGACCAAAATGGAGATACATGGTTGTCATTTGAGATGACAAGTAAAGTCACTTATCTCATAAAAGTCCAGATTCTGTGTTAAAATATTTAACCCTCCTGTTTATTCAACTGTAAGAAACAGCAATAATTCTGCTGATTAAAACTGAACCATTACATTTAACCATCTTAAAGTACAATATTTTTCACCATAAAGATTGCCTTTTGCTCAAATATTATTAATTAATTAATTAATTAATTAATTAATTAATTAATCAATTCTTGTAAATTTTGTGCAATCAAAATTTTGTTTTTAAAGTAAACATGGTTTGGTTATAATAATAGTTTCAAGTTTGATAAGAAAACATCGATTTTTGTCATAATCGTCTATATAATTTATTTAGCAACATAAACATAACATGGTAAAATAGTCCTTTTTGAGGATCGTTTTTTAATACTACTATTATAGTTGGTATTTTGAGATGTAGCTGTGATGTGGCTCAAGTTTTATGTTACATACTATGTTACTTTCCACTCAATATGTTGAACTACATTCATCAGGATGTTTTGGTTTTGGTGGTATTTCTTGTTTCATACACTACCAGCAGAAATCCTTAATCCTGCATAGGTTTACATTGTGGATTCAGTTTTTAATATAACTAGAATCAGATCTGTTTGTCTGTAATAATGTGGCACACTGCAATAACCACATCATCTGGACACACATAGTCTTAGTCATCCTGTTTTTGTACATTTAGCCTTTTAGAGATAGAAAAATATGATATGTTCATATTCAAATGTATATATTTAGCACTACTGCTGCCCCCCACTTTCTGGTCTTCACATTCTCCTCCACAGTCCACAGTCTGCTAAGGTTCTCTCACATGTCTGATGTTGCTCCAGGGGTGCATTGTGGAGATCTTTCTTGTAGACAGATTTTTCATGTTAATTTGTATTAAATTAGTCTAACATTTTGTAATTCTGCAGGAAGACTAACTTTCTTGTTAGCTAGTGGATGTGGTTCATCCTACCACCTGAGAGCGAGGACTCCAAGAGAGCGCAGTTGTTTTCCAAGCTTGATTACTTGTTAATAATTCATCACACACACAGTGATGAGACCAGAGTGGTTAGATAGGCTCTGTCTTGTAGTTTTTATGATGTCATGTCTGTAGGTTACTCTAAACATGAGTTATGAAGCCTAGGAAATGGCATGAAACTGCCTGCAAGGTGTGGATCTTGGGTTTTAATAGTTAATTGAATACTTTGAATGTGTTGTATTTCTTTATTTCATTAATACTCTTCCCTTCAGACTGCATTCATATTTGATTATGATTATAATGATTTGATTAAATGATTATAAACTTTTGAAGTGAAAAAAGAATCCACAGTAAATTTTAGTTGTTTTGTGTTCCAGTAAACGAGATTAAGCCATTTTAAGATGCTGTAGTCTCACTGCTTAGGTACCCAGTGGTGGTATGAGCTTCTCTCCGTGCCTTAGAGTACAGCTTTCTGGGTAAGAGCATCTACTGTAAGATTACATTCATAGAGAATCAGTGAAAATAGGCTATAATTGTATATCTATTTTACATAAACCTATTTCATTGCAGTACAAATATATGATCATAATTGGACTGACCTGTACACTGGATTAAACGTTTATGAAAGTGTTTGAAATCTAAACCTTTTGTTCAGAAGTTTGTCAATATGGAGTTTTAGACGTTTTTAAAACATACACAGGTTCAGATGTGGTGTGATATATTTAGCTGTATATTTAGCATATAGAATAGGGCTGACCACATATAGATCAAATATATATATAGATCAAATATATATATATAGATCAAATATATATATATATATATATATATATATATACAGAGAGAGAGAGACAGTCATTCAGGGTAATTTTGAGTAACGCACGCACACACGCGCACACACGCACACGCACACAGAGCAAGGACATTTAGAACAGCATGGTTGTAACCGTAGCTATCAGTGGAGGAATTGTCTGGATTAGACTCTGAAATAAGAGAAGATTAGTTCATGCAGACTGTAAGGTTATATTTTGGCCACAACATGAGAGAATTAGTTCAAGCTGTAGCTGTAAATTATATATTTGATTGTCTTGCACACTTGTTTAATGTGAATGAGCGTGGTATTGTAACTCTAAGGTAATGTGGTGGGTTCTCAAACACTCCATCCCACCATAATTCTACAAAACTAAAGTTGTGTTCTTTACAATAGGAGCAGAGTAATTAATACATTTATTATTAAGATCTACTTATATCTACTAGAAATATCTGGTTAAAGGTATTGAACTAACCAACCTTAGACAAACATAATTTAACCCACCACACACAATCAGTTTCTTCCAGATAAGGGAGACTCTTCTGTGATAATGTGAACTTGGAGACAGTTTTATATTTGCGGGTTGATGAGAGTCAGTGTAAAACAACACATTCTCCATCTGCACAGTGACGTATTTCTTAAGCAAACATACAGTGAGGAAAATAAGTATTTGATACACTGCCAATTTTGCTAGTTTTCCCAAACACAAAGAATGGAGAGGTCTGTAATTTTTATTGAAACAGAACTGAGAGAAACAGAATCTAAAAACAAAATCCAGAAAATCACACTGTATAATTAAAAAAATAATAATTTGTATGAAATAGGAAAACCAGAAAAAGAGATACCTTTATTTGCAATTACAGACGTCAGACGTTTCCTGTAATTTTCAACCAAGTTTGCACACACTGCAGCAGGGATTTTGGCCCACTCCTCCATACAGATCTTCCCCAGATATTTTAGGGTTCAGGGCTGTTGCTGGGCAACAGTTTCAGCTCCTCCAAAAATTTTCTATTGGGTTCAGGACTGGAGACACTGGAGGCCAATCCAGGAACTTGAGATGCTTCTAACAGAGCCATTCCTTAGTTGCCCTGGCTGTGTGTTTCAGGTCAAGACCCAGCCACAACCCATCTTCAATGCTCTTACTGAGGGAAGGCGGTTGTTGGACAAAATCTCAGGATACCTGGCCTTATCCATCCATCATCCCTTCAATACAGTGGAGTCTTCTTGTCCCCTTTGCAGAAAAGCAACCCTAAAATAGAATATTTCTACCCCCATGCTTCACAGTTGGGACAGTGTTCTTGGGGTTATACTCATCCTTCTTCTTCCTTCAAACATGATGAGTGGAGTTGATACCCCTGCCCCTGATGTTCACTGGTGAACTTCAAACAGGCCTGGGGAATGAGCAGGGGAACCTTGCATGCCCTGCAGGATTTTAACCCATGTTGGAATAGTGTATAAATAACAGCAATCTTTGAGACTGTGGTCCCAGCTCTCTTCAGGTCATTGACAAAGTCCTCCCATGTAGTTCTGGGCAGATGCTTGACCTTCTTTATAATCATGCTTACCCCACGAGATGAGATCTTGCATGTAGCCGTAGTCCAAGGAAGATTGACAGTCATCTTGTGTTTCTTCCATTTTCTAATAATTGCACCAACATTTGTTGCATTCTCATCAAGATGCTTGTCTATTGTTCTGAAGTACATCCCAGCCTTGAGTAGGTTTACAATTTTGTCCCTGGTGTCCTTAGATAGCTCTTTGGTTTCTCTGCCTTCTTAAATCAAAACTAACAGGTCTGTGAGAGACAGAATTCTTGCTGGTTGGTAGGTGATCAAATACTTATTTCTTGCAATAAAATGCAAATTCATTATTAAAAATCATGCAATTTTTAGATTCTGTCTCTCACAGTTGAAGTGTACTTACAATAAAAATTACAGACCATACTTTGTAGGATACCTGCAAAATCATCAGTGTATCAAATACTTATTTCCCCCCACTGTATATACATAGCAAAAATAGCTAGATATTGACAAATATCTATATAAATAAATAAACAGAGAGACAGACAGATAAAAGGTAGATCTCTTGCTCCATTGTTCAGGTTTCTATGAGCAGGAGCAGCGGCTGCCTTTCATCAATACTGGAGCTACAGCCCTGCTTATGCATATTTGCTTATCTGCTTACTGTAACTCACATTAAACAAGGTCTTCAAATTAAGTATGAAACTTGCAAGGGCAGTAAGGGGTCACCATGCTGTATGTGTTAGCGTCCAGTATGTGGCAGGAAAGAGCTCAGGTTTCAGCAGCTGTTCTTTTTATTCAAATACTGAAAGAATTCTCACTTTCTATAAGCCTGAGGATCTTTCACATATTCCTTTGTGACCTCGAGCAAGGCACACTTGGAAACTTATGTTCATGTTCAGTGTTCAGAGAATTTACTGCAGTTGTACTTGATCATTACTCAGGTATTAATGTAATGAAATGGATATATGTCAAGAATGCAGAGGTCTTGTGGTGAAACCTGATGACTAAGCAGTTACAGTCATAAATCGTGGTCATGTACACCAGTTGTTCCTTATCAAACTCACATCTGGTACACAATCAGACAACACCGATGTTCATTGTTTAAAAGTTTCTCAGTTGAAAACTTGTTGTGAATGAGTAGCTTTCTCCATTAAGATCTTTCATCTTACATCTTTAGAAAGATGTGGTGGGGATAGTGCAGATGCAGACTATTTGCATGTTGAGGCTGATCACACATTGTTGTCAACTGGTTGTATTTGAAGCATGTAATGGATGCAACACGTCCAAAAACATGTAATGGACTTATACGGTAGGCCTCAGATTAAAGTTATTAAAAGCTGGAGATTAGCTGGTAAACTACAGCAAGAATAAACTGCTCCATTTGTTTTAATCATCTAAACCAACCTCTGATGAGTCAATACAATGTTTTGTCGAATATATATATATATATATATATATATATACACACACACACACACACACACACACACACATTCACAGTACATCAGGAAAGTACATGTTTATGTTACAGCCGTATTCCAAAATAGATTCAATTCATTTTTCCATCAAAATTCTACACACAATACTTCACAATGACAGTGAGAAATGTTTGTTTGTTCAGAAGTATTCACAATTGTTGCCATGACACTTTCACAATGAGCACAGTGGCCATCACCATCTGTAAATAGAAGTTTGGAACAACCAGGACTCTTCCTAGAGCTGGCCAAACAGAGTGATTATGGTAGGAAGACCTTAATCAGGGAGGTGACCAAGAACCCAACTGTCACTCTGCCAGAGCTCCATTGTTGCTTTGTAGAGAGAGGAGAACCTTTGTGAAGGACAACCATTTCTGCAGCACTCCACCAATCAGGCCTGCAGGGTAGAGTGGCAGATGGAAGCCACTCCTCAGAAAAAGACACATCACAGTCCATTTGGAGTTTGCCAAAAGGCCTCTAAAGGACTCTCAGACCATGAGAAACAAAAAGATTGAACTTTTTGGACTGAATGCCAAGCATCATGTCTGGAGGAAACCAGGCACTGCTCATCAACTACCCAATACCATTCTTATAGGGAAGCATGGTGGTGGCAGGATCATGATGTGGGGATGTTTTTCTGCAGCAGGAACTGGGAGACTAGTCAGGGTTGAGGGAAATATGACTATAGTGATGTACAGAAACATCCTTGATGATAACATGCTCCAGAGCACTCTAGACCTCAGACTGGGATGAAGGTTTATCTTCGAAACAATGACCCTAAACACACAGCCAAGATAACAGTGGCTCAGGGACAACTCTGTGAATGTCCTTGAGTGGCCCAACCAGAGCCCAGACTTGAACCCCATTGAACATCTCTGGAGAATTAAAAATGGCTGTGTACTGACACTCCCCATCCCCAACTGATAGAGCTTGAGAGGTTCTGTAAAGAAGAATGAGAGAAACTTCCCAAAAACAGGTGTGCCAAGCTTGTAGCATCATACTCAAAAAAAACTTGAAGCTGTAACTGCTGCCAAAAGTGATTCAACATATACATACGTATTGTAAGCAAAGGCTGTGAATACTTATGTATTTTATTTTTTTGTGTGTGTTTTATTTATTTATCTATTTATTTATTTTTATAAACTTCTCACTTCATCATCATTGGGTATTGTGTGTAGAATTTTGAGGGGAAAATGAATTAAATCCATTTTGATTTAACAAGGCTGTAACAAGAAAATGTTCAAAAAGTGAAGCGCTGTGAATACTTTCTGGATGCCCTGAATATATGACTCAGGGAAATGAGTGCAAAGCTCTGAGAATGTGCCTCCGATGAGCTTGAGCTGAGGTCCATGGGGTGTGAGGAGCACATGGTAAGAGTTTAGTACTGTGAGGGGGAGAGGCAACAAGGGGTGAAATATGAGTTCTTCTGAGAAATGACAACAAGCCATGACAGGAAACACTCCACACCATTATAATCTGCACCTCCACCCCCCCCCTTCTCTGTTTCAGCCACAGGAACATCTGCCACCCTCCCTCCACCCATCACCTGTTTCTCAGGACCTTGAGCTCCTATAAATGGCACCTCTTCAGAGATGCAGCCAGTTAGTGTTTGAGCAGCTTGCCTATTTCCTGGCAAAGAAGGCCAGTTTGCTTAAGCTGCTGGGTTTCTCAGACTATTAAAGTACAGGGCTTAGACTGGCTTCTTGTAGTGCCTGTTACACCACAAAAATCTCACTTCAACCTCCAATGTCCTGTAATTTAAGAACAGCATTACAGACTGTGTTTCCCATTTTTTCTGGAAGGATATCAGACTGTGTGTTATAACTAAAAACTACTACATGACCTACCTCCCACCAGTTTCAAACCAAACTCTTCCCCTTATTTCTTCTGGTTCTGACATCCTGGACCTTGGCTGAATTTTGCTTGAGCAGCTTGATAGCATTTGGTTACATGAAGCAGGGTCCCAGGAGCCATTTGGCAATCACAGAGGTGATCTGAAATATATGTACAAATATCTCAAAAGATGTTATGTCAGGTACTATCAAATGGGTCATATACATCATCCCACTTCAGTAGTATTAATCACACAATTGAGAGCAGAAAGTTGAGAGGGCGTCCAGCTATCCATGATAGCTATAGCAGCAAAAAATACTTAACTGGATATCGGTGGGAGAAAAATCCAAATCCAATCCTGTAACTAATCCAGCCTGAAACAGCACTCACACTGTTGATGTCATGTAGTTAAATGTAGCCTGTGTGGGGTAGTAGAGTGTTTGAGAAGTTTGTCCTACTTTTAGATGCTCATCTAGCTGGGATTTAGCATTCCAAATGATATACTTCAGTATGTCTCAACCCTGGACCTGGAGGTACCTGTGCACATTTTAGTGCTTTTTCTGCTCCTGGCACACCTGATTTATCTAATCAGCTCATTAACAAGCCTTTCAGAATTGCAGTAGGTATAAGTAAAGTAGAGAATCCACTAAAACGTGCAGGGTAGGGTTGAGGACAAGCATATGGTATAATGGATATCTGTTTTAGCATTCTCAGAACTAAGTTTACAGTACATGATATTTTGTACATTCTTGGAACTTTTTTCTATTTTTACAGTTTTCTCTCCCTTAACTGACATCCTACTTCAGAACATCTAACATACTAAACATATCATACATTTCAGCACATTATGAATTATGTTGTATTCTATCATTTCTGTGAACAGATGTGCCAAAGATCTTTGCCTAATATTTTATGAATGTTGTATCAAAAAACATTTGTGGTCGGAAGTTCATATAGACTCATCATGGACATGAATGTGAATGTAATATTGGCCTTCCTGTAATTTCTTTGAACTTGAACTGTTTTATTTGTCTGGGTAGGAGAGTGCCCACCAAATCATTTATTTATTTATTGTTTTGGAGGGGGGTTCTAAATGTAAAAGACTTGTACTCAGTGGTGCTGAAAGTTCCAAAACATTTTTTAAATTGCTTCTTAACTTCCTGTAAGTGATTATAAATGATTACAACTAGAAGCTCCCCGTGTTCAAATAAGGGTGTTCAAGCACTTGTTAGATTATGGGGAAAGGAGCTCAATGCAGAAGGATGATTGCATATTTACAAAAGTCAGGAATGTCTCTTAGAGCCATTTCTGAATGTCAGCAGCATATATAATAATAAATATTCATTACAATAAATTAGTTCATTACATATTATAAATACTCAGCAGCTACTAAAAAATATATTTAGTATCTACTCATCTTCAGCACCTACTCTGAAATACTCAGCAGCTCCTATAAATACTGAGTAGTTACTAAGAATTACTCAGCAGCAAATCTAATTACTTAATAACATCTATAAATTAAGTATCAGCTTGGTTTGCAGGAGTAGCTTGGTAGTTGTTAGTTATCATACCATATATGTTTGCTCAACACTAGTACTAAAAAAAGCAACAGAGCACCAATTTCCTACTATTTACAAGTTTATATATATATATATATAAAATATGTTATTTAAAAAATGTTAGTCAAACAATTATATTGCCAGTGCTACAATTTATCATTCTATGGAAACAAATACAATCATTCATTAAAGGAACATTCTGCTCAAAGGTCCATAATTAAATGCAGCATAATTTGCAGCTGGAAAGTTTTAGATTAGTTTACTAGCCTCTGGTTGCAGTTACATCTACAAGCTACTGAGTCACAGCATGCTTTCTGGTTTTGTGCATTTGAATAAATGCTCCAATGTTCCAAACATTCCTCACCATGGGAATCACTAACCAGAGTGTTGAAACTTGTGGTGAAATACTAATGAAACATTAAGGCTTATTTTCTTTTGTAATTAAAGATGTGTCAATGTTATGAGCCAATATCACTGTTAGTTTGAGAAAAAGCCAAGCTCACATAAAGCCAATCTGTATTCTGAGTTTTTGCATAATTTGGATATGAAGCAAATAGACCTGTATGGCCTGCATAAGACTGATGATCCATGACAAAAACAAGACAGATGACAATGTGTGACAAAAACGACCTGCAGCAGCTTGTGAACTTGTTTGAAAGAGGCAATACATGTTTCTTGTTACTTGACCTGAACTTAGAGAAAACTTGTAATGTGTCCTATCATGTTGGTTAGAATATGTTTGTTGATATGGGATATACATCAATCAGCCACAACATTAAATCCACCTGTCTATATTTTTTAGGTCCAAAACAGGTCTGATCAATTGAAGCATAGAAACAATACAGTATTAGTAGAGTATTACATTTTTCTGCAATATGTGCTGCAATAGCTCTTCAGTGTGATCAAACCAGACAGGATGCTCTTTGCTCCCAACACTTATTAATGAGCCTTGGGCGCTCTCACCCGTTAATTGGCTATTCTGAGTACTTTTGTTTTGTACTAATCTAGGGTAACTATAAACATTAAAACTATACATTAAAACATAAACATTTGATCACTTACCAAGACTAATAAACTAATAAATCTCCTCTTCATCTCCATTTATTTCAAAAAATAAAAGCAAAACAAGATGTAGATTTAACATTTTACTCACATTCTGATTTTATGCAAATGTAAAACAATTCATAAACACAAGTGCAAAAACAAAGTTATAGTTTAGTTCAGAGATTTTATGTAGTTATGATTTCCAATTCATGTTAAATTTTAATATGTCTCAAAATATCTAAACCTGCTCTGGTAAAGACATATGCCTTCCTCACTTTCATAAAAAGCAGTAAAATTAATAATCTATAAAATCTGCCCTGTCTGAAGAAAAAGTGAATTAACTAAAACATGTGGTGATCAGATGAATGGAGAGGCAGGATGCTCTCAGGATTGTCTCTGCATCTCTCGCTTGCTCTCACATTCTGCTGTGTAGTGTTTTCATTGTCTCTCTCCGCATATGTCTTTCAACAATTTTCCAGAAATAGGGCTTTGTTGGGCTGACTGTTGTCCTCCCACTGGCCTGCCCATGTTTTGACTGACTGAGCCCTCTGACCATTACCACACCTGCCATCCACATATACATGTAATGTGGAGAGTAACTAGAAGTTTCAATATCCAAAGTGATTAGAGGTCCATGTAAACTCACATTTTACTGAAAGAGAACTAAAAAGAGAGTGAAAACATTGTGGATTTATTACTTACAGGAACTGATACCACACAGGCGCCACAATAGAACCAGTACAAACTCCTGTCGCTTTGCCCAGGCAGCGTCAGTGGAGCTGCTATGAAGTTAGTCAGAGGCTGTAAAACAAAAATTCCCATTAGACAAGGCAATGCAGGGCCGGGGCAACATTAAAGTCAACGACAGCATGTATATCAAGATGTGTAGCAATATGCCCTGTAAATTGAAAGAATTTGGAGTCCTGTACAACAATTTTCTTGTGAAATTGATAATCTCTCCAACCAGTCTGACATACAAACTGTCACTACAACTATCAACTCCTGTTGTGACATGCTCCTTTTCCAGTTACGTCCATGTTTTTAATCTCCCTCAGCTCCAAGCAGTTAAACATCTTATTAATGAGATGGTAAGACTTTTTCAGAGTGTTTCTTGGTACCAGGCTGACCTGTTGCTCTACTGAAGTACTGACGCATTGGGGCACTGTAACAAGGCCATGATGAGCAAGAAGGAATGTTCAGATGTTCTGATGTGGTACGAATAGAAAGGCATTGTTCCAGCTTGGAACCAGTGACTACCATTACCATGACCTAAATATTCCAGTCTTCCACCAGCCATGGTTTTAGGAGTCAAAAAGCTGACTCAAACACCACGGCTGTGTGTCTAATAAACAGCTTCATTTGAAATCACTAGACGTTCTTATCTATATGAAAGTTTGTGACAGAACTGAAAAAACAGATCTTTTGTGACATTAAAGCTCCTGTCTACTGGATTTAAATGTATTAAAAATATGAATACAATAGATTTGCAACAGAATAAGCTTTTACCAGCATTACATTCAATAATTATATCTCAATTGTATTACAATGCTCCAAAAAATCCATGAGTTGTAGCCTGCTCAGAACTGCAAGAAGTGCTCAAATCTCACAATGATTGTCAGAAAAATGCTAACTAGCTATCTGTGCAAGCAAGACCATTCCATTAATTTGGTGGTATAATATTTTATTTAAATGTTTTTATGACTTTGATTCATGTGTTCACTGGATCTGACTGATATAAACATACAAAACATACTTTTAAAGAAATAAACAATGCAAAGGTTTTGCCATGTGCTCATCTCCTCGCATAAAGCTGAATTTCCACCTTAAAAAAAAGTCAGTTACTCTGTTCTCTGTACAAGTTCTACTCCTTTTAAGGTGCAACTGTAAATTTCAGCTTAAACCAATTTAAACAAGCAAGTGTGCAGTTTGGATGTCCAGCAAACTAAGACTGATAAACAAAGCTGCTGCTTTAGAATTGACCCTAGCTCAAAAAATGGTTTATTTAGTAGGATGTATCCCATCGCTCAATAAAAACAAGAAACACTAATTGCTACCATAAATAAATGTAGTAGTATAGGGAAAATGTAGTCCAGCCAGCCAGCAGTGACTGAGATAAAAAAAAAGTCAACATGCTGTTTTTGAACAAGCCTATGAATTATAAAACCATTATAGGATTTACAGGTCCTTTATTTAAAGTGAAGGTAGAAAACAACTTGTTTTTCCCTCACCAGGTGTGCTGTGGACTGAAAAAGCATGTTTTCATTAGTTACACAGTACACAATATTTAGTGATCAAACTTTGAACATTACTGAGTTATAAGTTCCAATATATATAAATAAAAATAATATTCGAATTTTCCTCACATTTCCTTAAAATCAGAGGCATCACCCATTTCTGCTGCGGAAAGCAGCCTTTAGATGAAGTATGTAAAAGAGCTGATGTAAACAGATTGCTAGGTCTGATTGGTTCTTGAGGAGTATATACAAATACATTATAAAAGGGAGACAGTATAAGCAGACAGTAGTAAGAAAAAAAAACCAAAAAAAAACACCTGACTAATTTGGCTAAACTTCAGCAAGTTAGAATTAAAATAAAAAAGGGATTATTTAATAAATGTGAATATGAAAATTTCTGAAATAAGACAAGCAACAAGTGTGGGGTTCAATACTTTATTTCTTTCCCCTCTTTCAAATACACATTTTCCCGATGTTCATTTCCATCCAAAGGAAAATTAAAGTGAGGTAAAAGTGCTGAGAGAAAAAAAAAAAAGAAAAAAAAAAAAAAAAGAAAAAAAGGAAAGAAAATCAAAATCAAATGGCATTAAAGAAATATCTTCATAGTCCTTGAAAATCACCAAGCTGACAAATAAGCTCTTTCCAATGAAATTCAAAAAGAATATATAGTGCAACACTTCCATATATTAACCTTTTCAACACACAATCATTGGCATCGTCAGACAAACAGCAGATCGAAAACAAAATGAAAATGTAAACAGCATCTACTGCAAATCTCACAAATTATCCAGGACTGCAGCATTGGAGCTTCTAAAAAACAAGGCCCTCACACTTTAGACCCTCATCCTAGCCCAGGAAAACACTAAACAAATAATAAAGGTAGAGATGCATTTCTGCATTCAAAGCTGTAGTGCAACATACAAGCAAAGCTTCAACATATTTAGACACCTTCATCCATAGACAGGAAAAAAATGTCAGTATTGGGATTTTTTTTTTCAGGAATTGTAGCTTGGGCGAGAGAAAAGAAGAAAAAAAAGGGGGAAAAACCCCACACAACTAAGTTTCAAAGAACAAAACGCCTCTGCATTACCAATACACTTAGCACAACCCCCTAAATGCATCGGTTTCCAACTCTATTTACAAAGAAACCTAGTGCAACGAGACCTGAATCATGTTTAGGAACTGCCTAGGTCACAAGTTCTCAACCCTGGTCCTGGAGAACCCCCGGGTCCTACATATCTTGGTTGTCCTACTCCAACATACCCACGTCAGCTCAGGAAAGGCTTGTTAATTCATATTAGTTAGATCAGGTGAGCTGGAACCAGGAACAAAAACTCCAGGATATGAAGGGGAGGGTGTATTCCAAGACTGAGGTTGGAAACCACTGATTAAGGAGCTAGTTGTGAGCAGATCCATGAAATACAGCAGGTTTGGCATCTACTGATCAAATCAGTGGTCTCATACATATCCAGGGTGGATTGAAAACACTGACATTCATTTGCAGAATCTGGCCAACAGATTCTCCCAAGGCCTCTTTTAATGGGACCAAGACCAGCAGATAGCCAAAGAAACAAACACAGAAAGCAGAAACACAGACAGCATGCTCATAACATATATACTCCACTAAACATACATCCTGGGTCACACTAGAAGACATTGAGTAAAGGCCACAGTTTAAGTTCAATGAAACCAATGTCATGTCTCCCTGAGAGTCTTGTTTCTCAGAATTTAGAGCTTCTATGCTTCCTCAGCTTCCTGGGTTAGAAGGACTTTTAAAGTGCATCTATTCACTGGGGTGTTCGAGACATTCAGTTACAGATACAGCAGTAACTGCGCAATGCTCTATGCTTTGCTTTTGGTGGTGGGGTGGGAGGTGACAGCGTTGTTAAAGCACACAACTTCAGGACAAGCAACAATTACTGGAATGACTAGACAACTAGGTTTGAAGTAGGACAGCAGGATGTGAGGCATGACCACAGATGACGACACTGTTCACATTATACCAAAAAGAACCTGGATCCATAAAAAGGTCCCCCTCCACAAAAAAGGCAGCATGATTGGGAAAGTCCACTCAGTCTATACGCTCAAAAAAACTGCCACTAAGTCAAGGCACTTGCAATTTGTTGCTGGTTCAAACACTGGTCCATATGCTACATTTCTAATTCCTACAAACAAAAACAGTAACTGATAGTTAGAAAAAAAAAAAAAAAAAAAAAAAAAAGACCAGGTTCAAAATGCTCTGACCCAGGGGTGTGACCGGGCCTGCAGAGGCTACTGTGACCAATCTCCCACCCTCCCAAAGTCTGTGTGTGAAGCAGATAAGAGGCCGAGTCCAGCTCTCCAGATTATCAGAGCATGTGCCTGTATACACGAATCAGCAGCAGCTGCATAAGCGCAGAGCGAGCTGAGAGGGGGAAAGGAAAAGCCTTGGTAAAGGCCATTGGGGCAGCTGTTAGCCATTACATAAGAGCAGCCAGAGGGATCTCCACCATTCCTCTCCATGTGTCAAGTGAGTGCAGAAGAAGGCCTTTCAGGCAGGCAGTGAAATCTAGGCTTGCAAATCCATGCTGCTGTTAACTACTGTCTGATGATATATAAATTAACCATTTGAAATAAAGAGCTCAAACATTTGAACTTGATAATTAGTCTGGGTAGAAGCTGCATGGAAGACTGACGGCAAAAGAATTAGCTTAGAATGGAGAAAGAGACACCGACACTTAATCTGAATCAAAAATGTGTGTGAGAAACCTTTCACATCAGTGGCAGAATCCATAATCAGAATGGAGCAACGTTTCCATGAACATGGCCCTGCCTCAGCTCTTCTTCTATTCTTAACCAGACAAGGGTTCCCAGTGTGCGTGTTCACTCCACACGAGGAGGAACATGACACACGCACATGTAAGGTGGTCGTCACAGCAGAAAGCATATCCTACCAGCTCTGGCGTATTCCCAGCCCCTCACCCCCCCAACCCGTGCACCTCACCAGATAAATTTAGAGTGCTGTGACACTGGTGTGGAGTCTCGTTACAGAGCGATGCAAAGCCTGCTAAGGATCGTGATAGACTCAAGAGGACTGCACACCCAACACCTTACCCTTTTAAGGAAAGGGACAAACCTGCTCACTCATACTGCTCACTCGCTCCTTCTCCCTCCCTCAGTCACTCACCCCTCATACTTTCATTTATAACTGGCTTCCATTTGTAGGTCACTCATTCAATGGTAGACCTATTCTGGCTGCAGCAGACATAGCCAAAACCCTACCTCATTTAGCACTGTCCATTTCCATCACAGAAACGTGGTCTTGAATGTCTCTGTACTACATGCTCTTACCATGTTTAATGACTAAAGCATGACTCTGAAGTTACAGCAACTGACTGAACAAGTTTACAGGTAGCAAATGTATAGCAATTGAAAGCGTGTACTAGAACACTAAAAATAACCAACAAAGAATGCATGAGAAGAGCAAGACTGAAGAATACCATGAATGCCATGTTCACAATACCATTAACACAATAACATCTGTAACCACCAGAACAGACGCATGCAGCTTCCTTCACCCCACTGTAACTGATTAGTTGAGCAACAGGAACAGTTAAAAATGCTCATTAAGCCCAAGGCTATTAGAAAGATTAGCAGCTCACCTGTGGTTATTAAAAAGGGGGAAGGAATGAAGGGGACCAAAGAAAAACAAACCCACACAAAAAACCCTCTTGATAGCACATTGGAATTTGCTTCAAGCCAGTGCTCATGTTTTTCTCCCCAAAAGACTTTTATATTTTTTTCCAATTTACATTGAACAGTTTTTAAGCTTTTTTTCAGATTTTTCCTTTATATTTTACCACAAGAGAAGAATCAACACTGTTCCTCAAACTTTAGTTTCCCCCTGAAGATTAAAGATTTCGTATTTTCCACCATCTTTGTTGGAGGCATTAAGGCACATTAACAATTAAGCCTGAATTACTTCCATCAGAGACACAAATATAGGAAACAAACCAAATTTAAAGGAGAACCAGCAGTATATAATGTAATCTACGCACTAAAATACCACTTTGGATCTAAAGGTAATGACCCTTCTGCAGTTAAGAAATAAGTACCCCCCACTCAAAAAGAAAGAGGAAAAAAAAAAAAAAAAAAAAAAAAAAAAAAAAAAAAAAAAAAAAAAAACACAAAACAAAGCAAATTGTCCTCTTAAATATATATTTTATGCTTACAGAGGAAAACATCATTTAAGGCTCAAAGGCCAGACTTTATATATTTATTTTCCTCCCCCAAGAACTAAGCATCTCCCATCAAGTGTCTTAGTTACACGGCAGCCATGTTGGAATGGACTGGTTACACGAGGCCACATAATAGTTACTGAAGTTCAAGTCCCTGACATAAGGTGCCGGCTGATAGTAGCAGGTGACACTGGATGCATCTGGTATGGCATTTTGTTCTGCCAATACCCGGAACGCTGTGAGTGAGATGAGGTTGAGCGTCTGCCTCCTTTCATGTCCCATAAGGCACACTGTGCTCTCGTTCACAACCCGCCGCAGGATCATGAGGTAGTCATACTTGCTCTTCTCCTCACCCACAAAGTGACTGTGCAGATAAGCCTCCAATTTCCTCTGCTGCTCACTGATGTCAGGAAAATCAATGAAAAAACGAGAGCACATGTAACGCTCCAGGGCTTTAAACTCTTCCTCATCCGTGGGCCTGAAGTCCCGCACCAGGAGATTGCAATACTTTAGTAACCCACCGCCACGGATCTCCTCTGGCCTTTTGGTGGCAATCAGCTTGTTCCTGAGGTGATCCAAAGCAACTGCAAAGTCACCGTACACACTCTCCCCAACCACAGTGGGATGGAAATGCTGAGACATGGGGTTTTCTGAGAAGTCATAATACGAGAGCAGAGAGTCCAGAATAATCTGGAAGGAGTCCACACTGAACTCGAACTGCCTGCGGATCGAGTCCACGAACTTGAGCTCCACATTTCGCCCGTTGTTGTTGGACAGGGAAATGAGGGACCAGCGGTCCTGCTCAGTGTAGACTTTGACCAGTTTCTGCACATAAGCCTCCTTCAGGGTCATGGGTGTGATTTTCTCCTTGTTTACCCCCTCTGGCAGGAAGTCTAACAAAGTGCCCAGCACCACGTCTTTGATGAGCTGGAACTGCGCTTCCTGGGGGAGGTCAACTCTGAAGATGATGTCCAGATCTTTGTAGCTCCAACCAATGTCTTTGACCAGGACGTGGCTGGCTGTGGAGCCATTTAAACGGATGTCTTTAACCTGAATGCCCCTCTGCTCCAGTCGAGTACGCACCATCTGCACAATATCCTTCAGACGGACCTCAAGGGTGGGAAAGTTGCCACGACCGTGGACCGGCACTGCCTCAGTCAGCACCTCGTTCAAGCGGCTCACCTGGTCCCAGGTGAGGACGCTGTAAGACTCACTCTCACTGCTGGTTGATGCTTCAGCCATGTTTGCCTTGCTTGATATTCCCTCAGACAAACTGCAATAAACAAAGGAATGAAAACAACAATTAAATTTTTCACATCTTCAAAACTAGTAGTGAAAAAATAATGAAGCATAGAGTAAGCTCCAATAATTCCAAACAAACTTAGAAGTTACATAATAAAAGCACATTACATTAATGCATGACAAACGGAAATAAAATACATAACTAAAAAATAAATAAATAGAAATAAATATGTATTAATAAAAAAAACAAGGTTAAACTAAAAATAAAGAAAGGGGAAATAAATAGAGTTAACGGGGGAGGGGACGGCGGGGGGTTCTACCAAACATATCGCACAACAAACGAACTCCATCACTCATGACTTTATCGGGACTATATTCTTTAAGGGACACCATATCCAGACGAATTACGAGCGACAAAGCAGCTTGGACAAAACTCTCCCTCACGATGATAAAACTGTTGCCTTTGGATCAGAGCAGCAGAGTCTCTGAAAAGAAAGTCCTCTGCTGAGCCGCCAGTTTCCAGAAGCACACCGCAGCTTTTAGCAACAATAGACAAACCAGACACAGCAGCGGCCCACTGTTTACAGCCCATCACAAACACAATTAATTCATATACAATACATAAAATACATAATGAATAAATAAATAATATTAAATAAAAATAAATAAATACTAAATAAACATATCAATAACAAATAAATTAATAATAAACAACAACAAATTTGATAAAAAACGAGTAACAGAACCCGCTGTAGTCGAGCTGCCCCCGAACACGAGTTGAGGGTGCTCACTTCCCACAGAACTCACCAGCGTTCGCGAGTTAAACGAGTTAAAGTCGCACAATAAAGAGTTAAAAGTCCTGCGGGAAGCGCGACCAGCACGCGCAGCTCTCCGGCTTTAGCGAGGCAACACGTGACGGTTTCCACCGCCGCTCGCACTGGCTTCATGTCTAAATCTGACAGCCGCGCTTCTGCCCTTCTGTCTCGGCTTCAGCTACATCTCAAACAACCCTCGTTACCCCTGACCAAACACTGACCGACAACTTCTACCAGCCTGAACACAGACGAGCAACCAAACACAGCGAAGGACCGCACCTGCAGCGACCCGTCAGTCCACTCCGAGTTCTCAACGCGGAAAGAAGAACAGCACGCGCACTTAGACAAGCCTTAGTGCCCACACCTCCGTCCATCCGTCCATCCGCCCGCTCGCTCACGCTCTGCTGCTCATAAAGACTCCAGCACCTCTAGGCTGAAGAGCTGCACCGCCTTCTTTTAAGCCGAAGAGTTCACTGGGTAAATATAACCCCACACCGCCTTCCTTCACGCCGCACTATATTTCTGAAGCCGCGCTGCAGCGCGCACCGCAGGCAGCTCCTTTCCTGTGCTTAACCCCCGCATTAAGGTGCGACAGAGTGGAGGGCGTATTTAGCACGCACCGCTCGGGCTCAGGTTCCTCACCTTCTCGCTGCTGAGTTTTAAAAAAGGACACGATTCTCCTGCCTGGTATCAATGCGCGCTGCGGCCATGTGATTGGCTGAGCAGTTTTTTTGCGTTGCCCGGCAACCGTAGGCGCATGTCGGACTTCAGTGAGCATGTGGAGGAGAAGAGCTGAAGAGGCGAAAGTCACCGCTGTGTCTGAATGTGGACAGTGCAGGACGACGTGACGATTTAAGGCCTAATAAAGGATTTGTGATTGTGGGATGGGAGGCGCTGAATGGCTTGGAGGTCTCCTTACAAGCCCTACATTCATATGCTTGTTGCCTTGCTGTCTAAGAATTCTGTACAAGGAGGCAGCATTACTTACATTTGAGACAGCCATGTTAGACAGGTGGTTTCCTGTCATAGTGAAGATAGCTTCAACCACACTGGATTGTTGAGGTGAATTGAGTCTTTAATGCTTTATTGAACAGTGTATAAAATGCATAAAAAATATTTGGTAATTAAAAAAGCAGAGTTACAAAAAGAATATTACAGCAGTGATGGAAAGAGATCAGATGAAATACTCCTTTGTAATCTTTAATTTGTCCCGCAGTGGGAAAATTCACATTGTTAGCAAAGGGATAGCAAGGCACTCAAACAAGAGAACACAGTAAATAATAAATAATAAGATCATTATTTAAAGATTTACAGGTAACTGCACGTTGGGAAATGGAAGACACAGCTGAAATGGAACAGCACGCTGTTATGTTATATTTAAAAAAAAATGAGGTGAAGTGTTTGAGTATTAATTAATTGCTAAAGTTTTTTATGAACTAAGAAGTGCATATACATTTCAAGGTCCAAAAAGAGGAACAAAAATAAATAAATAAGGACTTATTTTTGAAAATGTGTATTTAATATTTGGTGAGTGGTGTATATAAAATGTTGGTGAGTTAGTTCTACGTTCTATGACATTTGTGTGCTCATGTTTGATGTGATGCATTAAGTGTGTTTCAAAAGATGAAAGCTTAAATTCAGGAGTTCTTGTCAAAATACATGGGAACATAATATTTTTAATCATGTTTAGTAATACCTGATGTTTTCACATCAATATTATCCAACAAGATATCTGCATCTAAAATATCACCAAATGAATGAAATTTTAAAGATCAAGTCTATTATTTTTAGGATTGTATGTGTGTCCCTGTTTATAGAAGATATATTCATTTAATATTTTTTTTAAAATGTGTGCATTCCTCAGTAGGTCTTATCACCCCACCACACTTGTTTTGTAATAAGTACTGTTGTTTAAAATGGCTTCACAAAGAAGAATATATGGATCAGCCTACATTGAATTGATTGACATGTACAAGTTCAGGAACGTGACCACATATAGAAATGCTGCCATTTTAGGGTGTAATTTACTCTACAGCCACATACAATCTTGTCATATTTTATTATGAATATGGCTTTGATGCTTGAATGCAAATGTCATTATTTTAAACAAATTATGCCAAGTGTGAAAATGTTTTTTGGAGTATATATTTCATGTTCAGGATGTTTTGTTCAATTGTTAAAATCTTAAAAAAATGTAACACAGTAATGGTGTCTATAGAGTGGTCCAGTCTGTTTTCATTGGGAAGCTCAACAATCTGTGAAATTCTTTAGGAATTAAGTTTAGAATGTTTTCTTTCTGATGTTCTTTATATCTGCAATGTATTTTTCCATACTTACCAGGGGTTTATTTCATTCCTAAATGCCTACAAAACCAATACTGATTGGTCATTATACATTCATATAATTGAATAGTTGCATCTATAAGGAAGTGTCCAATTGCAGTGGTATTCAGAAAAAAGATAAATGTCACCAGGAACAATAAATGCTAAAACAGTTGACTGATTATGGGCAACATTTATTGAGCTTGACATACAGACATCTCAATGCAGAGTTGTATAAGTTCCTAATGGTGTCCTATGATAATCCATCCCATGCTGCTTAAATATTCTCATTCAGTTCCTGCAGATGTGTGGTAGGTGTGGCGTGTTGATAATGCATCCCATACTTTGAGGATATGTCTGCCAATGTGACTGGCCATTGCATAGTATCTGTGTCTGGAATAGTAAACCAGAGTGTGCATTCTGAAAAGTGGCTGTCAATGTACCTGTAATGAAAAACAAAGGTGATCATGCAAAGTAAAATAAATTACACCCCATGCTATGAGCCCAGGCTTTCTAGACATGTGACACTTGACAACAAACTATTGATCTTGGTGCTGACCATACAGATTTGTTGGTCAAGTGTTGTCACTAAAGATGATCTGCTGCCATTCTGAATGACTCCATGACAGTCTATCTTGACAGTACTGCAGTCGTCCAACTGATCGATTCCTTGTCCATTTTTTGATGAGTGTAAATGAATATAAACACTTATGTTGTGTTAATGTTAATATATATAATGTTAACATCAGGGTTAACACTGCAGACTTTGAGCAGAAAGTCCAAAGGCCATGTTGAAGGGCCCAGTAGTGGAAGCATGGTGGTTAGTGGACCCAATTATCAAGCAGACAACCATGAGAGTAATATCTCTGTATTCTATCCACTAAGCCACCACTACCATGTTAGTGGTACACTGGCATTGTGGTCTGTATGAAAGAGGGAATGGGCTGTGCACTAATGAAACTCCCCATTACAGTTGCCTGACTGGGTCTAGTTCTTAGAAATGATCCCTTCCTCTCAAACATTATTTGCCTGCATTCAACATTCTGCATTATGTTTTCTGTTTCTCACATTAAACAAGTGCTTCTCTCATTGCTGCACAGAAACGAGCTGAATGAAACTCTTAGGAAAAAGAAAGGGGACTTTGAGAAAGAAAAGAGAAATCATTGGAACGTCCCTCAGTATTCAGCAATGCTGACTCATATAGTAAAGGTTTTTTACTGCATCTACTAATGTTCTCCGTTCCATTTCCTCTTCAAGGGTAATCCTAGGGTCGCCCCCATACACATACTACGTACTCTGGCTCTTACTCTCTCTCTCTCTCTCTCTCTCTCTCTCTCTCAGCCCACAGTTTCCTTAATGTGCACCGCAGATGAACTAAAAAAAAAGGTGTCATGTGTTACATTACCAGAGATGAGTTTTAAACTTCAGTGTAATGGGCACAGCTTCTTCGCATAGCACGATCAATAATGTTCAGACATATAAATGCATTCAAAACTGTGGCTGTGGTGAAACACAGAGCTGTGGAGCAGTGGAAATGTTTTCTAGAATGATGTTGCTCAATCCAATACTCAGTTTAGATGAGTTTGGGATCCCAAAATGTAGTATAAGGCCCTCCCAGTTTTTTTTTCCATTTTACAATGAATTGCCCTCCAGAAACGGGCCAAAAATAACCCAGGCATTTCTTCTTCACCTGAATTTCTTCCTTTCCCTTCCTTGGAGATTCAAGTTTTTTTTTCCCCCACAGTCATGGTTTCTATGGACCACAAGTGTGAGCTTGATCTCATTCAAGCCCTGTGGGACATACTGACATCCTCACAGGTCAGGTTGTCAGATTTCTTCAATGTGGAAAGCCCGTTTTAATTAGTGTGAACTGTGAGTAAGAGGACAAATCATTTGTTGCCTCAAAACGAGGGTATATGCAGGAAACTGAAGATGCTTTAGGCACAGGAAGAGTGGCCTCTGACTCATATATTGCTGCACAAGACAGCAGATAAACATGCTTTCATGGGGAAATGACTGTCAGTTAAGATGAGATATTGTTGTAGGTGACATTAATAAAGTGTTATCATGACGGAGGAAAAAAAAGTCATTAAGAAATGAGAGGAGAGCCCCCCAATTACAATGTTACATAGGCAAACACTGATTACATCATCACACCCCATTGGATGAAAGAGAGAAAATGAGTCATCATACAGGACATCCTCTGAGAGTCACACTTCATCACGAATGTATCAATCAAATATGCTCCTGCAAATAGAACCAAGCTGTTATCATTCTAGCTTATGTTCCAAATGATCTTGGAAGAGTGATTGAAGACTGCTTCAAACTGCGATGTGAGTGACACCTATCATCAGAGTCCTACTGATCAAACAAGCAGTCATCTGTGTTCCAGATTAATGTGTTGTTTGGTGATGTTCAGAACTCTTGATTAGGACAAAATCCAGTGAGCTCAAAGCATGACCAGATGCAGACCTATGAACTTTAACAAGCAGTCTGGAGCACAGATGCACAAAACAAGACAAACAAACCACAAGAAGACACTGAAGGGAGGAAAGAGGGAGAGAGGGAGAGAGAGAGTAAGAGAGAGTAAGGAAAGCAAACGCAGACCAAACAATGGTTTGTCCAGAGGTGAACATTTAAATACTCAGGAGAAGCTGCGCCACCTGCTGCAGCTGGGCTCACCGCCAAGTGGAAGTGAGTCACTGTCCATACCATGGATGGTTAACCATCAACCATTAACACATTAAACACACACTGGAGGATACATACGCACATACACTCACCCACAGGCCATTAACACATTAAACACTTCACTACATTTGCAGATGTCCACACAAAACCTTCTTTTCTCCCTCCACTTTCTATCATCTGACTCACAACAGCATATTCATAAGCTACCTTCCCTCTGTGACCTCAACAGGACAGCTCAGCTGTACTGGTTATCAATTACTGTCCTCACTGCAGAAACATCACATCATCTCCTGGACAGGCTGGATGGAACCTAGCCATCGAGGTCTTATTTAATGGAGAACATTACTTACCATTTGATTGTAGGTTGTGAGGCATGCACATTCTTGGCCTTTTACTACATGGAACATAAGCATGAAAAGATATTATGACACGTGGAGCTCACTAGTGATGTCCCACTCTGAGGTCAAATTAGGCATGTTAACCAAGTAAATGGCATCTTAATACAACAGGATTAAGATTAAGATAACGAGTATGACATGCATTAAAAAGAAAGGGGTAAAAAAAAATACCACAGGCACTGGGCTAGGAAAGCTAAATGGCACTGGGTTAAATGCAGCGATCCTGAATAATCATTACTATTTTTGCTGAGACCAGAAGCAAGAACATTTCTCTGCTCCATACAACTGTGAACACAGTTATAATGGATAACAGATAAACCACACATTTGGAAGTTTGTTTATCAAGGGCTTTTATAGAGAGTTTATCTTCTTGTTGTTAAAGTAACAGCTTTTGTTCTTCTGGAAAGGCTTTACAGTATGGATACAGCATGCTGCAAAATTGCTGTTGGCTATATTCAGACACAAGAACATTACTGAAATCAGGCTCTGGTGTTCCTGATCAGAGTTGGCAGGAAATTGGAGGAAAAATTGGGACATATTTTAAGAAAACAAACATCAACAACACCAAACAAACCTAGTCATGGAAGTTAACTGTCCCAGCAGATTTTAGGCTATGTTCAGACTGCAGGCAAATCTGTTCTTGGGTGAGACTCCTAACACTACTCTGGCCCTCCTCTGTACATGAGTAACCTTGTAAGTTGCTATGGATAAGAGTGTCCACTAAATGCTGTAAAATAGACATGACAAAATTGGATTTGGGCTAGATAGCCCCTACATTAATACCTAGTTTAACTCAATAATGAGTTGATAATGAGTTAGTCTATTTAGACTAGTTGCATCAGGTGTGCTGGGTGCAAGGTAAACAGAGGTCCCCCAAGACTTGGGTAGACAAATACTGTTCTGGACTACACATGCCACTCCAAAGCATTCCAGAGGTACTGAACAGTGATCCATCATTCAAAAGAGTGCATTCCTAAAGTCCAGTCCTGGGGAGTGCGTGGCTTAATATCCATCTAGCCATTGCAAATGGGAATACAGTCAGTCTACTGCCAAGCACAGAACTCTTCAGTCCCTGTTCAGAATTTTCAGCAGACTACCTTACTTAGTATGAGCACAGAAGGTCAAGGCTTCCCCAGAGGAACGTGACCGTCTGGCCTCGTCCTCCACCACCGATTGGTTTAATACCTCCAGCCTGAATACCTCCAGCCCCATCCTGGACAAACCAGAACAGCTAAAACAGCTATATGACTAATAACAAGCACACCAACCACAACAACAGACACTGGAAAGAAGGGTTCACTTTATCAGATCATTGATAATGTCCAATGTCCGTTTGTGAACAGCCCTTCTAATAAACATATTCAGCTATTTTAAGTTGCACCTAGTATTGCCAAAAAATGGTCTGTCTGGAGCAGACATGCGTAATGCAAAGTTGGGGCTAGAGGACTGTAAAGCCCCTAGCACTGAGCTGTGGAGCAGTTGAACTGTGTGATCTGGAATGATGATGCTCAATCATGTCCAAATGCTCTGGGGGTGAGGTGGTGTGGTGTTTGACCCTATTAATGCTCACACATTCTCACAGCAATGCCCCCAAACCTATTAAGAATGTTTTCCCTGGGCAGTAAAGACTAAACATTTAATAGCCGTGATTTCAGAAGTAACAATGAGTGAGCAAGTGTCTCAGTACTTTGGTCAACATAGTGTAGATTGTGGTCTTCATTAAGGGTGTAAACAGATGACACTGCTCTTTCCCAGATGCAATACAGGTACTTACCATCTCATGGGAAAAAATCCAATAATAAAATAAAATAAAAACAACATAAACTACATAAACAGCAGCTAATCAAAATATGTCCACAAAATACATTACACACAAATCATTCTCATGTGTAATCACCATTCAGATGTTTTCAATAAAATACATTTTATATTACTAATATTTTAGACTTGTGCAACTTTACAGTGGTCAGCCTGTAGAACAGAGGGAGGGAGGGAGGGAGGAAGGAAGGAAGGAAGGAACAGAAAAGCGAGAATATAAGAATTTCAATTCAATTTAATTTTGACCACCTATTTGTTTCTATCCTCACTGTCCATTTAATCAGCTCCACTGACCATACAGGATCACACTCTAGTTCTATGATTACAGACTGTATGGTAAATAGAGCTGATAAAATGGACAGTGAGTGTAGAAACAAGGAATAAAATCTTTCAAAATTGACTTTCATTTTTGAGATTCACGGCAGTGCCAAAATTTAACAGGTCTACTGAGCACAATGACAGGATTACAGGAAAGGTGCTGGAATGTGGAATTTGTGAAAACACCTGTAATGCTTGTGTATGAGTGCAGAGAGAGAGAGAGAGAGAGAGAGAGAGAGAGAGAGAGATAATGACAGCGATCAGTCTTCTATCATTTGCAGAGGCTGCCTATTGACCCATCTGGTTCAAAGTGACCTTGGCAGCATGTTTTGCTGTGTCCACTTGTCCAGTGCCAGCTCTGCCTCCTTATCTTTCTCTCTCTCTGTTAGCATTCACACAGATCATGAGTGCACTGTGACACAACAAACTGTGCTGACCCACAATCTTTCATCTGCCCACTGACCTCTGTGCATCGTACAGCTGAGACACCTAGGACACAAGAAGACATTGAAACACTTCCTCATATGCAGTGCTTCTGTCTTCACTCACTCGGAATTTGTACACACATATACACACACCCAAGGTCTACACCTGTCTCAGATGCAGACTCAGGTAGGTAAGTCAACAGAGTAATCTTGAGGAACCTGTAAATATTTGAAGATATTATTTAATCAGGACACATCATCAAGCTGCAGGTGGGCCAGCGGATCAGTCTTCTTTAGGTGGTACTACTTCTAAGGGTGGTACTTGGCCACGGTTTCAGGACCCACCCATCAAGGGGTGAACAACAGGAGTGCAGCAGAGTCCACCCATCTGAAGGCTCTAAATGTCATCTGCTGACCAGATGATATAGCAGGGTCAGTTAAAGTCATTGGGGTGAGCTGTTTGCTAGCGGAGGTCAAAGGGCACCTAGCTCACAGGCTCTACTTCCTCCCTGTGCACGCCAGAGCTGCCAGTTATCCAGCCCATCATGTCATGTCACTGTCAAACTAAACCAAACATGAATGCATGAGGGAGGAGGCCAGCCAAGATCTGTCTCGTTCATTACTACTGAAGCAGAAAAGGAGAAAATCAAGCAGAGAGCAGGGCACAACCAACACAGGCTGAAGCATAACACACATTGGTGTTTTGACAGCAATCAGACAGACATTTCTGAAAATTCACCCTGAAAAACCTTTGTACTGAAGTGCTTAAGGAGTGACACAATACAGATATTTTATTAATCTTCTAGCTGCCTGTAACATAGCATGACCTTTAATAACTTGAGAGTATTCAGAACTCACAGTGAGAGCTAGTCAAGCTGTACAGCTTTCACAGAGGGGGGCTGTAATACAGCTGTAATGCAGCATTGTAACTAAGCCTTTACGATGAAAACAATTGGATCTTGGTCGAGGTCATGTGATGTTTGGCTTTTTTCCCCACCCAAATGATGCATAGTGCAAAGTAATGGTTGATGCGGTTTCAGGGGAGATTTTCAGTCTCTTAATCTTAAAATCTGTGATAAATATTTCAGGATTGTCTGATGACTGTTTGGGGATTCCAGAGAGAACTATATTGCCTCTCACTGCACGTTTGTAGGTTGAAGATATTTTATTTTGAACTTATTATATTTTAACTTAATACATCCCCAATTCCAATGAAGTTAGGATGCTGTGTAAAACATATAAAAACAAAATACTATGATTTGCAAATCCTTTTCAACCTATATTCAATTGAATACGCTACAAAGACAAGATATTTAACAAATATGTTCAAACAGATTAACTTTATTTTTTGCAAATATTCACTCATTTTGAATTTGATGCCTGCAAAAGGTTAAAAAATGTTGGGACAGGGACATGTTTACTACTCTGTTACATTACCTGTCCTTTTAACATCACTCACTAAGCATTTGGGAACTGAGGACACTAATTGTTCAAGCTTTGTAGGTGGAATTCTTTCCCATTCTTGCTCGATGTACAACTTCAGTTGCTCTAAAGTTTCCGTTGTTGTATTTTACACTTCATAATGCGCCACACATTTTCAATGGGAGACAGGTCTAGACTGCAGGCAGGCCAGTCCAGTACTCACACTCTTCACTATGAAGCCACACTGTTTTAACACATGTAGAATGTGGCTTGGCATTGTCTTGCTGAGGTAACCAGGGACGTCTCTGATAAAGACATTGCTTGGATGGCAGCATATGTTGCTCCAAAACCTGTATGCACCTTTCAGCATTAATGGTGCCTTCACAGATGTACAAGTTACCCATGCCATGCCATCAGAGGTGCTGGCTTTTGAACTTTGCGCTGATAAAAATCTGGAAAGTCCTTTTCCTCTGTTGCCCGGAGGACACATCCATGATCTCAAAAAACAATTGGAAATGTGGACTCATCAAACCACAGGACACTTTTCCACTTTGCGTCAGTCCATCTCAGGGGAGCTTGGGCCAGAGAAGCCGGCAGCATTTCTGGGTGTTGTTGATGTATGGATTTTGTTTTGCATGGTAGAATTTTAACTTGCACTTGTTAGATGGAATGACTATGTTCAGGAATGACAATGGAATGACAATGGTCTTCTGAAGTGTTCCTGAGCCCATGTTGTAATATCAGTCACAGAATGATGTCCATTTTTAATGCACTGTCGTTTGATCAAAGGTCACTAGCATTCAGTGTTGGTTTTTGGCCTTGCTTGCAGAGATTTCTCCAGATTCCCAGAATCTTTTAATGATGTGATGCTTTGGGATCAGTGGTGATGTGAGGGCATACACACAGTCTGTCTTTCTTAGTTAAGATGTAATGGGCACATTAAGAACTCAGATGCTTTTCAGAAGATGATGCTCACTCACACACCAAGGGTTTTCCAAGAACATCTCTACTAGATTGCAATACTACATTGGCCTGCACGGTCACCAATTGAGCATTGATGGGACCAGCTGGGATGACAGATTCAACATCCTATGAGTGTGCAGGATCTATAGGCCCAGCTCTGACACTGAGGACAAATGCCATACAGAACTTATATACATCAATGGTAAACCATCTCATCTTGTATTATATATATATATATATATATATATATATATATATATATATATATATATATATATATATATATATATATATATATATATATATATATATATATATATATATTTATAATTACAATATGTAATATGCTTTGTGAACATATTTAGGTTAGAAAGCTCATTCAATTTAAACATCAATTGTGTTTTGCAACTGTTCCAACTAATCCCTCAGTCCTAAAGGTCACACCAGTAGGGTTAGTAAAGTTTGCACTCTTTTGTGCAAGAATTGTTCAAAAAACTGGAGAAGCTGACGTTTTATTAGTAGCAGAGGTGTGTTTGTTGCTTGTGTAAACATAGAAATAATAAGATCTTCTTACTGAGAAGTGACAGTTGGGAGAGGGGTAGTTGTGAAGAGAGAAGGGTGTTTCTAAACTTGTATGTATCACAGCCAAAAAAACCTGTCCTCAAATACTGTAGCCACTGCTGTGCTAGACAAGGTTCTCAAGATCTCAATACATTATAAAATGCAAAGACATAACAGAAAGGATGACTTGGGGGGGAAAGGTATTTGGTGTTATTCTGTTCACTTTTTCGTAACATCTTTATTGAATTGGTGTCACATTTTTAAACATATTTACAATTATTTTCTTTTTGTTCAGTAAAAATACAAATACAGAACACAGCTTTTCAAAATCCGCCCAGCAACAACAGCGATCATGTTGGCTTGGGCTTCTCCCACCACAGGAAGAGGGTGATATTAAAGCAACTGTTAGCAAGGAAAGCAGAGAGAGAAAGCGAAAGAGAGAAATGAAAACACTGAGCATCAGCAGGCTGCTGCTACTGCCATCTGGAGGAGAGAAAAAGGCATGACTCCTTAGGTTGAAACAAATATGAGGCTGAAGAAGCAGACAGGGAAATGAGATCAAATACAAGGGTGACAAAAAAAAATTACGGAGTTCCTTCAGACGGCCAGCGTCACTCAAGATAGCTAGACCAATACTGTCTGCACATCTTCAGCAGACACACAAAACTGGCTTTTCTGACAGCTTTCCTCTTTTCAACGTTAAAACAAACACTCCCTTTTTTTACTAAAAGGGTAAACCTAGGGTTGGATTGTGAATAGCAGGAGTGGTGGGCCATTTTCAGTCTCTTCTGACTTAAAGCTTCTGCCCAAACCCTAAAAACTGTCAATGCTCCTCACACGTGCGCAGTGGATCATGTAATGGGGTGAAAAAAACTAGTCCATCTGAATGAAGATGATGGCTGGGTCTTACTGACATCTATTAACCCCCTTGAAAAGGATCATGATCTAAAAAACTGGAATGACCAATGGACAGAAGCTTGCTATACCTATTCTTAGTCCATCAAGGGCACAACAACAGTACAAGATGTTATTGCTGCTTTGCCATGGATGAGATAGCGTAATCTCTGTGTGCATCATTAGACAATGTGAATGAATTGTTCCAAGGTTTCTGGCAACAGTACAATTTAAATATATGACTTTCTCTCTATTTGAACTTTGTTTACTACATTTAGTGGTGAAACATCTGTTTCACCAATTATAAAAAATAGAGCAAAAAGCACATCATCAGGGGTTGAAGAAAACATTAGCGGAGAAAGAGCTGTGGGCTTTGTCTTTCTGCAGAACAATCACCCAAACCAGCAGACAGCACTATGAATACTTGGGAGGCAAACCAAATACTAATCCAGTCATAGTGTCTATCTTTGACTACGGAGCAGCGCGGACAGGAGCCAGAGCACACAATCCCATATTTGACTGGAGCTGAGTGGCTGACTGGAAATAGACAAGGTGTTTGCCTAATTTATTGGATACAGTAAAGAGAGATTAAAAACAAACAAACAAAACAGATGAGAAGTGAAGAATGGTAGAATTGGAATGAAGATTCTGGAATGAAATAATGATAGTCTCACAGGCAGCATCTGAGCAACAGCAGCAAACATATGCAAATAACCAGTTACCTAACCAACTAATTATGACACACTGAGGGCACAGGAATCTGACTGAAGTGCCACAGTGTACTGAAGACTGAGAGCAGACTAACATAAGAGTGGGGGACAAAGGCAGCATACACTCACTCAGGCTCTCACACACACACTCACACACACTCACACACACACACACACACACACACACACACACACACACACACACACACACACACACACACTCACACACACTCACACACACTCACACACACTCACACACACTCACACACACACACAGTATGAGAGAAGCCACAAACATCCCAGGGTGCCTCTGGCCTATATTCTCCCCATGAAAGATAGAGAGATAGAGAGATACAGATAAGAACGACAGAGAGAGCGAGAAAAAAAGAATGTGGAAGAGATTTCACAGGTTATATCCAATCCTCCACCAGCTGTTGTCTCCCACGGCTCCAGGTCAGAGTTTAAAGTGTGAGAGAGTCATTGGGAAGTCTGGCTGGAGAGAGCCTTTTGTTCTGCTGCAGTGATTAAGCAATGAGTGAATGCCACAAGAGCCGCAGAGTAAAAATGAGAAACCCATAATACCAAGCCCTGTAAAATCCTGGTTCTTCTTGTTCTTCACAGAGAAAAATCAATCTTTCCCATATTTGTCCATCAACTCTGTTACTGGTGCCACTTTCTTTGTTGGCCTGGGCTGTCCTAACTGGCTCTGCCCATACGTCAAGAGAGAGCTGCACAAGCTGTCTGTTCCTCATAGGTGACTTTCAGAGAGGGTGAAAATGTATGAGAGAGATAGAGAGAGATAGATGAGTATTTGGAGTGAGAGAGTTTGTCCTGGTCCCCTCCGCTTGGCAGTCACAACCCAGAACACAGGAGGAGACAGTGGTCAAGTGATTTAAGCCCCCAGCCTCCTCAGCGCAGGCACCTGCTGTCTTTTAGATGCAGAGAAGTCTACAGAGAGAGGGAAGGGGGCAGAGTGGGGGAGAGCGCCACCCAACGAGGGGCTCCTCTATCGATGGTCTTGGCTGCCAGGTAGGGTGACGTTGCCCAGATGCAGGACAGGGAGTGGGTGGGCTTCTGTGTTGAATACCCAGCTTTCCAGAGGCAGCAGGTCATCACTGGAGAACAGCAGATACAGGTACCTGCAGAACAATAGTTGTCACCCACAGCTTTATAATAGCAAATGTATGTTCTGTAAGAATATAAGTCTTATACAACAGGGGCAAGTGGAGAAATGGACTAGCCAAGTATCCTGCTTGCTTTGCATGGTAAACCTATTTTAATAACCATAACTGCTGTGCTGCAATACTGTCAGCAGGTGGCATTAATGTTCAATAAGAATAACATTCCTATAAGCCAGTTTACTAAACTCTGATTTAAGACATCAAATTTTGGATTGTGAGTACACTCTTAAAACTGAAGGTGACTCAAATGGTTCTATTGGTGATGCCATAGATGAACCATATTTGTTTAACTGCTGTGCCAGTATAAAGAACCTTTAAATTACAAAGTTCATCAACATCAAATGAAGATTCGTCTATGGCAGGGGTCCCCAACCTTGCCCCTTTACCTTCCTGCCGACTTTATATTTAACCATAATCCACCGCATATGATCTAACTAATTACTGCCTGATTAGCTGAATGGGTGTGTGTTAGACTTGGATGGGAACTGAAACATGTAGCAAGGTAGCTCTGCAGGAGCAAGTTTTTTTTTAATCCGTGAATTTCTCCCTGCAAATTTGGATATGCTAATTCCCCAACCCAATCATCATATTCACTCTCCCCCATCATATGCAATGCTCCAGACATTAGGAGGGTGAGGAAGAGCACATGGTTCCTCTGATACATATGACGTCAATCACCGCCTCTATTCAAACTGCCGCTATTTGCATCCTTGCTGGGCAGCCAACACGCTCAAAGGAAAATGCCGGGACCCCAGCTCTGACACAATGGCTAACAGATCCCTGTGCTGACCAGCATCACAGAGCGCCATCTACCTACCCAAAGAGGGAGAGCAGGCCATTTTCGCTCTCCCTCGGGATGCAAACCTGTATCATCCCAAGTTAAAACCACATGCTTTCATAGATACATCAAGGGGATCATCAGAAGTTCTAGAACAGTGATTCTCAATACTGATCTTGGAGTACCACTGCCCCCGAGGAGTTTCTCCTAATTCCAGAACACATGATCCAACTAAAAAACTAAATGACTATACGGAATTAGTAGAATTACGGAAGAAAACATTCAGCATCAAGACTGAGAACCACTGTTCTACAGCATCGAACAACTGTGTAAATCATTGAAATTATAACAATAACAGAACATCTAAACAAGTAGTATGCAAAACTACTTTTTTTTACTTTTCCTTTTTTTGCGTAATCTGCCCTTCTTCAACACTGTATATCTCAACATTTCCAATTAAAAACTACTGTATATGAATTATGTGGATTTCAGTTGGAATAAACTGAATTTTTAATTTTAATGCAAAGTTAATTCTCACCATCAAAATATGAATTGGAATACAATCAAAAATATATGACGTGGTTCTAAAATGACTGAACTGGCTCTGAAGTGGGGGAACTGGGAACTGGGAGTGTTTATAGCATCAGCAAACATTATAAAGTGTTAAAAGAATTCAAGAGACCTACTTGAGAGTCTCAGCAAGGAAGAAGCTCTGCTGGACGTCATCATAGGTAGGGTTGGAAGAGTAGACATCCTTAACCCCAGAGAAACCCCCGCTGACTCGGCAATACTTATCTATAGCCTGATGAGAAAAGAGATGCACCTACATGATAAGATTACACAGAAACATGCTGGTTGACAAAGAAACAGTATTATCTAAGACAGACACAAGAGTAAAAGAAAACACCGATTCTTTTAAAGACGCCATCAGCAGGGTTTCAGGACAAAATTGCAGTAACCTCGGCAGCAGCACTTTTTTACCTTTCTAGCATAGGGGAATTCAGACAGGGGACGCTGGCCATCTGTGCCAATAAAGCCCAGCCTGCTGTGGTTCTTCACCTAGAGAAGCACTGCTTCACACAGCTGCTCTGTCGTGGACTCTTTCACCGAGCTCTGCACAACAACAGCTGGGCCCAGCACACTTCCAGCTAATACGTTTAGCACAGACGTACAACTACTGCTACGTCTGCCATCTGAAGCTAACCCACACAATTTACACATGATCAGACAACATGTCACTGGCCCACTCATGCGTATGGCAAGTAGGGATGCATCTCCAAGCCAGCCAACTTCCCCAGTCACAAATCCTGCTTTGAGTATCTCTCATCACTGACTAGGCCTGGTACTGGAATATTTGACATATTGAAGAGGAGATCAAACATTGGGCAATGTGAATATTGATGGTGGTGATTCAGCTTCATCAGAAAAAAATAAAAGTACAATAATGACACTAAAGGGATTGGATAGTTCTGCCAGCAATACTCATTCTTTGCTGTACAAATAAAACATGATTGCTGCTTTCTTATTTATGTTAAAATAAAAACATTCAGCATAATGTTCAGTGAAAATGAGATAAAGCAATATTTTTTGATTTAGGTATCCCATGCTTATCTACAAAAATTGATTAAAATGTATGCTCTATATGAATTAGTTTAATGGGAATAGTTTGCATTTGGAAAGATAATCAAGTGCAAAATCCCAATCAACAAAATTTGGAAACAGGTCATTGGGAGTTGGCCGATTTATGATTTCAGAGGTGTGTTGTGTCTGTTTCTATAGTCCTATTTGAATGGGATTCATTTTACCTGGAGAGGTGGAGTAATGTAATTTTATTACACAATGAATGTGAAGTTTCTGACTGATTCGCATACAAAGTCGAACAGCCAGGGAAGAGCGGAGACGTCAACAGCCGAGGAAGAGCGGAGGCGTGAACGGACGAGACAGAGCGGAGGCGTAAACAGCCGAGGAAGAGCGGAGGCGTGAGCGGCCGAGGAAGAGCGGAGGCATGAGCGGCCGAGGAAGAGCGGAGGCATGAGCGGCCGAGGAAGAGCGGAGGCATGAACAGACGAGACAGAGCGGAGGCGTGAGCGGCCTAGGAAGAGAGAAGGCGTGAGCGGCCTAGGAAGAGCGGAGGCGTGAGCGGCCTAGGAAGAGCGGAGGCATGAGCGGCCTAGGAAGAGCGGTGGCGTGAACAGCTGAGGAAGAGCAGAGGCATGAACAGCTGAGACAGGACACTGCATTAGATGGCCAGTGGCATTTGTAAAGCTGGGAGTGAGGGTTCTTGCCAAAGGAGAGGAGACGCAGATAAGATGATGTCAGGGACACTAGGAAAGAGCAAGAACACAAGAGAGGAAGAACAAAAAGATAAAGAGTGCAAAGCTGCGAGAGAAATGTTTGGGGGGAATTGGACACTGAAACAGTAGGGAATAAAGTGAAAAAGAAAACCAGTGAGTGAGTGAGTGAGTGAGTGAGTAAGAGCAAGAGAGCGAGAGAGAAAACAGTAAGGCACCCAGTGGTTCATCAAAGGGAGTTCCACTGCAGAAGTGCTGCGCTGCACCAGCAGAACAAAGCAGCCCAATCACAGTGAAACAACAATTCTCCAGTTTCAAGAGCACTTTGAAATCCTAATACATGCACAATCAAACATAAATATGGAGAGGAGGAATTTTTTTTTTTATCTAAAATGCAGACTGATGCCCCCGAAAGCTTGAGCAAGAAACAGAAATGAGATAAAAGGATCACATAAAGGCAAAAATACACTTTGGTGCAGTGTGTTCCTCAGAGCTTTACCTTTGCTGCCTCCAAAATGCTCCCACTTGTTGGGAACAAGTCTGCTACTTGTCTGTATGTACATAATGGAGTTGAGAGTGTATACTGACCTGAGCTGCCTCCCAGCCCCACTGCCTGTACTTGGGGTCGTGGGTGAATCGCCACATGTACCAATAGGTCTCGATGACTTCCGGTCTCAGGATGTAATATTTTTCATTCTGCCTCACTGCAACTGCCTCCAGTCCACTGTCAAACTTGAAGGCCTCTGGACCCAGCTTCAGAACTGCAGACACACACAGGCGTTTGGTATTACAAGTAGTTGACCAGAGGACGATGGGGCCCCCCTTGTGAGCCTGGTTCCTCCCAAGGTTTCTTTCTCCAGAGTTTGTCCTTGCCACTGTGGCCCTTTGGCTTGCTCACTAGGGGGTTTATATCTTTACCCTTTGTTCATGTGTTGTTCACCTTTTTATTTTTGATTTCTGTAAAGCTGATCTGTAACATCAGCTGGAAAAAGTGCTATACAAATAAACTGATTTGGTTTGACTACAGCTAGTCTTACTGCTGAATCGTATTCTACTGCAGCTGAGCTCTGTGCTTAAAATTCAACACTCCTTAACCTGAAACCTCAGCATCCAAAAGACTGGTGAAAACAGAAAAACTGACATGCTCTTTTATCAACATATGGTGCTCATACAGTGCTAAAAATAAATGCAAGCACACACACACACAGACAGACAGATGGGATGTGCCTTCAGATTCATTTTGATACCTCAGTTAATGAAAAGATATTCTGTTAAAGCCCCAGGGAACCCAAATCCAAGTTTCCTTTCTAATTAGTTAATTCGATTTTACCCTCATAAACTGTATACCCTACAAACTCTCTTATTCTTTTTGTTTCAGCAACTTAGCAAGCAAACCTTTCGTTTCCCTAGTAAGACTAACCAAGCTAGCAGGGCTGCTGACTTTCGTAGGTTGTTCTTCAAGAAGATCTTCTTCAAAACATCATAATATGAAAGCCAACAGTATGTGAGCTAAACACAGTCTCTATGCCACCTGAATAGTGCCAGTTTCACTCATTTCTCCCGCCACGTGCAACAAGCATAACAGGTCTGGTGTCTGAGACAGGCATGTCAATTAAGGGTGTACTCACATTGCCTAAGTACATTTCTCACCAAAGTTCATTTTGTTTGACTGGTGAGATCACTCCAAACCATGCCCTGAGCATGGTACAGTGAACTGTGCCCAGGCTTGCTGGAAGAAGTGGCCTGAGGCTCAGTTTAGTTGAACTCAAACATGACGTTGATAATGCTGATTTTGTCTTTTCCAAGCAGCATGGTTAACAGGACATCTCTGTGTTGCATACTGGATAGATGCAAAAATGTAAAGGCATGTGACAGGGCCAAGTATCAGTGTGCCCAAAATCTCTCCAAAAGAGCCACACAGAGTCACCTGTCTGATTTGGACTATGCATGTGCATACAGTAAAGTATGGAGGGCAAGAAGCTTCAGCTTTGCAAAAACATTGTGGTGTTCATACAGTAACAACTGTTACAAAACGGCTGTATCCGTTTAAAATTGTGGTAGTTTTAGCAGCATTTCAAGAAATGAACTCAATATTCCATCTGTCTTCATTCAGAATACCAGATATTTTCAAATGGTCTGTATGAGTTTAATATTGTTGTATTGGGTGCTGCTATTCTGCCTGAGGAATCTAAAGTGAGCATTTGACACAGATTGGTTAGGGCAATGTTTCCCAAGAATGTTACTAGAGGCACACCTGCCCTACACCTTTTAGCTTTAAAATACCCCTTGCAGCTCTGAAGGGCATGTTAATGAGCTGATTAGTGAATCAGGTGTTTGGGGAGTACGGTAAGCTCTAAAATATGCAGAGCAAGTGTGCCTTCCAGAAACAGGGTTTAGAAACACTGGGATAGGGACACTTCAACTGAAAAAGACACACAATGACATATGAATGTGTGGGCCCATAACAATAAACACAGGTAATGTGGAAGGAGGACAATCAAGCTTTGGCACAGTACAAGGCAACCAAGTCTAGTGTGAGTACACCCTAACTGCTTATGTGAATATTAGACCACCCACACAATTTACACAGAGGTATACATTTCTTTCAAACTTTGAAAGATGCTGTAACATTGTTTAGTGTTATAATGTTAAAAATATCACTTCTTTAAACTGTGCTCTATGGAGGTGTTTGCCTGATAATGAAGCATTGTAGTTTTTGCCCATAATTAGCAGCAAACATACATAGATGCACATTTGAAGAGGGTATATTATTCAAAAATGACTTTGAATCTTTTAGTCACTGTGGGTTAAACCAGCATTGTTTCTTGCTGACTAAGATGTCATGAACAAGAATGCTGAATAAGAATGCCCCTTTAGATTAATTAATGAAAGCAAACACACAAAACCTCATCTAGAGATTTATCAGCATTTTTGGGGCTGACAGATCTGTGCATGGTCTCCCAACCACATTTCAAACACAGTCTAACTCACTGTGAGAGCTGTAAATTCCCAGAGAATTACACTGTGTAGTTTAAAGTTCTGGACAAAGCTGGGCTGAGTGATGTACTCTACAGACGGTTATCTGGTTCGTAGTGTTAAATGTATTTCCTCTGCCTTCTCCATGAGAGTTGTTTTACATATGCGAAAAATGTGGTTTTGAGACATTCTATCTTAACAGTAAGGGGATTTCAACACTGCAGCAATTTGCAAAATACAGTGCACCCAGAAATTATTCACAGTACTTAACTTTTTGCACATTTTGTTATGTTACAGCCTCATTCCTAAAAGGATTTAATTAATGTTTCCCCTTCAAAATTCTACACATAATACCCCACAATGAAAAGTGAGAGTTTTTGCTTGAAATCCTTGCAAATGTCAAGCAAACCCAACGGTCACTCTGACAGAGCTCTGTGGAGAGAGGAGAACCTTTCATAAGGACAACCATTTCTGTGGCACTCCACAAATCAGGCCTGTATTGTAGAATGGGCAGACAGAAGCCACTCCTCAGTAAAAGGCACATGACAGCCTGTCTGAAGGATTCTCAGACAGCATCATGTCTGGAGGAAACCCAAGCACCACCTTGCCAAAACCATTCCTAGGGTAAATCATGGTGTTGACATCATCATGATGTGGGAATGTTTTTCTGCAGAGAACAGTCTGGTCAAGGTTGAGGGAATGATGACTGCTGCCATGTACAGAGACATCCTTAATGATAACCTGCTTCAGAGCATTCTGGACCTCAGACCGGGATGAATGTTTATCTTCCAACAGGAGAATGACCCTAAGCACACAGCCCATATTACAAAGGAGTGGCTTCAGGACAAATCTGTGAATGTCCTTGAGTGGTCCAGACAGAGCCCAGACTTGAACCCGATTAAACATCTCTGGAGATATCTAAAAATGGCTGTCGCAATCCAATGGCTGACGCAATCCAATCTTGAGCTTGTGAGGTTCTGCAAAGAAGAATGGGAGAAACTTCCCAAAACAGGTGTGCCAAGCTTGCAGCATCATATTCAAAAAACACCTTGAAGCTGTAATTGCTGCCAAAGGTACTTCAAATGTATTGAGCAAAGTCTGTGAATACTTATGTACATTTTTTTGTGGTTTATTTCAAGCAAACTTTCCTCACATTGTCATTGTGGGGTATTGTGTACAGAATTCTGAGGAAAAAAATCCATTCTGCAGTAAGGCTGTAACATAAAATGTAACATAAAACAGTTTATCCGGATGCACCATATGTATCAAATGATCTGAACAGCTCCCAGGACTGGCTAAATTATTGTCTGTGTGTTGATACAATATTTGAGCTAAAAGTGCACTAATAGCATTTTTTATGGTGCATAGTGTTGCTTTCCAATTAAAACCACAACCCCCCAATCATTTGAACCCTTTAGCTCCTCTGTACATGGTGTAAATAATTCTGCATGAATAGAGCAATAAAAATGCTTTATTTCCCTCTATTCACTATAGTCACCATTTTGGAGATGAACATTTTTCATTGGACAGTGATGATATATCCTTAGCCTTAAGAACCACATGCAAAATACAAAAGACACTTTAACACAAAGATAAGATGCAATATAAGATGTTCATCTGTTGTTAACCTTTTTATTTCTTGATTTCTGTGAAGCTGCTCTGTGACAACTTGAAGAGTGCTATACAAATAAATTTTGATTTGGTTTGATTAATAAATGTCAGCAGAGCAATTTCAGTTTTCAAACACTGACATATGGAATGAATAATTCACATCCCTAATAGATCAGACAGATACTCACCATATTTTCTTCAGTGCACAAAAGCGGATTAACATTTAGGCAGTATAAGAGAGCAGAAAGCCATGGGGGATCTGTAAACAGCACTGAGCAGTGCTAGCCTGACATCCCTATGGAGCAACCCAGATTTTAGAAATTGTAGGAGAAAGCTAAACCAGTTTAGCTGAGTCTGGAGCAGCGACAATACTTCTGTCAAGCTGTGTGCTACAGAAAGACATGGGACTTTCTCAAAATAGCCTGCTGGGTTACCATGACAACACGCCCTGCTACAACCTGGCATAATCCTACGGTTAGACAAATTCCTAAATCCAACAGTCCATCAAATATTTCAAACACAAGGGAGAACTGCTGAAAGGCAGCACTTCTCACCCATTCTTGCTTACCAGTACGGTCGTAGCTTTCGTGGCAGGTGTGTGCAATCTCTGCTCCCAGCTGCAGGTAGTGTCCAGCTTTATCACCCGGCGACCCATCAGCCCCTAGAGCGAACATACCTCCAGCAAAACAGGTCAGGTGACCCATCTTGCGCTCCAGGTGCCCATTCTTCCATTCTCCTATGAAAGTGAGGCCTCCATTGGACTTGCGGATGAGGTGACGCTCGATAGCCTTGCGGAGGTGGAGAAAGAAAAGGGTAAGTGAGGGATGTGAGACAATTCCACGAATAACCAGTAGTGCTTGTTTCTTTGGCAACAGGGCTAACCTCGATGGCATCATCATAAGTCTTGCGAGCCTCTGAGTCGGTTTTGTCAGACATGAGCCAGGCCTTCAAGAGGTATTCATAGAAACTGTCCCCAAGGCCGCCCACTGATGTGTGATCTGTAAGGACAGGGACAGAGGCAAAAGGAAGGAGAGTAAGACAATAAGCAGGGTTAATGGCTTTGAAAATGGCTAATGAAAAGTAAACTTAGTCTCAAATTAGTGTGGCATACAATTTACTGGCAATAAAATCTTTTAATTCAAAGCAAACACTCTTCTGTATCAGACTAAAAGATGCTCCATTTTCAATGCCCTACTTGGAACCAGACTTACATAACACAAGCCTGTGCCATGTGTGCACCACTGGGACAAACTTCAGCAACAGCAATAAAGGACTCTGGAAAAAGCAGCTGAAGTTCAGTGATGAAAGATCTAAAGCTGTGTTTACTCTCTGCTGGATGCTCTTCTTTAAATGACCCCTAGTGCAGCTGTAAAAGTTTATTCAGGCTTGACGCCCACCCTCATTACAATAACAATGAACCAAGGCAAGAATATGTATGCTTCTATGCTCATTCAGAGTGGACACCAATCACCACACACCTAATCATGCCCACCTCCGCTGAAGATGTATAACACTGTAATGAAGAGTATGTGCTTGCTTGGCAGACTGAGACGTGTCTGAGGTGGTAATGGGTCATAATGGCTTTGCTAAAAAGGTTATAAAAGTAAACTAAGGAATAGATAAACAATGCTGCAGCTCTAATTGAAGCCTGAGACCGATTGATGGTATAAAATAGATGGAAATTAAAAAGTGCTAAAAAAAAAATAAAAAACGAACCTCCAAACAGCAGATGATGGACAAAAGAAAGACCTTCAGCAACTTGATGGTGTGAGATCATACTCCAATGATAAAAATACAGGACTGTGGGCAGCAAGCACACAGCCTCAGTGGACAGTCACTTCAGCACCCGATCAAGTGAACCTCAGCCTTGAAAGTTGAGCGAGGAGAAATCACTGTTCCTCAACATCCCCATCCCCCCCTTCACTTCCTACTGCTCCAGCAGATCAAACAAGTCACCTGAAGGTCCTAGTGCTACTTCTCTAAACACAAGTCCAGGGGTAGACAACCCTGGTCCTGGAGTGCTAACTGATTTCACTGATTTCCCTGCTAGAACAGACCTAATAATCCTGGCAATTAATGTGCTTGAACAGAAGAAGCACAAAACTGTGCAGGAGGCTGCCTACCCCTGCATTAGTCTGTGGCAGCGCCAAAACACAGTCTCAATATCAGAGGAATGATCATGCTCCATATGGCATTTGGGTTGTGCCAGTTGTATTGTTCACAGAAGGGGTCATATGAGAGCCAGGAAGCTAAAGTCTGAGAAGGTACTGGGTGTTAGGCTTAAAGCTAAACTATCATGGAGGCTTGGTTTCAAGACCTGGAAAGGGCAACCATTAGTGATGCACAGCTGAAAGCCAGGAATGGTGCTATTCAGTGTAGCCCAGTTGTGGAAAGCCAATAGGGAAATGGCTGCGAGTCTCGGCTAAAATCTATACCCAAGCCAATTGGAATGTCACATCAGAGTTTAACACTTTTGGCCATGAAATCCACCAATGGGCATTTTTCCCTAACAAAGTCACAAGCTTGCTATTAATAGGTTACATTAAAATGCATTCTATGGTAACTTTAAGCCCTTGAAACATAGTGTAATTATAATTGAAAATTTAATAACAAGCCTAAGTACTATAAATGATTCAAGAATTACTATAAAGTTCTACAATAATGCCAGCATGGAATTGAAGCTGTGTGCCACAATCCATTTTTTTCAAATCATTGGGGTTCATTTCTGTCCATAACTGAGAAGCATTCAATAATAACACCACTATTGTAGGCAACCCCGGCAGGAAGGTGCCTCAGCTCAGAATGCTTACAGCACAAAGACAAGACCAACCAGAGAGTAAACATGCTCGAAGACACAGAGAACAAGCAGAGCAACACCAGACTGTAGAGTTTGCTTGCGGTTCAACAATGCTCATAGTCATAGACGGCTGATGGAGGACCCATTAGCACAGCTTCAGCGCCTAGCTGCTGACACAACTGTAGCACTCCAAAGGCACGAAGAGCATGCACATGTGTATGAGTGAACAGGGTGATAACGCGACACGGTGGAACATGCAGTCAGGGTTGTTATACAGATGTCTTTAGGGGACAGGAGGGGCAAGAAGCAGATGGCTGAGAGCTGACGATGTCCCTCTGCAGACAGATAAGCGCATAAAGATGAAGGTGTTACAGTCCACTTTATGGCCTTGTTATCTGTTAAGATCACCCATTGTCTGTGAGAGTTGAACTTCATATCTTGTACTTCTGCTCATGTAAAAAAAAAAAAAACAAAAAAAAACACTACAGCTGTGTATACACAGCTAAATGATTATTTTCCAGTTATTAGCTTCAGTGCAATTCCGCAAGTGAACAGGCATGTGCATATGGAGAGGCAGCATGAGAAAACCTCCAAAAGACACTCAGAAGAACTTGTCAATGTACTGTATGCAAATGGATTTGAGGAACTGGCCTGCCTGTAGCAAAACAGAGAGAAGAGGTTATGAATTATTCAGAGAGCGAGGGAGGGAAAGAAAGAAAAAGTGAATGGGAAGGAGAAACAAAAAAGTAAGGAAGAACTGAAAAAGGCACAAAAGCAGAAAAAAGTGACAATGACCTTGGAAAATGAAAAGGTCCAAATGACAGGTGGCTAAAACTAGCATCAAGGATTTCACCTAAGACATGCAGTGACATGGAGGGTAACTATGTCTTAATACAGTTGTGAGAAGTACACTGAGACAGACACAAAGGAATCGAGATCAGGATAGCACGAGAGTGAGCATGAGGAAAGGAAGGAAAGGTGCACATCGACCCACTGTGCTTGCACACAAGGGAATTAAGGGAAATGAGCGCACGTGTCCGGAGCGGTGGGCAGCCCTATCAGGCAGATTCTATACAGTTCAATCTAGAATTCACCACCCTGGATAAAATTATTTCACATGACTACCTGAGACTCAAGACTTGGGAGGCTTTGGTCTGACAGTAAAAGGCACTGCAGAGCCTTCTGTTCAATCAAGAACAAATTCAAGACTGATGTCTCAATTAGAATCAACCGTTAAGGCCACACTGAGCCCCACTGTTATCAGTGGAATGTCTGTGGAAGCAAAGTAGAAGCATTCAAATGCCAATTGGTAAGCATGGTGGTGGTAGTATCAAGCTTTGATTCTGCTTTATTACCAGCGGATGTGACTGCTTCTGAATTCTTTAGCATAGCCTCAAACAATTGGGTGTTCCAACAGGACAGTGACCCCCAAAACAAATTGTGGTTGACTGGCTTAAACAACAAGATATAAGTGCAGCATTTGATACAATAGATCACACTATTCTCCTAGAAAGATTACAAAGCGTGGTGGGAATCACAGGGACAGCCCTCTCATGGTTCAGATCTTACCTAACTGATTGGTTTCAATTTGTAAATGTAAAGGATGTGTCTTCCAATCACACTGAAATGAGATATGGAATCCCACAGGGCTCTATTTTAGGACCACTACTGTTCACTCTTTACATGCTACCCCTTGGCACAGTAATAAACAGACATGGTATTAACTTCCACTGTTACACAGATGACACTCAATTGTGTATATCAGTCAAACCTGATGATAAAACTAGATTAAGGAAAATGGAAGACTGTATAAAAGACATAGAATCTTGGATGTGGCATAACTTCCTCCTTCTAAATAGTAACAAAACAGAGGTCCTCCTTTTGGGTCCTAAAATTGCAAGAAATAAATGATCAGACTTCATGCAAAATCTGGCCGATTTCTCAGTTATACCTAATTCAGTATCCAAAAATCTTGGTGTCATAATTGATTCAGATTTATAATTTGACCACCACATAGGTAATATTACTAGGACAGCTTTTCTTCATCTAAGAAAATAATATTTCCAAGTTAAGAAATACCCCATCCTTGCACACTGCGGAAAAACTGGTGCATGCTTTTATTACCTCAACGCATTATTACCTATTACCGCACTGTTGTCAGGTTGTTCAAGTAGGAACCTAAACAGACTTCAGTTCAAAATGCTGCAGCCAGGGTCTTAACTAAAACTAGAAAATTTGACCACATTAGTCCAATACTATCAGCACTGAACTGACTTCCGTATTGATTATAAAATTCTTTTACTTACATATAAAGCCCTACACAGTCTCGCTCCTGAATACTTACAGGATCTAATTTACCTTTATGAGCCACTACAATCACTCAGATCACAGGGTGCTGGCTTCCTATTAGTTCCCAGAATTCAGAAGGCTTCAGCAGGGGGAAGAGCCTTTTCTGACAAATACCCCCAGCTCTGGAATAACCTTCCAGATAATGTTCGGGACTCAGACACAGTTTCAGTCTTCAAATCTAGGCGGAAAAGTTACTTGTTCAGTGTAGCATTTGGTCATTAATGTCTTAGCTTAGTTACAGGCTGCAGATCCAGGGGTTCATGGACATAGGGTTTTATGGTAAACTGGGTTTTATGGTAAACTGGGATGTTGGTGCTGCCGTCTGACTCCTTCTCGCGATCACTCTGGTTTGTGACGGTGGAGCAGTTAGACGCCAATGTTTCAGGATGCTCCCATGTTTATGTTACCTTCTGGTTCTCTCCTTAGTTACGCTGTTATAGTTAGATCTGCCGGAGTCACTCGCCACACTCTGGTAATGTTTACATTCTCTGTTCTCTTTTAAATTTCAAACTAATTCATCTCTGTATCTTTTCCGAGTTAACAATGACCTACCGGCCTGAACTGATTAGGTCCTAACCCCAAGCTCTTCTGCCCCTTCTGAGAAGGACGCCACGCTACCCTGATACATCTTTACATTAGCTTTCCACCTTCCACCAACTGGACCTGGACTAGTTTCCCACCCTGCCATGGACTAGCTGCTCACCCATCATCACCAACTGGAAATCTACTATTAATATTATGTCCACCAGCAAACTAACATTACTTCAGTATAGCCGAGTATTAGAACAGAGGTGTAAGGGTCCAGTGTCCCCCAACTATGTATAAGTAGTTTGACCAGAGGAGGATGGTCCTCCCCTTGTGAGCCTGGTTCCTCCCAAGGTTTCTTCCTCCAGCTGACAGAGTTTTTCCTTGCCACTGTTGCCATTTGGCTTGCTCACTAGGTGATCTGTCATTTCTACTTTGTTCCTGTTTTAACCTTTTTATTTATTTATTTATTTATTTTATTTCTGTGAAGCTGCTCTGTGACAACTTGTGAAGAGCGCTATACAAATAAATGTTGTTGTTGTTGTTGTTGTTGAATAAATAAAAATAATGTTTGGACATTCCTGATTACAATCACTGTATGTAAACCTTCAACCACAACTGCATGTTTATAATTTTTTCTTCTTTGATTTGTATTTAATGATTAAATCTAATTGTCCCAATGCTTTGATAGAACAAATGCAAATTTGTCATGTCAATAAAATAAACTGAACTGAAACAGAGAGAGAAAGAGAGAGAGAAATGTGGGTGGGGGACTGCAAAGATGGAGCAACAGGGGAAGAAGCAATGATGTTTAAGAGGTAAAATAAATAATGCAAGGGGCTGCTCACTCAAACATGATATGATATGAAGGACAGCAAGTGGAATTACAGTTTTTCTAGAGCGCCTGTCCAAAAGAGAAAGAGTGAGTCACAGTCATAGAAACATCCAGAACGTGTGGCAAAGTCTCTGTCTTTCTTTACCTTTTTAATGAAAGTTATAAGTGTTATAAGTGGCAAACACTATTCAGCTTATTAAAGCTGTTTAACTAGTGTGAGAACACTAGTGTAATGTGTAGTTTACACAGACTTGTGACAGCATTGATCAACAGTGAGTGTGAATAGGGGGCACAGTATGAGTGTGGGGGGACCTTCAACTTTAATGGCCTGTCATTCATAGTTAATATCCTCACAGACAGCTCTGTTTCTGCTCCACTAACATCCCTAGAAACACATACACATGCACCAGCTGTGGAATGAATTCATGAAATGAGTTATACTTATGTAAATGACATGCTGTATGTTTCGTGACCCAGTGGTATGTATTTATTCCAGAGAAACAGAACACAAGCATACTGAGCATGTTAACTCTGGAGATATATATGTATGCATCATTTGCGTAGATTGGTTTGTGTGCGTGCGTGCATATGCTTGTGTGTCTGTGCAGCAGGTTTACGTTCAAATTTAGCCTTCAGAGATGGAGACAGTAATTAAAACTTCATCTGGCTCTGTAATTAAGACTTTGTTCAAATGCACTGGAGTGTTTTCACTACACATAATTACAGATATTTATTAAAAGGAAAAAACTCATTCACTCTGTTTGTTCTCCGGCTTTAACACAAGCACTGAGATAAACTGTCACATTTCTCCTTCCCTCACTGTGCCAGCAGAATAGAAAACAGACAAGTTATAGACAGGAGCAGCACAGGGTATTAGAGTGAACCTGCGGAATAGACGCTATGGGTCACTGGCTCTCAGACAAGAGCAGTGACCAGACTACCATGTCCTCTTCATCACTACAGAGGCTGAAGATCGCACACAGACCTATAAACCCTTTGTCATTGGGACTGGGAGGTTTGTTATGTGATGTGCAAAGTGAGGGGTACTTACGCTGGCCCCAGCGGCCTGTGCGAGGATTCAAGTAATTTGGGTAGAGGCCATTGGGTCTGTCCATCTTAGCCAGCAGCTTTCGGATGTGCATCACCTGATACAAGAAGCAAACCATGATTAGTGTCATTGTAGAAGCACAATGCATACGGTCATAAACAGAGCAATGCCAATTCTAATACTACTGAGTTTAACAGTACATTAGTTTATATCCTTCATGCTTGGATTTAGTGATTTTACGTTAATGTAAAAGAAAAAATTATTAGCTAAAACAAGGGGTGCACAATAGTAACAACAACAACAACAACAACAACAACAATAATAATAATAATAATAATAATAATAATAATAATAATAATAATAATAATAATAACAATAATAATAATATAATAATAAAAATAGGCCAAGATAAGAAATCAGTAAGTTTCCTCCAACTAGGGCAATGGGCAATTTATTATTTACATTTGGACCGGTGTTGCCTGTACCTTGTATTGTCTTATGCAGCTCATCCAAGCCATGTAAAGATGGCTCAATGATGAGAGTTGGGTAGTGAAGTGACAAGCCTCAAATACTGTTGTCTCTTCATTCAAAATAATGACAACTAAAATCAGGCTGTGAAATGGGCCAATTCAAACCCCCCCCCCCCAAATTATTTTATGTATGTCTAACAAAAGCCATTCAAGGCTGAATTCAACAGCTACTTTGGGAGAATACAAAAGCAAGGCTTAAAAAAGCCTGAAAGCTAATGGTAGGCCAGAAGACCAGACTGAACAGAAGCCAGGGCTACGCCAAAAACTAACCCAGTCACATCTCTAGAGAAAGCTAACCACACACTGTGACAAGAGAACACAGAGGACAACAACAGTAACAATTACAACATTCTTATTAGAGTACTAAGCTAGGCTAGGTTATGTGGCTCACATGAGCAGTCACAGTGATGTAAACCAGTGAATAAAAGCAGAGTTCAACTTTTTTTGTTGTTTTCACCATAAATGGAAAATCAGTGTGTTTCATTCTGAGGCAAAAGAACATGGTTGTCAATAAATTCCTAATCTGAATCCAACCAAAGTCACACAACTAATATTTATACATTAAGGAAGAGCATAAAATAGTACATAAACACATTACGAGGCACCTTTAAACAAGTAATTGATTTCTGTTTAAGAACAGTAACTGCTAGACTAGAAACTAATGAATTTGTGCCATTTATTTGTGTTAATAATTAAAAAACCCACAGGACAATTTTTTTTTTAAGAAATAGAAACCTGAAAATGTGTAATAAACACATAACAGAAAATAAAAGTTCTATATAGATTAAAAACAAACACAAACAGAACAGTAAGGGCCAAGAAAACGGTAACGTGACAACTGTAATCCTGCACACAGCCAGACCTTTTGATAGTAGGCGGGGTTCCCAGTCAGATATGTCAAGTGCACAAACTCCATGTGTAAAGTTCCAAATTCAGCCAGGATGCTGCTACCAGCTGATGCCCAGCCCCAGTTCCGGCCCACTCCACTGAGAAACAGGAGAGATAACATTATTTAGATTAAAGGCTGAGGTACTACTCTCAGATGTTTGATTCACCATGTGCTCCTGTGTTCATGCATTGCGTTCATGGTAGAAATGCACTCTGTATGATTCAATACCGGCTCTTTTAGCTGAGTTTTACTTTACCCTAAGCCTGTCAACAGCACTCCTGTCTCCTCTGTCTCCAGCAGGTGCCTCCTCCTCTGTGGCTTTTACTCATTCACATTCATGCTGCATTCACATCATCCATTTGAGGGACAGTATGTTTGTGTGTGTTTGTAATGACTGGACGAGTGCCCTCGGGGCGAGTGGGGATTAATGGAACACAAACCTGCTCTTTTCCTCAGGATTAGGGACACCTTGAAAAATCACGGTGGTCTCGTCTGTTCCCAATCCATTTGCTTTAAACACCCAATTAATTCACAAAAGCTGTGTGTCAGGCTCTGTTTGATTCAGCCTCCTTTCTGCCCCAAAAGCCTAATGTACACTCACAATGTGCTCAATGGATTAATTGTGCAATTTTCATCTCGCACCATTGAAATGAAATTATGTGGACAGTCGCATTAAGCAGGGAAAGAGCAGAGCAGGCCCCTGGAAGACCTATTCACATGGGAACTAACAGGCTTACATTATGTATCGCTTAAGAACAAGAAAGCAGCCCCAGTGGTATTACCAAGCAAGCTGGAGCGGTGGGAAGTGAGGCACATAGAGGATGGAAATAAAAGCATTCTTATCAATAAAGGTGCCAAAAGGGAAGAGGTGCTCTTAGTCCCATGAAGAATTTAAACTATTTTAGTAAATGTCAATGTGAGAGTATGAATGTGATAAGAAGTGTAAAGAACCTGCACATAATCAATGTACAGTAGTTTGTGAACCCTTTAGAATTTCTTTATGATTTCTGCATACATTTGAAGCATTATTATGTTTTCACACAATTAGATAAGGACAGCAAACACTTGGCCATTTATTAGTTTGTTTATGGAGGAAAATTATCCAGTATTACATATAGGACAACTAAATGTTTTCAGCAACTGTCCTACACATTGGCCTGGAGGAATTTTAGCCCATTCCTCTGTACATTCCTTTGTATCAATTCTATTATGTTGCTCGCGTCAGGCTCTTCCCACAACATTTCTATTTGACTAAGGTCAGGACTTTGAATTGGACATTCCAAAACATTAACTTTGCTCTTCTTTAAACATTTTTATTAGAACAACTTTGCCTAGGGTCACAGTCTTATCACTATCAATCTTCACTTCAGATTCAGCTCACAGACAGATTTCCTGACACTTTCCTTTAAAATTTGCTGTGTTGTCAAGCTGTTCTTGATCAAATAGCAGGATGAACAGGCTCAGACCAAGGTTCTCATTTAAATCAAAAAGATATATTTTTGTCTCATTGCTCCACAAAATATTGTTCCAGGAGCAATGTAGCTTGTTCCAGTGAACTTCAGTAAAGCGCAGATGGGCAGCAATGTTTTTATTCTTTGTAACCCTGCCATGCTCCCCATTGTTGTTTCGTGTTCTCCTGATGGTGGACTCAGGAACATTAATGATAGCCAATGTGAGAAAGTTTAGTTTCTTAGAAATTACCTTGGGTTCCTTTGTGTGCTTGCCATGAATTCTGTGGAGGGCAATAACTGTCTTGAATTTAGAGATGGTTTTGTAACCTTTATAGCCTAATGGCCATCACCATCTCTTCTGAGCTTCTCAGGAATCTCCTTTGTTCTCCTATGATGTATGTCCACATTGGCACCCCATTGATAGAAAAATTAAAATAACCTGATAATCCAAAGGTTCACATAATTTTATTGTGTGTGTGTGGTGTGTGTGTGTGTGTGTGTGTGTGTGTGTGTGTGTGTGTGTGTGTGTGTGTGTGTGTGTGTGTGTGTAAATTAAAATGTAATGAATTATCAGGTCAGCTTTCACAGAAATATAAATTCTAAAGGGTTTACAAACGTTTATTTACAACTAGAAAAGGGTTTACAACTACCAATTTATGTAAGTAAAGATTAGGAAAGGGTAGAAGAGCAGTCGTGAAAGACAATGGCAGATAATATAACACACCTCTTGAGGTTGACCATTGCCCAGGGGATGCCTGTGGGGGTGTTGAAGGCAGGAAGCAGCTTCTCAGCCAGCTGGACAGCCTTCACCTTAAAAACCTGGCAGACAGAGAGAAGGAAAGGAGGAACAGTTAAAGAGGCAAAAATGAGGGGGTGTAGCAGAGACAAAGACAGAGAGAAACGCAGACAAAGTGTCTAAAAATGTCTTGATTACCCAACACTTAGCCTCAGTAGGCTAAGCAGGCTGGGGCAACCCCCAACTGAGGAGAAACTCAGCCCAGTGATGTGGAAGTTCAATGCTGAGAAGACTGTGCGTGTTCACCTCGCATGGCAGGTGTGGACATATGAGTACAAAGCCAGCAGTCAAAGGTGAAAACAAGAGGCGGTAAGGGGTGTAGCAGTTCTGAATTTGCAGATTAGTCCACAGTGTGACATGAACTGTGGAGACTGCTGCCAACACCCCCACATAAGGGCTGCAGCCAAAGCTGCATTATTATTATTAGCCTACTGCCTGTATTGTTAGTGCAGTACAGCTGTTATCATAAATAAGAACAATGTAACTTCCCGACTGTATAAACACATATAGTCATCATATCATGCGTACAACTAAGCTTGTTGTACTGTGTATAACTATGTGTGCGACAAATAAAACGAACCTTGAATCTTGAAGCTTAAACATAGTAACCCTAAACCTAAAATTAACCAATGGTTCATCAGATCACAGTTTACCTGTGATCTATAAGGATCGCAATCATGGTCTGGGTTGCATGTGAATCATAGGTTAATGCCAATGTTTAACCACAAAATATGCAATTTGGAATAATTTAATTATCACTTTTTACAATTACAACTTCCCCAATCTTGATGCACAACAGCAACCATATTAACCCCAAACTAAACCTTAAAACACACTAACCCTAAATCTAACCCTCCACCTAACCTTAAATATAATAACCCTAGTTCTAACCTTACCCATACTAACCACACACACAGACACACACACAGACACACACACAGACACACACAGACACACACAGACACACACAGACACACACAGACACACACACACACACACACACACACACACACACACACACACACACACACTTATACTTGGTCTGATTGTTGCTTCCGTGGGAACAATGATTTCCCCAGATGTGGGTTTATGAATGTTGATCATGAAGGTCTACATTGATTTCTGCTGTGTGTGGAGCTCTGAATGGACTACTGCAGTGGTTCTGAGAGCTACAATCACTCTAGTAGCACAGGGACCAAGCTGGCATACTAAATAACTGTGCTTCTAATTTCATCAAATAAGAGATCAAAAGAGCTTCACTTTTATATAGGATGCATGTGTCTGTTGCTTAGTCAGATGAATTATTCCATACTGTAGCTGTTCTCTTACAGAGACAAATGAATAGCTGGTCATAAAACAGAGGATTTACAAAATCTTTAATGACACAAGATGGACAGCTAGTCCTTAAACAAACTCATCACTACAGCCACTTAAGATGATAGGAAGAACAAAGCATTACATAATGCAGTATGCACGGACTAGCGCCCTGTCTAGGGTTGTTTCCCGCCCTTGCGCTCAGAGTTGCCGGCTGGGCACCGCCTCCCCCGTGACCCTATTCAGGAATAAGCGGTTCAGAAAATGGATGGATGGATGGATAATGCAGTATGTAACCATACATTTCACACCCGCTACTAACAACCAACAGCACAGCACATTTTCCTAAATGGAGGAGGTATATAATGACAAGCACAAGCATTATATTCTATTTTCATAATTACGTCTAAGACAACACAACTACAAGAGCAGTCACCTTTTACTCTGCAAAAAGACAGTTCAGAGCAATGGAGGGGAGTCATGTCTGAGGAACCGTGTCTCTGAGGAAATACTGGTCTAGAGCAGAGGCGATAACAGGGCCACACTAAGTCACAGTCTCTGTAAGAGCTCTTCTATGCAAGTACCAGCTACAGATTAGCCAGAGTGTTTTATGGGGAAAAAATGGAGGTAAATACTCCAACATAGTGACTAAAGATAAAAATATGGGTGGGGTTGGGGGGTGTAGTTACATTGAGGGACAGCAAGTACTGTAGGTCAATAATAGTGGCTCTGCCCTTCTAGTTGGCCTTTGGGGTGATGACTGAAAGGACCAGAGAGACATATAGCAGGAATCTCTCTCTCCCCCACCCTCTTTACCTCTCCTGGAAACAACCTGCACATCCACCAGAGCTGCTGATGTTTCTATTTCCAGCCAGTGCCTGACAGCATTCACAACTGGCCCATTAAAATGCACTACAGATCACACATTCATGTGTGAGGTGGAGTCACTGCTCTACTACTACACACACACACACACACACACACACACACACACACACACACACACACACACACACACACACACACACACACACACACACACACACACACGATAAGAATGAGAGACAAAGATGTATAAAGGACACAAGAAAAGGAGAGAAGGTGAGAAAGAAGCAACAGGCACAAGAGAAAGAGGAGAGAGAAAGAAAAGGGAGGATGAATAAAGAGATGGGAAGAGATGAGAGAAAGGAGGATAGAGAAAGATAGGGGACAGAGAGAGAAGGAAGGAGAAAAAAAGAAGGATAGAAGGAGAGTAAAGAGGAGAAAGAAAGAGAAAGGAGAAAAGATGGAGAGAAGGGAGGAGATATTAAGAAAAGGAGGAGAAAAGGAGAGAAGGGAGGAAAAAAAATGAAGGGAGGAGAAAGAGAGAAGGGAGGAGAGAAAAACAAGGCAAGAAAAAAAAAGACAAAGGAAGAGAAAGGAAGAGAGAGGGAGAAACGGGGGGAAGAGAAGGGGAGAAGGGAGGAGAAAGAAACCAGGCAGGAGAGAGTGAGAGAAGGGACGAGAAAAACAGAGAAGGGAGGAAGGAGGGACAGAAGGGAGGAGAATGAAAATAAAAGGCAGGAGACAGTGAGAGAAGGGAGAAAGGGGGAGAGGGAGATAAGGGTAAAGAAGAGGGGAAAAGGTAGGAGTAGAGAAAGAGGGAGAGAAGGTGGAGAGCGAGGGAGGAAAGAGGAAGAGAAAACAGAAGGGAGGAGCAAGAGAGAAAGAGAATAGAGGAAAGAATGGAGAGAGTAAGAAAAAGTGGGTGTGTGTCTCAGATTGCAGATTTTGCTATAACAGTCTAATCTGAGTGATGCAGATCATGAAGAGCGCAGATGATCCTGTTATTACACATATGAGGATATTAGCGGGGGCTCCCCCTACAGCCTAACCTCACCCCTGTGACTGAACACACACACACACACACACACACACACACACACACACACACACACACACACACAGAGTCTGCTTTTTTAATGCCAAATGGAGGCATATAAAGAGATTAAGCTGATGGAGTGTGTGAAACGAAGGGAATGAGTGTGTGCACAGGAGGTCCCTGAGGACAGGGTTAAAGCTGGATTAAACGCTCTCACTCCGTCAGTGTGGTTCTATTATTATTTATAATATGTTTGTTTATCTACAGCTTCCTGCTGTGTTTGCTCTCCGTTTTCATGGAAATTTGTGCTCCATTATGGGAATCTGCCAGTCAAGCAAGTGGTTCACTATGAGCTTGGCCAACTTTTTTAATGGTTCTGCAAGGGTTCTTTACAAAAGCCAATATTTCTTTAGAGAACCATGACAACTCAAAGAAACCTTTGAATGCTTAATTGGTTCTTGCCTGGTTAAAGAGTTATCTGCATTAGTGGACTGGTGGGTTGGTTACTGATTCAAGTCAAAGAACTTTTTTCCCCAAGAAAACTTTTGACTTGGAGTAACTAATAAAGTAGTCAAAGTAAGAATAAGTCAGAAATGGACCCATCTTCTCTAAGGTAGAATGAACAAACCCATGAACCCCCTCCCCCCATTGGCCCAAAGATAAAGAGGTTTGTACACTCCCATGCTCAAACAATGTAACTACAGTACACAAGGCAATGGTTCCACATAGAACCATGCCAACTAAAACAAACATCTTAATGCTTACATGGTTCTTCAAACAAATGGAAAGACTGAGGTAGATGGTTCTTAATGGAAGTATCTTTCATAGCACCAAGTTCCACTTGAGTCAAAGAATTCATCCCCTTGAAACTACAAGGGATATCTGACATTTTTTATTTGATAAGAATTGAGTTTACATATTTACATTTTCTTATTCTGTGACATGTATCACCATGTGAGGTGTCTAAATTGTGTGCCTTTAGACTCCTTATGTATATTTAGATCAATGTCACTATGAAGACTTTACAGCTATCTCAAAACTGCTCAGAATGCAGACAGAACCTTACAGTTCCAAGGGGACACACTGATTTAACACTAAGTAGAAACTTGGATGAGAAATGTAACAGTGAGGATTTCAGGGCTGCAATAGTGAGGTAACAGAACTCAAATGTCTCAAATTATTAGTAATATGTTAACCTTTCCCTGTTTAAAGAAGCTTCAACAGAAACAAATGGCTGAACAGAGCCATAGGAGGATGTGTCTAGTTTAAAAATGAAGCTTAAAGGCAAAGTTTAAAGAAACTTTTGAGCTCCAAGTGGGTCAGCTGTGTAATGCACTAGAACTATGACACAGAACAAATCCTGTGTCTCGCACAATGGTGAGCTTTCCCCACATGCCACCCAGTGCGATGCTGGTCAGCACAGGCATCTGTTAGCTATTGTATTAGAGCTGGGTACCTGGTGATTCTGTCTGAGCAGCAGTTAAAAAAGTATGCAGTGGCTGGCTTCACATGTAGCCGAGGAGGAACATGCTTGACGGCATCATCCTGTGTCAGGAGCACCGTATGTGATGGGGAAGAGTCATAATCTGTTGCATAGGCAGGTTAGTAGGAGCATGAACAGTTCAGATATAGTTGGTTATAGGTCACATTAAAGAGATAGCATGAACTGCCTAAAAACCACAATTGGATTTGGGCCACTTTACCTACTGTGTGAATATTGATTTCTACCTTTAATCGGAATGCATGTTAACAACAGTATGGTGTTGCACAGATCCCCAACTCACCAACTGATCCCAAAAGTACTAGATGGGATCATTCCAGATAACACATTTCCTCTTCTCCACAGTTCAATACCCCTCTAGCCCACTCATGGAATAAGGCATAGTGCCAATACTTTCATGTTTATCTGCTCCAGAGAGTCCTATTATATTGGCAATACTTCTCTACAGGATTAGACAAGCTGTATCAGCTCTGGGTTAAACTTAAAATAGCTTGGACATACAGTGTACATTTTTCTGAGCATGCAAGAGGAGAATCCAGCAGAGATAGATGGCTTTTTCACCATGACTTTCATTCGCTGCGTGGCTGCTGCTGACAGGCTGCTGAGCGTACATTTCGGCTAAACTCCCCTCATTATCGCATATCAGTTGACTCTGCTGCCCAGGTGTATACAGGTAAACACTAGACAGTGCTGTCTTTATCACTCCTCTGCTCCCTCTCAGGGCTTAAAAAAAGGTGATGAACAGTTGACTCTGGAGCTGCAAGATTACAATGAAACATACTGCAACTCCATTCCTCTCCAAACAGCAATGCAGCACTTTTTAAACATCTCATAAGTACATTAGCAGTATCATTCAAAAACAATCAATAATGTTTATAGTAATGCAATTGTGAAATTAAACCAATTTTGTTGCAAAACATGCAAAATATCTTAAGTTAATGGAAGAACTCATCTCAGGTTTCATATGCTGTTTATAAAGGTAATGTTCATTGACAAATTGCAATGGATTTTATTACTACACCAACATAACATATTCAAAATATTTAGAGACTACCTTTAGAAGAGGCACACTGCTCCTCAGTCTTTACTGTTAATTTTCTTCCATCACTAAAAATGTGCATGCATGCAAACATCATGAAAAGCACCAGTACATGATGCATAGGTCATCACTGGTGAATGCATAATTTCTAAAAACATCTCAGTATCCCTGAGATAAAATAACTGATGAGCTCAGAGAATTTTCAGTCCATTCATTCTTCAACAGTAACAGCGTAACAATAACAGTGCCCATCAGTTATTAATGTAAGTGTTACTGAGCTCTGCTGAAGCACAAGTATAGTGATAATTTGCTTGGGATATTTAATTGGCCCACTAGCACAGTGCTGTTACCTTGGTGATGTGCATGCATGCGTTTCTGATGGAGCACTGAAGGGTGGCATGTTTGTTATGCTGTTGAGATCAAATATCAACAGTCATTCCCCAAAATTGTATACAGGGAATTTAAATGACACTGTGTCTGGAACAATTTTAATCTGCATTTTTATACTGTTAAATACCACTATTTACTGGCTATGGGACACATTTCATCTGGTATCTGGTTTAAAATTTGAGTCTACAGTGTGAGAAAAACTAAAACAAACTAAAAAAAAAGCAATTCAGACTACTGAATGGTATGTTGTTGGGCACACTCACTGCATGACTGACCACATCATCTCAGATCTCTATGAGCGCTATGTCCATACAGGACAGAGAGTTTCTAAAGGGCTTCGAAACAGCCACTCTTTATTAAAAGCACTCAGCCCAACAGAGGGCTCTTCAGTCAATTAATGACACTTTGTTAATTACGGCCTGAGGGGCCAACACTGCAGGTCATTGCTGAGCTCCATGCAGCTGCCTTAGGCCATCATTCATTTCCACTTCAGTCATCCTAAATAACTGAAAAGAAACAAAGAGACCAGGACAGAAAAGAAGCAAAAGGAAGAGACTAAAAAATATAGGAGATGTAGAAGAGACATGGAAAATGAGTAGAAGAAGAAAGGGGAGAAGGAGCAGAAGAGGAGGGCAGAGAGAAGAAAATAAACACCATCTATCAAGTGGCTACAGCCTGGGCTGGAACAAGCTGACAGCTAGCACAGGGCCACTGGGGTGGGGAGGGGGAGGGAGGACTTTGAGGACAGCCATAATAGCCCAATGTCTTCTCTCCAGCTACACTTGTCCACTCTATTCTCCATCTTCAGCCCCTTTCCCCCATCTCCCCTTCACCATCTCCCCTTGTCTCTTCTCAGGTTCATTTCTTCATCACTGAGCTGCCAACAGCATCTGTCTGCTGCACTCTTCATCTCTCCTCCCGTGTCTGCAGTACTGTCTCATTCATCGTGTTCCTCTAGTTCATGCTGAAAGTTAAGCATTCAGAGCTGTTTCTTATCTTACTACTTGGAGTGGATTATATTTAGTTCAGCTCAAATGTATTTGTACAGTGCTTTTTTACAACAGGTGCTGTCATGAAAAACCCCCAGTTTAAGGGAAAAAAAAATCTTGACAGGAGCAAGATTAAAAGGGGAATGGATCCTGCACCGGTCAGCACCAGTTCACAAAAACACAACAGCAATAAATAGTTATGAAATAAAGAGTTATTGTTCTCATATTACTCGCCACTGAGTGAACAGACTAGACAATAAGGACTTGGTAAAACTCAAGGAAGTTACTGTTGGAAGATCGACATTGTCAATGGACAATTTGCACTTCAAAAGTCATGCCTTGATTGATTACTATGGCAACAGTAAAGAGGAACACTGTGCTGCTAATTTGCCAACAGAACTGTGGTTTTCAAAAGAGACAGGGTGGATTCGCTACATTTACTCAGCAACCAATCACCTGTCCCAAGAAAAACTAAAATGACAAGAAATCTAATTTTTAAAAACATTATATAAAAACATGAACACTGCTAAACATTCAGATTTTCCACCTTAAAACACCCACCTTCTGGCGCTTATAGCTCCTGCATTTTTTCAGATGGAGCGGAAAATACCAATGAGCCTCAAGAGGCTTTTGAACTTATTGTATTTTATTATACTTTTTATCTTAATACTTGTTTATAGTCTGTGTACTTGTTACATGTCATACGTATGGGTTCTCACCAAAAAAAGTTCATTCTATGTGTACATACTTGGCGAAGTAAAGAGATTCTGATTGTGTGATAAATCAACCAATTACAACTTTGATGACAAAAATGTTATATTTAACAAGGTTATGCAACTAGATGGTAAAATGATCTGAGACAGCGAGAGAAACCTTTTTGTGCTGTTTAAACAGATAAACTGGTGTTTAAACAGCCGGACACAGGTTTAAATGAGCAAGCGTGGTGCAAATTTGCATTGATTATTACAGAACACATGTTCTTTCAGTAGTGTTACAGAAACGCGCTGTTTGCTGGGTAAGCAGGTTGAATTGGTTTCTGTAGGGGTCACCAATCCTGCTATGGGTGATCTACCTTATAGCAGACTTTATAATCATCTGTGATCCACCCCACCAGATCCAACCAACTACTGCCTTCAATAGTTCTGCATATGAGTAAATATGAGCTACAAAGCTATTTGTGCTACAGAATATGAACACTAAAAATACAATATCCTTGAGGTTCTTCAGTCTGAAACTGAAAGCTTCATCCTTTTATTAAAGGTTCATTGAAGCACATTAAGAGGTTCCTACACAGTTTCAAATTGAAGAACATTCAAAAGTTCTTGATCTTGTACTTTTTACAGAGAGATGGTCAGCTGGCCTCAGCTGTTGAATGTGCACTAAATAAAGGTGAATATGCCACAATTAACCACTACAGAGAAATCTGTAATGTTGTGGGGAGGAGACAAGGTCTGGGCAGACCTCCAGAAAAAGAATCCAGATTAGCCAATGAAAACAGTGAGAAGACCATCAGAGGTTATTTAAAATATATATAATTATTATAGCAATGGACCATTAACCCATGAATGTCATATGCATACATCTAATGAAGTCGCCATCATTTTCACAACCAGGAGAATCATAATGTAAATCTCATACTATACAGTTTAATAGGACATCTGCTTTAAATATTTTAATGCATTCCTTTGCAAACTAGCATGCCAATTTATCATTATGGCAGTATTTGGCAAGTTACATTACAAACATCAATGGCATAATCATAATCATAATGATTAACACATTCACAATAAGCCCTGCAGCAGGTCTACAAAGTTCCCTGACTAATCTACTCAACAGGTCCAAAGCAACAGAACATCAAATCACCAAATTCTCCATCCTGTTCATTTATAGCTTTCTTCTTCCTTAAACCCACATTACCTACCCATCTAATGCCAAGGCAACAATCATCTTTTACATGTTTGTTGTGTTTTTGTGGTCTTGTGTATGTGCATTTAGCTTTTCACCCACTCTACAGCACATTAAGTTGAAAGTTTCTATGAAAGGTGAAATATAAATAAGGCCTAACTGGTATTAAAAGGATTATTCATGAGACTTCCGGAAATGGCGACGAACTAGACAGACGCTGCTTTTTAGTCTCTGAATTAAGAACAAACTTTACTTCCTTAAAAATCCGTTTATCGAACTCAAATAGAATACACAGATGTTTAAGAACAAGGTTAACTATGTCAGGCACAAGAAAGTTGCAAAACTTTAAAAAATTTATCTAACAAGCCTAAAAAATCTTCGCCAAGTAGCAAACTCCATGCTATCCCCGTACTACCACTACCGCTTCTTCAGTGGAGGATAGCAAGAGGATGGACGCAACTAACTCTGGCCGAAGGGATATCCAAAATCAAGATGTTGTATTAGAGGCCATCAATTGCCTAAAGACTGAAAGCTTGGCGCATCACAGGGAAGTTATTGATGGCATAGCCCACATTAGGATGCTATCAAAAGCAGAATGACCACTGCTGAACAATGCATAGGAGATACGGAGGATGTAACAGCACAGCTAACAGCAACGGTGTCTGAGTTGGAAGTGAAACAACTTGCTGAAAAGAATGACTTGAGAATCGCTCACGCCATTCTAATTTATGCATCATTGGGCTGGAAGAAAAGGCGGAAGGTGCTGACGCTGAATCCTTTCTGGAGAACTGGCTCACTGAAGTCCTGGGACCAGAAAACTTCCCCCACCTGCTGCGGATCGAGCGAGCTCACCGCATCGCAGTTACTCCACCTGCCAGCTCTTCAGGCAAGCAGAAGCAGAAGCCAGCTACTGAATGTCCTAGACCCCTGATCACGAAATTCCTGAACTTCAAAGATAAAATGTGGGTGATGAACACGGCACGGAAGAAGAAGGCAATTATGTACAACAACAGGTGAAGCTTTTCTCAGACTTTTCAGCCGACGTGCAACGCCAGCGGAATGCCCGCTATGGTGTGAAACAGAATCTAAACTCCAAAGGAATAGAGTATGGTCTTCAATACCCTGCCAAGCTCCTGGTGACATATGAGGGCAAAGTCATCATCTTCCAGATGCCCAGAGAAGTGGATAAGTTTCTTCACAGCATTGATGACAAATCTATTTCAGAGTCAGGGTGATTTATTTGTATGTGTGTAAATGTATACTTGCAATAGAAATGGTTACTTATTTTACAGTACACGAGGCTGATTTGATTTAAAAATATTTACAATTTTTAAAGAAAAAGAGAAATGGTTAATTTTATTGGGCCTAATATTATTCTACTGTCTCTCACCTTAAAGGGTGTCGCTAACTAGGCTAAATGAGTAACCTATTTGCTTTCAGAACCATTTAAAGTTTAGCCTTACACATATTAAAAGCTATAGGCTATTCTAAAATGTTCATTTGTCCTAACGTAAAGGGGTGGTATTATTACATATAGGGCAATTCCACGGTAACTGATGCAACATTCAGAGATGTTATAAGCATGTTAAAGACACTATTTCTCTAAAAGACTTCAGGATGAATTCCAGTTCTCCTTTTCTCCAGATTACTTTGGCTGAGTATTAAGCTATATTATAAAAAAAAACCCAAACATGTCTTATTTGAACTTCTTGGTTATTGGGCCTCAAATGAATGCTGTAACTGATGCAACAAAAAAATGGAATCAATTTTAGATGGGACTATAAAACATGGCAAATTTCTCTGAATGTGTGTGGCCATAGTCTTATTAATGGGTAATATTGAAGTGTCCTACAGATAATAAAGAACCAGTTATTTCTGCTTAAATTTTTTATTAACAAACAAAAAATGTAACTGACACAACTTGTCTGAACAAACAATAATAAAAATAAACAATTTAACAATAAAACATGAAGAAAGCCAACTAGATTGGCCTGGTTAGATTTTCTGTAAATTCTTTGGCCTTATTGTAAACTTGGAAATTTAAATGACTTTAAATGGTCCATATTAACTGACAAACAAATAACGATAACAAAAATGATATTGATAAAAAGGAACTACGAACACAGTAAAACATGAATATGCAAAATGGCCGCCAGGTCACATGACATCAGCTCTGCAGCAAAGTTTTATCAGAATATGACAGGACAACTACCCATGATTAACTACATACAACAAAAATACAAATCAGTGACAGAAAAAAAATTGCTCATGAGGGACTTGTTTTTTGTGGAATTGCCCTATATTATTTGAATACACAGAGACTAAAGGTGGTTAATTTAGTTTATTTGATTTACTTTCGCTCCTAATCAGGAGCTATTGGAAGGGGGATTTATTTAGCTTAGACTGTAAAGTAGGTAGTCAGTAGATGGATGTTATCTGTTCAACATCTGTTCAAAATGTATTTGTGTGGTTCTTTTGTGGGTTTTCATTATTTCAAGTGAATTGTCATTTTATTTCTTCTTATTTTTTGTATTTCTCTCTTCTCTGTTTCCCCTCATATTACCCAATTCTACAGTACAGCTCATGCTCTTTGTTAAGGCTCCCCATAGCATCCTGTAATAGCAGATAACCAGGTATGTAAATTAACATCATGGAACATAAGAAGCTTAGGCAGTTTGGTGAGAATAAAAAAAAAGGTGATGACTAGACTAAAACACTTGGGCTCTAGAATTATATTTCTACAGTAAACACACTTAGTCTGTCATTGACAAGTGTTTGCTGCTAACTTCTCCTCTCATGCTAGAGTAGCTATCTTAATTCACAAATCTATTGCAATCCAGATAATCTCAACTATCATGGTCCCTGGGGGCAGATATATAATTCTACAGGGCAGTTTATTTGGAAATGATCTAAATTTAGTTAACAATTAGTTAACTATTTAACAAACTCAATCTTAAGGGGGGGGGGGTTAAAATGGGGGAGAAACGCAGTTGCGTTTTGAAACCTAATATGGACTGAGAGGGTGGTCAAGACTCACCACTTCACCACTTCATGGCAGAGCTGGGGCTGTGTGATATATTTAGGAAACATAACCCAGATAAGAGAGAATTCTCATGCCACTCTACTACATACAATACCTATTCCAGACTTGATTATTTTCTCATTTCTAACACCTCACTATTCAAAATCAAGAGTGGTTATTACAATAGCATAATAATGTCTGATCATGCCGCAGTATCTTTAGAGTATAAAGTTTATAAAGTATACAATGGATCTCCTATATGGAGATTTGATAACAAATGGCTCCAAGATCCTGAGTTCGTACAGTTCCTTAATGCAAATACAGATGTGTTTTTCAAGCTCAACAATAATGAAACTTCATCGCTAACCAGATGGGATGTCGTTAATGCTTACATCAGAGGGCAAATAATAAGCTATACCAGTTTTAAATCTAAAGAATTTAAAAAGAAGCTGTTAGAAATTGAAAAAGAAATCAAAACATTAGAAGATCAAATTTTAACTAATAAGACACCATCTGTAGAGCAAAGATTAATCACACTTAGAGCCCAGTGTAATCAAATATCAGTAAATAAGGCCTTAAATAAGCTAAATAAATTAAAACAACAATTCTATGATCAGGGGGAAAAGGCAGGCAAATTACTTGCCTGGCACATTACAACTCTACAGAATGAGAGATCAATACATGAGATAGAAAAATTAAATGGAACAATTACTTCAGACCCCAAAGAAATAAATGAAACATTCCAGAAATTCTATGAAACATTTTACAAATCTGATTTCTCAGCTGATAAAACATCTATAAACGGTTTTCTTGAGGCCCTAGACTTCCCTACACTTTCACAAGAAGACATGGAATCTCGGAGAGACCATTAGAGTTAGAGGAGTTTAATAGAGCCCTTGTGTCTATGCAAAGTGGGAAAACTGCTGGCCCAGACGGGCTCCCATTGAAATATATAAGACTTTTAAAGATATGTTGATACCCCACTTATTCAATATGCTTGAAGAAGCCTTTAGAACAGACTCCTTACCACCTTCCTTCTCTACAGCCCTCATCACTACAATATTGAAACCTGGCAAGCCAAATGTGGATCTTACCGACCCATATCCCTCCTAAACTCAGATACGAAACTAACTGCTAGTCATTGCACAGAGATTGGAGAAACTCCTACCTGCCTGATTCATGAAGATCAAAATGGATTTGTAGTAGGAAGACAAGCTTTTCACAATCTTAGAAGAGTCTAAAATATTATTAATATAGAACATGGATGCCCCGATGTGGCCCTACTCTCCCTAGATTGTGAGAAGGCCTTTGACAGGCTTGAATGGCAATATCTATTTGATATACTCCTTAGATTTGGCTTGGGACAAAACATTATCAAATGGGTGAAGTTATTATACAATAGACCCACTGCAGCAGTCATGACAAACTCTATGATGTCCAAACCATTCAAACTTACCAGAGGAACACGTCAAGGATGTCCACTGTCGCCCCTTTTGTTTGTATTGTCCATAGAACCATTGGCCCTAACAATCAGATCACACCCTCTGATAAAGGGAGTAACTACAAGAAACTGTGTACACAGAATTAGCCTTTATGCAGATGATATCATACTCTTTTTAAAAAATCTGACAATCCCTTCCTGCCTTTCTACATATAATAGCAACCTTTGGTAAAATCTCTGTCTATTAAGTCAACAAAACCAAGTCTAATATTATGTTCCTAAATGAAAGAAAGAAACTAACCAACAGTGGGGAACGAATTTCATAATGCATTCAAGGGCTTTAAGTACTTGGGTACACAGGTCACCCCCAAAATACATGACATAGTCTCAGAAAATTATAACCCAATTCTATATTCTCTCAGTAATACTCTGAAGAGATGGTCAGATCTCCCCATATCTCTAATTGTTCATGTAAAAATGAATATCTTACCAAAATTCCAAAACTTACCAATCTTTTTCAATCTATCCCACTTAGTCCCCCACCTACCCTATTTCCTAAATTGAAGGAATTAATAACTAATTTTATTTGGAATAACAGGCGCCCAAGACTTGGGATGTCCTTACTTTATTTGCCATATGATAGAGGGGGCCTACAAGTGCCAAACTTTCTGTGGTATTACTGGGCAGCCCAGATCACGGCAATCATGCACTAGTTCTCAAATGAACCTAAAAATTCTTGGGTCGAAATAGAAAACTGTACCACATCCCCTTTGCCATTAAAATTATATTTATTTTGTGATTGATTAAAAAACCTGGTAAAGAATACACACAATCCCTTTGTGAAGAACTCCATCATAGTCTGGCACAAAGTACAGACACATTTAAGCATTGACTGAGATCTATCAGGGTTCACCCCAATTTGGGGAAACCACCGATTTCCAGCAGGAAGAAACGACCCAGGGTTCAAATCATGGGCAATGAAAGGTATTAGTAAAATTAGGGACATATACAATGCAAATCAGGTATTGTATAGCTTTGAGGAATTACATGGTGCTTACAATATACCCAGGAAACACTTCTTCAAATATTTGCAAATTAGGAGTTATATTTTGAAAAAACACAAACAACAGATAAACAAACCACCACTGTCCAGTCTTGAAGAGGTTATACTAAATCATATGCACATTTCTGAGGACAAATGGAAAATGGTGTGTCACACAGCACAGACTCAAACTATCAATACCAGATTTAAACTTATACAGTATAAATGGATCATGTGTACATATATAACTCCTTCCCTTTTGCACCGCTTCAGTAACAATAACCCTGACCTCTGCGTCAAGTGTGGTCTAGAGGAGGGCACACTTTATCACTGCCTGTGGAACTGCCCTAAAATTAGGAATTCTGGGAAAAGGTAATAGAACGAGTCTCTGACATTAGCTCCACCAGATTGCCCCTCTGTCCTAAGTTGTTCATTCTTGGATTTTTCCCAACAGACTTAAAATTGTCTAATGCAGATAAAAAGATGGTCTTTATGTGCTCATTACAAGCTAAACACTGTATTGCCATCTCATGGAAAGCTATGGAGGCACCTTCTGTCAATGTTTGGTTAAAGACCCTTTCCAACTCTCTAGCCCTGGAAAATTGACTTATGCTAAAAAGGGAAGCTACAGAGTTTCTATAAAGTATGGGAAAAATGTATAGACTTCTTGAAAAGCCAGCAAGATGTACAAGAGGTTTTTTTTTCTCTCTGCCAAATTTTTCTTTCTTTCATTTTCTTTCATTCTTTTCTTTTTCTTTCCTTCTTTCTTTAACGTTTTGTTTCTGTTTTTTATTAAAAAATGTATTTTTCCTTCTATGTTGCTAAATATATGTATATATGATCTATGTCATTGGAAAATTTTAATAATAATAAAAAAAAAAAGAAGGGATTATTCATTTCATTTCAGGATTTCACTCGAGCACAGGGGTGGAAACAAGTCACATGACAAGCTCTGGTTAGTCTTTTACTGATCATACAGTAAATCATAACAGGACTTATAATAGGAGAAGTGTAGAGAGAACGTTAACTGGATGTCAGAGGGATTTTAGAGGTATTCAGTTACACAAGTCATCCTGTAACTGACATCATTCTCATAGTAGAAACTCTGGGTCTAAGGAAAATTGTTGCTGTTGCACCCTGTGCAACATTGTCCTCCTGAATTCCATTTGATTACAGGGTCATTAACAAATTAACTCATCAATTCTGCAAAATCCAAGCAGGAAAGTCCCCTGCAGATCTAAATGCTGCATGAAAGCATGTAGGCTACCAAAATACAACACTGTTATAATAAAACACCAGTAGACTGGACAAAAATGAGCACATCTGGAACATAAATAGCAGCAATTTTTAAAAACAAACAAAACCAGTCATTCAGAAAACCAGCATAGACCTGCAGTTACTAATATGGGCTGAATTATTTCTGCCATAAATTCCACATGGATACATTTCTGAAATTCTGGTCAATGCTGATTCAGTTCCTGCAAACTGGGAATGACACTAAACGACTGTGGTAAGGCAAAAATTGAGAGCTATAGATTTTTTGCCAAATTACTGCTTTGAAAGTGTAAAGGAGTCAGCAGTGCTAAATCTCTTCTAAACCTTCTGCCATGTATGTGGTTTGAGGAATGAAGGGCATTAGTCTATATGCTGTCCTCTCTATAGTCTCACTTTAATCAGCAGTACTTTATCTCCTTCATTCATTTCACCTTTCAATGACGACTGCATGCTCAGTTCTTTTATCAGTTCATTTTCTTTGATCTATTCTTTATCTCCTCTGTTCACGCTGTATCCAAAGACATCCTCCTCAGATTGAATATGCCTCTCAGTCAACAGGGAAAGAGCCCTCCTCCATCTGCTACTCCATTACAAGCCCAGTGACTGGCAGCAGCTCTTCACCCCCTTGGCTGCCTCAGGCTAAATGAGGGCGGCCTGAGGTGTAACCATAGCCAAGGAAGCGGACTCTATTCACACTTGGCTCTGTTCAGCTCACTGGCATAGGAAGCTTACTGGTTAAGAGTGATGTGGAAATGGGCAGAGAACACAGAGGGGTTCAGGGGCATGGACGAGAGCATGGGGTACACAGCTTGACAGGAAAGGGTGATTTGTATGTGTGCGTACATGCATGTGTGGTTGTGTGTGTTTCAGATAGAGCCAGTTATCTGTTGCTATCTAATGAAGCATCTGGTGTGGAGCTGTGGTGCTTAATTCTTCTGTATTTGTCACCTTCATACTAAAAGAAGGAGGACAGCGCTGAGTGGAGCATAGATATGCACTTCAGCACAGCGAAAGTGACAAGGAGAAGGAGATGGGGAAGGGAAGATTTGAATATTCCTCATTTAGAACCTAAGGGAAGATAAAAGAGCGAGTAGGAGGGAGGGTTAATTAACATGGGCTAAACGTGATGGCATGATTATTTCCCCAAAGGCTGCTTTCCTTATACCAGATCCCACAGTATTCATCTGAGAATGTGTGCACGACACGCCTCTCTTCAGCACTTAGTGCTCTGTTTGGCAAACCACGTTCAACTGTGTGTGTGACAGTGGGGAAAACAGACTGGACAGTCACCACAGAAAATAAGTAAAACTTGCACGAATACTCCATTTCTAATTCAAGGGCGTTTCATGATCCGATGGACTCTACAATGGCTATGTAACAATTTAGCTACCTAGACATTTCAAACATTATAATGGGCACTTGTATTTCATTTCAAACACAAAACAGTTTGCTAACTTTTTGAAGAACAAGTGATATGGTGTATCTGTACATGCACAAACCACACAGAGAAGTGCCTTACTTCTTGTCCAGAGAGGTAGTACGCTGCAAGCAATCCTCCAATGAAGCGGATATTGACCTCAAAGACTGATACTTCTGCATTCTAAGAGAAGAGAAAACAAGAAAGGTCATTTTCATACAGAAATAATAACTGCACAATTTTACATCATACACATTTTTAGTACAAACTTTTTTTTAATTGTTATTTCTTATGAATTTCCTTTTGAATCCTAAAATAAAAAAATGTTTTCCTTTAATACTAGGGTGTAATTCCTGCATGAATGAAGTCATTTCCGGCTTTAATCATCTATTGGCTCCATTCAGAGCTGCAATTTGGAAATCATGGTGACACGGAGTCCGGAGTCCAACTCGAATTTAGAAATAGGTTTCAGGCTCAGAGTGGTTCAGTACTATCCTAGGATCACAGGTTCAAATCACAGGACATGCTGCTTTGCCATAGGCAACTGGAGTCTGAGAGAGCAATAACAGCCATGCAGTGTCTGGGTGGGTAGATAGTGCTCTCTCCCGACATCACAACTAAAGTGATGCTGGTCAGCACAGAAATCTGTTAGCTGTTGTATCAGAAGTGGGGAACTGGCATTTTTCTCAGAGCGCATTGGCTGTCCAGTAAAAATGCAATGGCGGTAGTTAAGAAAAAAAGGCGGTGGCTGGATTTACATGTATCAGAAGAGGCATGTGCTTGTTTTCAGAGTCAGGAGCACTGTTTGTCAAAAGGGAAAGTCTTAATGTGCTTGGGGAACTGGCAGTTCCAAATTGGTAGAAAAATTGAAATTATAGCTGGGGGCAAAAAAAAAAAAAAAAGAAGTTTCTAGTTAAAAGTGTCCAAAAAAAAACAACAACAAGGCATGGAGAATAAGGGATTACTTGAAATCAGCACAAAGCATAAAGGTTTGAATAGTGTGTGTAGTTTTGATGGCAGACCACAGAAGTTGTGGGAAAACATCCAGATTTCACGGGTTAGCAAATTTTTGCTAAGCAAAAACAAGATAATGGCGTTGTTTTGGACAGAAAAAAAGAGAACAGCAGTTAAGCCGACCACCTTACAGCGTAGTAATGTTCGTTGGCTACATTTGCTTATTTCAGTCATTGGTCATGACAGATCAGGGGAGCTTTGCCAATCTCTTTACTCCAGAGCCACGACATGTTCAACTTTCGTCCCATTATGAGATTAAAACCCACCACCAAGAATGAGTTAAACCCGGAATGAAGTGGCCAACATAAAAAAAGTGATCTGTACACGCATGCAGCAAAACCCAAATACAGCTACTGTTCAATTACAATTATGCAATGCCCTCCAAATCCTTAACCCCTAACATTCTGTAGATATGCATTATGAAGTGATTCTACTGTACAGTTGTTAAAATAAATTGCACCCAAACTCCCTCTAACTAGCTAAAAGGCTCTGGCCTTTAGGCTTGATGGGATGTGTACCATAGCGATGTATCTGTGCTGTACTTTAATTTCCACACTTCAGTATGTAAACCTGTGTTTACATTTTGCTGTGCTGCATCCAATGAGGACATAGTTTGTTACTGAAAAACAAAAATAAAAGTAAATATGAAATGCCTTGATTTTCTGCAGGAAAATAGACATTGGTGGAAACCCCCACTACAGTACAATATGACAAATGAAAAAAAATGCTGATCCGTGACAATATTGTATGCTATAAACAGACAAGCTTGCGATTACAGACTGTTGAATGGTGGGCCTGCACAGGAGAAAGGACGTGGATGTGTGCGTCTTGTACGTGCTTGCTTGTTTTAGAGGGAGTCTGTTGTGCAAGTGACTGATGTTGGAGAGAGCTCATTTAAAAAACCAAAAAACAAAAAAAACTGCAGATCCCAGTCAGCATTAATCTCACTGTCAGCTTCAGCCAGCATTTACACTATGATTTAGGATCAGGGACCACCACACCCACATAGATGGGCACAGTTAGCCAAGTCATTCATGCGCTGATGTAACGGATGAGACCAAATGAGAACAACAACTGATGTAAATACATTCCTGTCACATACAGAGCTCTCAACTCGGTAAGGCTGCCAGATAAACACAGACTGCAGTTCAGGCACTGCAAGACTCACCACCAAACCAATTCGGGGCCTTGTTCATACCAGATATTAACATCCGTATACAGTGATCCCATCACAAGTGTACAAAGGGACTGATGGCTGTTTACCCTTACCATTTCCTTGCGTTACATATGTTTCTGCATGGGTCAAAAATCAGATCATACTGTAAAGAAAGTAATGCAAGGCTGGAAGAGTACTTATTTAGGCAATAGCACCAAAGACCTCACTAGGTCACTTTATCAGCACCCCAAGCAGTTCTATCTATGAATTTGGAAAGACCAAAACACTTGAATCTAAAGGCAAAATGACAGTTTCCAGAAGATATTTAAATGAGCAATAAAATCTGACCAAAAAAATCATGCATTTAATAATGCTTTGGCTACTGCTTGTATAGCTCTCCATCATATCAGGGGATGGGGGTATAATATCATCGACATCATCTTTATGTTGGGGAGCAGACACTATGTTCAGCATAACAAGAACTCCCATTTTCCCACACTTCAACCACTGACTGGCCTCCAGTAGCCAGTTACAGCAACTGCATGCAATTTCAATCATTAACTAGTATAAACCAGTACGAGCTACTAAAATGTAATAGGTTGCAGTAGGCGTACGGTTTGTCATTATGAGCGATCGATAAACTTACAGGAAAGCAAAATACATCTGTTTCAGGTTAATAAAAGATCACAGACAACCTCGATGCAGATTAACAGCACAACACAGACAGAAACTGAGCTCTTAGTTCATCTATGTGATGGTGTTTTGATTTACACACTAGTTAAGATGCATCTAAAATCTCTGTTTGGTGCAACAGAAACTATGACCACTGCTAGTTTAAACTAACTATTCTCAATGTATGGTTTAGGATGCTTCATGCCATATCCCATTATCTAACTTACATTCATCTGGTGCCACTGGCTGCTGATTATAAAGGCTCTGATAGCCGGTCAGCATTTAAAAGGTCAGCGGTTTTCATGTTGATTTGTTAAAATTACAGCCAAGTTGTACAACAACTCTGACTGGGGATAAGGACTCATTATCTTCCACAGAGGAGTTTACGCAAAGGATTTTCTTCCATAATCTAAGAAATAAATGTATACCATTTTAATCATGGCCATGACAATGAGCTTATGTTTCATAAAAGAATAGAACTTAATCCAGTGATACCTAATAAGTAAGGTCAATGTAAAAATAGTGAAACCTTGAAAGGTTAACCATGTTCATGAGAACATGTGCCACCAACTTATGATTAAATACTCCAAGATGTTTGTTGATGCACTGTGTGGAAAGAGCCTTTCCCTGTTGACCCTATTGACTGAGGGGCATATTCATTCTGAGCAGGACAACAAAAAAATAAACAAAATAAATGAATCAGAAGCACACATGTTATTGATTTCAATTAGAACAGACTTTCCACTGACAACAAATGTCACAGAATGGTAATGCACAACAAGTAAAGTCAGGTGTCAGTTATAAGGTTGACCAGAGTTGGACTGAAGGAATGTAACCACGTGTCAGGTTTGAGACAGGGCTTCACAGTCCTGCTGATGTTGAGGTAGATGGAGGAAACACTTATTACTGCTGTCTGCTCAGATTCAGAGCTGTCTCTAATGCATGCTGTACTCTTTATCTTCACATAAATCAGCTGTATTTTGTTTGCTATTTAATCCACTCCATAAGTAACCATGATCCTTGAATAAGTGACCTGGGTTGTGACGTGAGGAGTTCAAACCTTACAGATCTGTGTTATGGTTTGCAAATGTATAGAAAGGTTCATTGACAGCCTTAATCACATTTGTTACAGAGAGCATTTTCTGATGAGGTGCTGTTAGCCTATTAAAATAGCCTGCCTGCAGTTTTCCTTACACAGCTCTACCTTTAAATACACACTAAGATAGCACAAGTCAACAGAACACCAGCATGTTGACTGTTTAAAAACAGTGTTTTGATCCCATTTATGAGGATTCCAGTGTCTGAATATTTTTAATTAACAAAGGTTTGCTGGTCTTAAAATGGTGTAACTGCTTTATTATGTTATATGCAATTATTTCTAGGAAAATATATCATTCAAAAATAGTTATTGTTACAGGCCTACAGCAGGATGAATTAAAGTATTTATTTCTGGACAGATTAAATGTTCTTCTCAACATAACCTGAGCCTGGGTCCCTGATCCTGAACAACCTCGAGGGTTCCCCAGATTAAAGCTAACCTCTCTTCCTTGCAGTGTCCACTTACTTTTCTTAAAACAGAAGAGCATTTCAAACAACTTCAGCTTCCCTCAGACAGGTCTAATGAAGCAGATTAAACTTCCTTTTAATCAAAAAGGACAACAACATGTTTCAGTCGGGTTGTCTTGCTTAGCCTTCATTTGCAATGTCTATTAATTCTGAGAAAAGTGTGTACGGACTGGATTAATTCAGATATGACCGTTCTCCAACCAAGGTCTATTAATTCAGCTTTTGGTTTAACCGCCATGATTAATTCTGATGGCAGTCAGCCTCATCCATCATCACAACGATATCAGAGAAAGAGAGACAGAGCACGCACACAGGAGATGGAGGAAGGGAGGGAGAGAGGGAGGAGGGAGAGAGAGGCTGTGAGAGACTGGGGGGGTTGGCCTCACTAACAGTGACTTACCACAGTACTGCAGCCTAAGCACGACCCGGTAAATCAGTCTTTAACTTTAGTGGCACTCTCAGTGTAGACAAAAAAATGCTTTCATTTTCAGCTTTGAACAAAAGATCAGCAGCATTGAGACTTTTAAAACTTAAAGATCCAACAGCAGATATTTTTTGTTGTTTTATTCTGAATCCACATTTACATTCAGACAAGTAGATGATGAAAGTTACAATTAAAACCCTAAAAACACTTGTACTTCCTCTCTTTAAATTCTAAATATGAAGCAAAGTCTTAAAGGATACGAGAGGCCAGGAAAATCTCTTTTCTGAGCACAATGTACCTGAGGAGCCAAACAACAGGAGCCTAAGGTCAGGTCCCCAAGTTTATACAGCAATTATGGTAGAGTAAAGTGCCAGAGTGCAAAGGCTGAGAAAGAACCCATGTGTCTGAAGTTTTATGTAGTCTGGATGAGACACCTTTCATGTTTAAGCATCATTTCTAACTGGCCAAGATCGATGATTTTTTTTTATAGTCCTGAGGCTGCATTTTTCATTTACAATGCTCTGGTCAGTCAATGCACCACAACATATCTGATTCTTTTTTAATGGGAAGTGCCTGTTCCATCAAATGGGGCTACATGGTGTATGTGTACAATTTTATTAAAATTAATCTGTCCAATCAGAAGATAGTTGGTGTTTGCCCAACAAGTGTCCGGCAGGAGCATTTCTCTGCAGGTACAGAAAAGCAGTAGTGATAAAAATGAAATCCTGTTAAATAAGGACAGCAATTCAAAGGTCCTAAGAAATGGCCAATATTGAGCACAGATGGTAATCACTGCCCCATCACCCTGAATACAAACAATAAACAGTAATACTGTTAAAAGCATGTACATTTGATTTGGGAATATATGAAAATTTATTTTAATAAAATATGGACAAAGCAGGACATGATCTAGTTCATTCAAAAACTCACAGATCATGCATTGCCCAATATGTGTGCCCCACCTATTGGCATGTGCCAGTGTAACAAGATATTAAATGTCATTCACTTCTTCTGGTTTACAGTCATTGCTGATCAGTCTTCAGTGAATCCGGAAAGTATTCACTGCTCTTCACTTTTTGCACATTTTATGTTACAGCTTTCTTCCAAAATGGATTACATTTATTTCAACAATGAAAAAGTGACAAAAGTTTGTTTGAAATCTTTGTAAAATGTATTAAAAATTAAACAGAAATATGTACAAGTATGTGAATATTTTCCAAATTAGGTATATTAGCAAAATCTGCAAAATAAATAATTTGCTTTTGAAAGAGACACACCTACATTTTAAATCTAATAATGAAACCTGCTGTGTTTAAAATATGAGAGTGTACCAAATCATATGTGGAATATAACACCCAAGAAACAGACATTTGGTGCAAAAGGTATTATTTGAAAGCATGTGCTTGTACCTGATTCACTTTAAATACACTATAAAATGGTACCAGAGATAAAAACAATAAATTTCCCAATTTTGATTATACATCCCTAGTAATAGTAATATTAAAGTACTAAAAATCTTTTCTAAATTAAAAGTTTAATACACCTAAATGTGGTTAACAGTGGTTACAGCTCTTGCCTAGAGCTGACAATGTAATACAAGTGAAATGCCAGTTAGTATTAAACTGCTAGGACAAGAGTTGGCTGCTTAAGTGGTAAGCAGCACGCACATGTTCTGTACTCAGTCCCTGTTCATCACTCCTCTTCCTCCCACATCAGAATGTACAGCTCTTACATGTCAGTTTTTTAAACAAAGGAGTCAAGTTCCTTGAACCTACTGACCCTCAGAACTGGCTAGCTGCAACAAATGGCCTGAAATCAAACAGCTTCAGAAACCAGAGACCTTCAGAGCCCAACTGCACAAGGTCAGTAATTAACAGTTACAGAGGGTAAGCAATAGTAAGAAAAAAAATGCAAAAGGCAAAATGAAAGTGTGGGAAGAAGAAACAAGAGAACACAAATCCAAGAAATAAAAGACAATTTAGCAATGCCTTTTTGGCATTCTGACAAAATTACAGCCAGTCAAACAATACAGCCAAATGTGAGGAATTCTAAGTCTAAGGAAAACTTAAAGCAAGAAAGAGAATAGAATAGGAACAAGACAAGGAAGAAAGAGACAAATGTTACAGGCATGAGACAAAAGATGGCATAAAGGCTCTGCAATGGGGAAAAAATAGGGAAAGCCATAAAGGAACCAGCACACTCCACCCTATCTGATGAAGGAGAGAAAAGGCAGATAGTGGTGCAGACAGAGGCAGACAGAGAAAGCAGACAGATAGAAGTGTCTTTAATGGCAGTGCCATATTGAGAATGAGCCATGGATTGAGAGGTCCCTGGGGCTTCTCTCTGGGATCATACTATTTTATTTTCCCTACCATTTTCTGCTCAACTTCAGCCTGCCTGCTCATTTGAGGCTTTTATTCAATGAGGTAAGGTAGAGCTTTCCCTGTCTACATTGTTTCCATGGTGCTACTGCTGTTTCCTGGATACCACCATGTGTCATATTCACTGCTCTTTAACCACGCTTAAGTCCATGCAGTGCCAATGTACCCAAACAGAATGCAAAACTAGAGCATTTTCAGAGCTTGCCCAAGTTGCAGGCACTACGTGCGTTGAGAATAACATGATGTAAAAAGTGGAAAATGGCTGTCAACTCATGAGTCAGCAAGTTGCATCTCGGCCTCAGCACTCCAGCGTTTACTAATGTGCAGAAAAGCACTGAAGCATCTGTCTAGGAGTAAGCCCAAGACACAATTCACAGTTTTTCTGCACAAATATGTAAACAGTGGGGATTCGAAGTGGCACAGCCATGCAAGCGTGGTCCATATCATCAGGAGAACATAATTTTGATCTAAGATGATGCCACTGATGAGGCCTCGTTCTCTCTGGGTGGGAAAGATGGCCCTCCTTCTCCATTCCATCCTGCTGCAAGCTGCTAGCCAGTGCAGGCATCTAGTTGTTCAGCTGTACAATGCTGTGGCATTAACAGCAGCTCAAAAACATGTAAAGGCTCACTTTATGTGCCTCAGAGAAAGCACATGCTGCTTTTCAACCCCCTTGCACTGGTGGAATGGAGTGAAAATTGGGTTTTTAAATGTAAACTGGAAGCTGATGCTTCATTGATTTGGTTGGCAAACTTTGAGTAAATCCTGTCATTCACTTAAGTGCTGCTGCTGTCTTTCTCATGTGCCAATTCTAAGGCCTTGCCTTCAAGCTGAAGTGATAAATGCCATTTTTCTGGAATGTTTGAAGTGGGGTGACTTTTCTGGCTTTCCAGCAGCAGACACTGAATAATAAACAACTACCCGATACCAGAAACAGAGCAACTAACCTTGAGGAACTGAACTTAGTATTGTAGGCAGACACATGTGTGGGCATTGGACCACTCACCACACTAAAGTCCAGGTTCTGTTCAATCCACTCCTGTCCATCTTTAAATTCATCATGTAGTCCCATTATGAAAAGGGAGTCCAGGGCATCTACTATTGTGGCCCCCATTTGGGAATTACCTGTGGGAACAGAGCAAAAACAGATGTGTCAGCATGCACAACAAAAACAAACCCACACAGGTCTAATGACCAACTGAACACAAGAATAACAGATAGTGATAGTGTAAAATGTGTGTGTGAGAAGAACCAAAACAGAGGAACAGCTAGCTACACTTGGCCAATTACTAACTGTGGCTGCTGGAGTCAGTGGCTGTGTTTCTCTCCCTAATTACCACTTACTTTTCAGAAAGACAAAAAAGAACAATACTAAGACACAGGTCTTTATTACAGCCTCACTGACAGCTACATCTCTCTCACACACACACACACACACACACACACACACACACACACACACACACACACACACAGTTCAGTGTATCCACAGTTCTCACAGTCGATTTCTCAGCCCAACAAACAGGGAAAGGACCAGTCATGACTGGTGGTAGATGCAACATAAAAGGTGTCAGAACATGGGAGTGCAGTGCTGGAGGACAAGCCTCCTGTCCATTCACCAGGATATGAAAGAATCAGCATTAAACCTATTACTGTGAATAGATACTGAAGAGTAGCCTCTGCACCCGGCCTGCTTAAAGACAATTTTTTACTCCATAGGACAACAGTTCCAGCCCTGGCACCACAGTAGATGAAGCTCCAGCTGCTACAACAGTGTACAGCAGTGTCAGCTGTTGAAAGCTGCAGTGTGCTAGAGCTCTCTCAGTCATGTAACGCAGAGCCTGCAGTGTTATCATTACTGACAGAAGCTCTAAATCACTCTAAAAATATTCAGAAGCCTCCAGCCTTTCAGCTCTGCTAATGTGTCCATACTGTACCTGAGCCTAGCAGGGGGGAAAAGATGACCAAAAAAAAAAACCTCACACACTGCAATCTATCCATCCAACCACCTTTCATTTTTGTCATAACTGTCAACTCGTCATTACCCTCAATTTATTTATTTCACTTTTTCCATTCTTGTTCGCTCAATCTTTTGTCATCAGCACAACATTGTCTTCTCAACCAACTGCTTTGAATCTAGAGTATAATTTCCATTTCATCCCCCAACATCTGTTCCATCCATCGTTTGCTCAGTTTCTTTCAAGCATATCTATTTCCTCAGCTCTGGCCTGTTCCCAGGTCTCCCACTGTCCAACTCCACACACTCAATGACCTCACCTTCTTTTACTGTGCCAGCCTGTGGGTCTGAGAGTCGGAGAGCACTTCTTGTCTGCATCAAACACTCAACAGCCCACAAATCAAGGCCATCATACCAAATTAATATTGATTGTCATTCATAATGTTAGCCTTTGTAAATGCCAAACACTGCTTGTACAGAACAAATTGGATTCAACAAGGTTATTTGCAGAACACAACAACAGCAACAAGCACCGTGGCAGCTGCTGCTGCATCGTCTCTCCATGCGCCACTCTCCATCTCCAGGCCCTTCCTCAGCAGCCTCTCTGCCAGTTTCATTAAGTGACAGCTTTCAGGCTGCTGTAATGCGAAAGCACACATGGCAACCTGTGTGATGATTTCATTACTCAGACTTCATTTTCTCCAATGGTTCATAAACTGTCAGGTTGGGCAAAAAAGAAAATAAGAGGCTAGATGAGTTGGCTGTGTGTGAGCGTATGATGTAGGTTAGGTATGGCAACTCTATGCATATTAATCTGAAAAGCGAGATTGCTACAGTGCTGCAATGACAAACCAAAGCTATTAGTCAGTGGACTCACTCTCTCTGCCATCTTTTAGGCAGAGATTAATGAGGATCCCCTCCACTCTTATTAGCACATGAGTGGCCACCATAGCTGTTGCCAAACTGACCAGCAGCCACTAAACCTTTCTGGGCAATGAAAGGAACAGCCACTGAGCTAACTGCACAAACTGCAAAATGTGTGTGTATAATTGTCTGAGGATTGATAGAGGAAAAGAAACCATAAGAATAATGTCAAGTCAGGAACGGAGTTCATTCCAGTACAAATGCAATAAAAGGGTCCTTGATCACTTGCTGAATAACAATTTTAAAAGAAAAAAAGATCATAAGGCTTTCCTATACAAGCACAAAAGCTTGCACATCTTTGCGTATGCTACATAGAGAAAGGAGGCAAAAAGCCAGGCAATTAAAACGTCAGGCCCAGCAGATACTATATCATGTGGGCTTTGAACTACAAGCAGGGGTGCTAATTGCCTGGTGGCTGGCTTTTGTGTGTATTATTTTTCTGAAGGAACTGCTTATGATGTCCAATTTGTGTTCTTTGAATTACACCGGGCTGTTCCAGATTAACACGTCTTTGGAAGCATTTCCCTCAAATTAGCTGTAGGAAATAAAGCACAAACACTTGAGTTGTTAGCATTGTGACGAGAAGAATGAGAATCTTTGAACAGCATCACATAGGAATGGTCCTGGGCTGCTTACAGCCATACCCGTAAATCCACGGGTGACACAGAACTGACACAGAGAGGTTATCGGACTCCCACAGTCAAAGAACCTGAACACAAAATGAACCTCGTTAAAATGCATGCGTTTTGGGTGATTACATCTTGGACATCATAAGGGCTGCAGACATTTTGTGGACAGACAAGTTCACTTTTCTCCAAGCCAGTTAACTTTTCTGATGGCCTTGAAATGAAAATCCAACATTAATTTCAAGCTTCAATGCCATAGACGCTCAGGAAATTAGATGATAAGACTTTAAGGTCACGTTCTACATTTCTCATTTCACAGAGAAACTTTATGGAGTACTGGGGAATGATCACTTACAACAGGCGACGTACAACAGCAAAAAAACAAAAACAAACAAACAAACAAACAAAACAAATAAAAACAGTACTGTTCAAACTGATTAGGGTTTATAGGCAACTCCAGTTCACTGTACATCATGACCATTATTCTTCAATAGTCAGTAGTCGCACGGAGTTGCACTGTCTCATAAGCAGCCCACTCTTTAGAGCCATTTATACTGACAGACTACAAAAAAATTTGGCTGCATTCGTCTCCATCTACTTTGAGGCCATTTCATACAGCCGGAGCCATTACTTATCTATTCAAGAGAGAATTGCAAACTCACTGGAGTGTATGCCCTGAAACAGAGATGTAAGGCTTGCGTGAGAGGGGAAAAGCTCCTGGATGTTTGATTTATTGTGAAACGGAGAGAGAAAATGAAGAGACTGAGAGAAGACTGGGAATAAAGGAGCGAATGGAATGTAAATTGCTTGTGTAGAGTGTGTGTATTCTGTATGAATACCCGGTTGGGGGGGTGTGGCATATATGCAGTCTTTTCTGTTTTTCACACTCCAGCCTATTCTCACACACACACACACTCTCAGGTACAGGTTCTCAGATGAAGGCTATTCTCCATCCCACCCAAACAGCACAGATTCTCTCAGCGTTCTCCATAATTAATCCTACAAGGAAATTAAGAAGTGAAGTTACTTCAGTATAGTGTTTATTATCAAACACAACTGTTATCAACACCCCTCATTCTCACTCTCTCCCTACTGACTGCGTGGTGTGCATATGTGATCCATGTGCTGTTTGCTGTGTGAGAGTTGTGCCGTCAGTCACTGTTAAGTGGCTGATGAATATTTACTGAGCTACAGCACTTTGATGAATTACTGGAGCAGTGATGCTAAGGGACAGGACTCCTCTCGCTCTCTCTTACACACACCCCCACACACAAGGACAGGAGAAAAAGACCTGGGGCTAATTAAGACCCCATACACATACACACACACCACACCCTCAAGTCAGAGATGCTGAATTGGTTTGTGAGGTTGGCCAGGTTCTGAATACGGGATTTTCTCTGCAAACATACTAAACATAATAAACACTGAGCCACTATTCTGTTCAGGTGATTTGTGCTCCAGTTTACTGTGAGATTAAAGACGGTTTAGTCTGTTGACGCTCAGGACCTGGCAAAATCAAAGATAAGTCAGTAAAATGTGTTCCGACACTACTGATAGAATCTTGTAGGCTGGAAGGACTATATTTCCTGTGGTTGCTCCTTCAGCGGTGTGCATGTTTATTAGCCTGCATGTTTCAGATCAGTGTTTTCAATTAGCAAGTGCAGAACAATGATTTTGTCTTTGTCACCTGTTGCTCAGAAAATGAAATGTTTCTAATGTTTGCAAAGCACACACGTGTTGTTAATTTAAACGCTTAATCCACAGGGGAAAATGATGTGTTTATAAAATACATCTGTAAATATAAGAAAATGGTTAAAAACCTTAATGTATATGGTATGAGAGAAAAATGATATCATACCATCCTAACTGAAACACAAACAGTGAAACCATAGCTCCAATATATTTCCATTCCTTCTCTTCCAAGTCATCCATTTCTGTCTTTTCACCTCCCTTTTTCTGTGCAAGTCTGTCTGTGAGGCTTGGAGGCTTTATTTGCATTTTTAGCAGAGTGAGCAATCCCAAATCTATGCCTTTTCCCATCTGAGGCTGGCACTGGCCCATCCTTATAGGTTTAATCTGAACAGAATGTTTGGAATGAGGCAGGAAATGCAAGGGAGCAAAGAGAAAACGTGAAGCTCTGTTGGGACAGCTTTCTCTTTCTGACGTTCTTAGCTGGCTGTTAAAATCTGGCAACATGCCTGCCTGAAGTACGGCCTCAGAGCACTTTAAAAGAGAGCAAGAATTAAACGAAGTCACTCCTGATCAGCGCAGCGGGCTTATACACGCACACACTTTAAACCCTATGGAGTTTAAAGTCTAAACCTGACAGTCAATATGTAGGTCTGAACAATGTAGTTGTGAGAAAAGAGATCAAAGTAACATGTATAACTGCTACACAGGCTGTGTGTGATATTACACACACACACCTTATCTCTTCAGGAGAGATGAAATGGGCTGACATACTGGATGTGTCTGCTCATTTCGGAAAGCTGTGTTTTAGAGAGGGACCAAAAGTGCAGTAAGTGAGAGCATAATATTGCACTTCTGCACAGCACTACTGACTGCTGTGGAATTCTGCGTCATACAGCAGTGCTAACTGCTGCTGCACACAGAGAGAGAGAGAGAGAGAGAGAGAGAGAGAGAGAGAGAGAGAGAGAAATACTAGAGCTCCATCCATCTCCCTGTGGGTGTGAGACACTCCATTGGTCCAAACCACTCACACACCACAACATAGCCAACTGCAGCAGCCTCAGACAGCTGTGTCTGCTATAGCACACACATTTACACTGGGCCTGGGCAATATGGACCAAAAAAAAAAAATCACATCCCAATAGATTTTAGATTTTAGCTACAACATATGACTACAATTATAACTACAATATATGAGGTGAAAAATGTGAGAAATTAGTAGACCCCATGAAACCCTTCTTCTGTACCCCACCCTTTCTTGAATATCCACATAAATAGAATTATTCTGGAAAAACTAAGATTTGGAAATATTACAAATATGACTATTTATTGCCACAATCATGACTGGAATACATCTTGCACAATGTCAGCACTGAAGACTTTATTTCAGGAGACACCATCCAGACAAATGTTTAGAACACTGGATGTGTTTATTTGTTGATGTATTTTTAGTTTTAATACTAATTTGTTCAGTTAAAAGGCCCCTGAAAAGTTTGGTACCTCACATAAACTAAGATTCACACAGAAGGTAAAATGGGCCCAAATCTGTTTTTTTTTTTTTTTTCGTGTGACCTAGATGTGTCATGTGTGGTGGCAGTGTAAATAGCAAACAAACAAAAAAAAAAAAAAAGGTAGGTAACAGTGCTGGACTCATTAAGCTCTCATGAGCAGCCACTGTGCTGTCCACTGTAGGTGGTAATGCCTTCTATGATGTATTCCCAGCACACATGTGACACTGGATTTAGGAATGTTACATGCTTATTCAACTTCAAAAATGGAAAGTCTCACCTATCTGGCACTGACCATCATGCATCACTCAAAGTCTGATAATTCAAACCAACCTGAATTACAAAATAACTTCCCACAATTTATATTGGTGTGGGTATTCCAAAGCCATCCTCTGAGGTAATGAAGCTTCATAAGTCAATTTATACATTGATATCCTGTGATTTTTGGAACATCAGTGTATATAATGATCATAACCTCTTTGTGACACATGACAAAGTTCTTGCCAATATACAGCATTAATAACACCTACATTTGCAGACATCTCAAGAGGAACTTAGTTTTCTTTTCAGAGAACTGTATTCAACAGCATGCCTCAGATAAGTCAGGCCAATCTCAGCACTGGCTCCTTCCAGCTTTTCTGGAATTTTCATTGGATCTAAACCATTATTACACCATTAACAACACCAGAGCACTCGCTTACAGTGTGCACAAACACACACCCACAGACACACTTGCACAGTGCCTTGCTGTGAACCACTGCCTATTTCCCCATGTTATCTGCAGTGAAACTGAATGAACAAGAGAATCACACGGATCATTAAGAAAATATTAACCACCTAGGGAACGCAATTTCACAAGAAGTAAAGAAATGCATGTATAATTGGAGATTTCATCAAGACTCCTAGGGGGATGGCAGGAATTACACAAATGAGTTGAAGAATATTGAAAATGAATGAAGCCAATGAACCCTATGGGTGGGAACAGGCCTTGTCAAATCGTTTTCTTCTTTTTCTCCATCTACCTCCTGACATTCACTCCCCTAACCCGTTCTATTCTCTAACCTTGATCCTATGAATCCTTTTGTACATTTTTCACCTTGTTCTAGTCCATTCCTCCATCTCTTTTGCTCTCTCGTTCCTCTCTCTAAGTAGTGTTTTCATGGTCATTCAGGCCCTTGTATGCACTCTGACAGTGATGTCTTTCATCGTTCACTCAGATTAGATCCTTACGCCAATCAGGCCTCGCTCTCTAGGGAGAGTAGTCATGCAGACGCTTTATAACTCTGCCAATCATGTGCTGTGCTGTCCTGCGCTGGGAGCCAATAAAAGGAAAATATGACCTAGTTTGCTGAACAGCAAGCGGCCTAACTAACAAACTTTAAATGGAATGTGGTCCAACAGCAGAATTACATGCCTAACCACTCAAAAGTGCAAAATACATTCTGTAAATTAAAATCTATTAACTGGAAATGCAAATCATTACCATTAAAACCAAACATTTTGCATGTGCAAAACAAAATCTTGTCCTGTACTAACAGTTTTCCCATTTCCCAAATTCCCATTTGAAACATGAGCAAATTACCTCAGCAGTATAAAGAGCCTAGATTTACAAGATGAAATCAGCTTTAACATTAGTTGGAAAAAAAAAAAAAAAAAAAAAAAAAACCCTTCAGAGCCTTGATGGTGCAGCTGTAAGCACACCTTTAACCCACTATCTACAGAAAAGCTTACACATTAATATTTTTCTTTGTGACAGTGGCTTGAAGTTTGTTTGTTTTTTTAACCAATGCACAATTCTACCCTCATTTTAAATGTTGAATTTAGCTTGGATTAATTTGAAATGCAATCCGCATGAGCTGCTAAAACACTAGAAAGTTTTAAAATGATTATTGCTTATCCAGTATTGTTTATTGTTTATAAATATTACCTTGACAAAAAAATCAGTAATAAAGCATACCTTCAGCATTAAAAAGCTTTATCATATTGTTTATTTTATGATCACAATAATATATTTCCACATAAATGATCAACCAGTCAAGATTATAATATAACTCCATAATCTGATAACTACATACTACAGCATGCAAACGTTTGAGCACCGCAGTCAACAATCTGTTACTATAAATAGTTAAATGAAAAGGTAGAGTTAAAACAAAGCATTCTTTCATTTTTAAAATGATTCATGTATTTTAGTTTTAAACAAAAAAGGAAAGAAGCACCAAGCAAAAGATTTATTCTCTCCAATATTTTTAAACAAGGTTTCAGATCTTAATTAGCGCGTTAAGGATATAGGCTGTACACAGTTAAAGTTCATAAAGGCCAGGTGATGCAAATTTCTAATCCTTACAAAACATGTCCCAAAAATGAGCAAGCAAGGGCTTCTTTAAGCAGCTGTCCAGCACCGCACACCAGAGCTGAAGTGCTCCAAAATACAAAACTATTTTTTTTTTTTTTACGGAGGCACGCACACAGGTGCTGACTCAGAGCACTGTTCAATACCTCAGTGCGACACAGTGTGCCAAGCAGGATTTGTGATTATATTAAATTGAAACCAAACCAATACAACAAAAATGGATAATCAGCTTTCAAACATCTTGACCATCAAAAATCCATTTAGACCAGGAATTCAGCTACCAGCTGAAGTACATATTTCAACAGGAGAGAGAAAAGGGAGCTTTACTTTCTAACATTATATATTATTTAAAAAAATAATATATTAAATTAAATTTTTTTTTTATGTCTTTAAAATAAACAAACTGTCCATTAAACAACTTAAGCTAATAAACTTTTATTCTTTGGTTATAAAACAGTGAGCTAGTGAGAAGTAGTCCATACATTCACTAAATTATGATCTATTAAGTAGTATAAACCAATAAAGGGGGAGTGTTAAAAAAGACTTACCCATCTTTAACTTGAGCTTGTAATTAGTTTAAACTTGATCAGAATGTTATGTAATAAAGCCTTTTCACATTTCTATCCCTTCATATAATATAACAGAAACCTTTCAACAGAACTGCTGGTTGGACTGTTAGAAAGGCACATTAAACTGAATACATTCAATTAAAGCAACCTGTTTTTGATTTAGCAGACTCAGGAGAGGTGGTGCACTGTTCTACTGTGCAGCACCACCCGCAGAAACATGACGTTCAAAGAAAATCCTCTTTAATTTGAATTCTCTTTTCACTCATTTATCTATTCACAGGAACATTTCAGGCAGGGGTGCTGAAACATTTGTATGCCACTAAATCATCACAAATCATCTCTTTCACACAAAACAGATTGAAACACAGATTTTCAAAATATAGTCTTGTTTACATCTGCCATCTTTCACGGTGTAACACTGTATTAGCTGAAGGAAATGGTGGACAGTGGTTGAGTGGGTAGATGCTAGAGATGTCACAAGAACCGAAAATTTGGTGCCAAGTCCATACTAAATTTTGAAAATGCTACAGTTCTTGTTTCCTGCAGTAACAAATCTCCCTACAAAAGAGCAGCATAATAAGCCTAGCCTACATGTGAAAGTGTAACGGGAAGAAGCAGGACAACATAACATCTTGTTATCAAAAGACAAAAGAGGTAACTGGTTTGCTGCGGCTTCTTAAAAATAAAATTTTAAGTCACATTTGGATTTTGGGTTTGAGTCTGAAGACCAGGGTCACATTATTGACAATGCAAAGCCAAAATGCAAAGAGTTTGAGAACATTGTTAACAAAAAAATCTATATATTTCACTTGAGTGCAAATTTATCATTTTAAAGAACAAATCAGTGGAAGATGAGGGCGAGTGTGTGAAACTGCTACAGCAGTCCAGTTTCAAAACACCAGAAAGCTGTCTGTAACCTAGTGGTGCTCCAGTCAGATGCAAACATCCACACATTGCCATAACGGACCACACAGTTCCAGTAAAAAAGGCTGTCTGAAGCGCTGCTGAAAAGAGGACTGCTTTATCTTAGCAGTTTCCTTAATATCTGATGATACATCCTGATCATTTATCACAGAAAATATAACCCTTATTGTTCCTTTAAATAATATTTCTCTGATTCTTGATGAGGAAATATACTGGATAAATGCAAAGCTGTTGTGTTACCTGAATGAACCATGTAAGCATGCAGTTAACAGTTGCTGTGCTGGTGAAGAGTTTCATTAACAGCCGTTATTTCTTGTATGGGAACATTTTGTCTCAATTTCCGTGTTTCAAACACTGGTGTGTTTCTGTATGTAGGCACTGTTGAGCATGAGCGTGGATTTAAAGAGGTGCCACCTTATTGTATTAGGAGGGTAACTGGATGGTAATAGCACTTGTCTACATTTTAGCAGCTCTTTGCTGAATGATCTGAGGGGGCTACACCTATTCCAAAATCTACAAGGATATTTTCTGCCACAGATATTAGGCTAAATACCATTGTGGTAAACATGGGGTTTAGGAATACATGAAAAAAAGATGCAACAAATTCCCTACACATACAGTACCAGTCAAAAGTGTGGACACACCTACTCTCTTCGACCCTTAAAGCAAAATATGTGTCTACTACATTAGTGGTATGGTGACATCCCTAACAGAAATTGGCTTGTATAGATTACACTGAGCGCTGATCAAAGCCTCGCTTATCTGCAGTTCTGGTTCATTTCACAGTGACCATTCGGACACATATGGATACCACAGCAATGACAACCACACTTCAAAGTGAGACATGATCAGGATCAGTAATGGTCTGTATCATTTGCCAGTGCAGTTACAGTTATTTCTCTGTGGCTCAGATTAATACTGGTGTAGCACTAATAATGAGGTTAAGCTGTGGGATGGTTCTTTTGACCCAGCACACAGGTTATAAAACAAATTAAACCACTCACACTTCCCTGTGTGTGAAGGCTCTTCATTATGCCTGCTAAAAACAGGCTGTTATCAGAAAACTGAATACAGCTACGGGCCTTCAGCTACAGTTCTGACAATACTCTCATCCCATGGAACTTAAATAATCACTGTTCAACTGCAAATCAAGGAGTGATTATTAACTGAAGAAAAAGGACTCACAAACTAACCCCCAACATTAATGAGACGAGGTATCATAATTCTTTTGAGACCAACAATACAAGTATGCATAGACAAACCAAACTGCCTGCTCTGGATGATTCAGCAGAGCTGTAAGTGGCTGTGGGCTTTCTGATACAAACCTGAAGGCAATGTGAACCAATGTGTTTTGGGGATTCAGCATCTCCTGGACTTGGCTAAACTGAAGATTTACGTTGTGAAAACGACCACAAAATATAATGTGACACAGCTTACTCTGGTTTATCCAGAATATAAACTGTTTTCTTGGTTGAAGTTGCAAAAATAGCCTATCACAACACTATCAAATACCCTAGAGAGGTTGTCAATACACTTTAGTGGCAATACCAACGTATAGTTTACATGTGGGAAACACCGATACAGTGTTTTGACACATTACGATGAATGAACTGCGGTAATCTATGTAATCTGACCCAAGTTTGCAAGAGCTGCCTTTCCTAGTAAACAAACTGTTGATGCTGTGGTGTTTACAAGGAGTGACCATAAAGAGCTCAAGAGCACAGACCTGCCCTTCCATGTGTCAAACATTTTCAGGCAAAAACTAACAAGTCAGCCAAGTGTGGACAAATGACCCCCAAGCCAATCACAGGTAAACTGATATGTTATGATCACCACTGGCCTGCAGTCAAAAAGTCAAATCCCAAGCAAGCCTAGGAATGTCTTACACTGTCTGACACCAGAAATGCAAGACAGGAATCTAACAAACACTGACAACCTCGTATTATACAGAGGACTTGAAATTTTATGCTTGTGGATGTAAAACACCCAGCTGTACTGACACCGTACTGATTGGTTTACTGCTTGCTCATTTTATTCTGAGGTTGATTTAGTTTATTTTTTGCAAAAATAATTTTATAAAGCATTTTGTTGTGTGAAATCTCATCATGCATGGTTATATTAACAAAAAGTCAAATTCCTAAATCCAGCATATATTTTGCAGTAATGGCACTGCTGCTTCACAATTGTAGGAAATATCATCAAATGGCAATTACAAAATTCTGCAGAGAGCTTTTAATTTGAAATGATGAATGCAGGAAGGTAGAAATAAGGGAGAGGAGAGAGAAATGTAGATTAAACTAGCAAAGATTAAGTTAGGTTTCACATTGGAAAATGACATTTGAAATGTAACATAAAAGATGTTGCATCCTAGAACTTAACAAGTCCAAATACCGAATAATTCCACAGCACACAGCACTGACCGACCATCCACATTCAACTAAAGCCATATTTATACACATACTTTCTCTGCTCCTACCACACCTGATCCAAATAATCAGCTCATCAACAAATCATGGCTTGTGTTAAAGCTAGGGCCAGATGATATGGACAAAAATCCTATCCCGATATATATTTTGAATGATTTGTGGTTTGATAAATTATGTGAAAAATTGAGGACATCCTATGAAATACTTCTTTTGTCTTTATTTAATATATTTAAACATGCATTTTTCACATTCAGAAATTTGATGTTTTCTTCTTTATATATACCAAGTTTATGTTCCTCCATGGTGTGTGTTTATAAAAATATAAGTGGTAGTGGAAGGAAATAAGAGTAGAGGAGATGCTGAGAGCAGGGGCGGAGCAGAGCAAACAAGCACAAAAAAGGTCAAAAGCACAAAAAAAAAAAAAAAACCTTGAGATGTAGCCTCAGTCCACATCTCACTTGATGTAAATATCAATATAATAAAGGACATTAAAGAGGACTCAAATGTGTAACATGTACCTTCTTTCTGTACCATTCATAAGTGTTCAACCCAGAGACAGACACACACGCGCACACACACACGCGCACACACACGCGCACACACACACAGACACACACACAGACACACACACAGACACACACACAGACACACACACAGACACACACACAGACACACAGATTCCAGTAAGGTAGAGTGAGGTAGGAACAGAAAGGCTGGCTCATTAATTATGAAAGTGAATCGTCAGATGCATGGCACTCAGCACTGCTTTGACTCTTTCATTCTCAATCCTCTCTCCTTTCCCTTCTTTCAGTCTCCCTTTCTTGCTTTGTGTTTACAACAGAGCAACTGAGAGGCACCAGCAGTGATATTCTAAACATCATCACAGAGAAAGCAAGAATTAGCGCTAATGAGAACTGTGGCACAACTGGTTCTCACCAGTTTTGGAAAACACAGTTTATGGTCAATTTGCCAGAATGAACACTTTCATTTCTAGATGCGTGAACACACACTCGCACACGCACTCACACACAGCTGCTTTAGTCTGATCTTCTTTATCACACAGAACAGCTGGAGTGCTCAGCATCCGACAAAAATAAAACAGAAATGATTAAATAAAACTGGACTGCGTGGACGTGCCAGTCTCTGTGTCATTTATGTGCATGTCCGCATCATCTGTAAACACAGAAATTACATACTGCGAGTGCCAAGGAAAGTGGACGTGTTTGTGTATGTATGGAATTCTGTTTTTCAGCGAGCCACATAGCCAGCTCAGTTATTTACATGTAAATGAGACGACGAACCTGTGGGCACAGCAGATTTTCGGGTGCAGTGGGGGAAAGAGTGTACTTCACTTACCAAAGATATTCGTGGAATGTCCTTTCTTAGCGATGGGCTTGAGCTCATTGTGTCCCCAGCCGTACTGCCTGTAGCTGTCCCACGCATGCTTCATCATCTGGAGAGGCAGAGATACAAGAGGGAAGTAGTGAGGCTCATGAATACAAAGCAGCAGAGTGGTGCAGCCTCAACACACACGTGCATACACACAATGGATGTCTCCACTGAATCTGTAACAGGAGGTGAACACAGCTAATAATGATGAGGCCTGGCAGGGTCTTGAACCTCTATGACATTTCAGTATATATCGTCTCGGACATGAGCTCTTATTTCATGCAACAGCAGCTTTCAGAACAAGATATTCACAAACTGCTCAAACACTTTGGCACTTTCTGTATTTCCAGTGAGGCGTACTACACCACTGACAAAAAACACTCCCTCACAGGTCAGCACAAAATCAGAATCACATCATTATCACGTCATTATTCACCATCCAGACCAATACCAGACAGACAAGTACACAAACAGCATTACTGTGAGGATCTGATTACTTTCTGTGACTAAAGCATTAGTAATATTGGTCATTCACCACCCCATCTCAAAATCATTCCAGAGAAGACCATTCCACTTCTCTACATCACAATGCTAGAGAACTTCATACTACTCTAACATAAGCCAAGGATAAGGCATGGTGCCAAAAGGTTCTTGTTTATCTTCTCCAGAGAGTCTTATTCTTTTGGCAATACTTCTCTATAAGGACTAGACAAGCTGTGCGTGCATCTGTGTCAGCAATGGGTGCAACAGTAGCTGAACACATTCATTAGAAGAGTTGCCCACATACATATGGACATACAGTGTATTTCATACTGGTGTTTCGTGATGTACTCATGAAGCGTGGCTAAGTTTAGCTAGTTGGCCAATTATGTCAGTAAAATGGACCTTGTGAAAATTTTTACTTAATACAATAAATGATACAAAAATTTATTTGAGGCTTATATTTTCAATTTCACTTCCATCCAGCCAAGACCCTCAGTTCTACCAGCATTGTTTCTGCCCAACCAAAGTCTATGATGCTGCAGTTAGATTTCTTTAGTAATTTAGTCCTTTTTCAACTTTTATATCACTAAAGCAATAAATGTTCTAAATCAAAGTAATACAACTGAAACAAGATGGCAATCTAAATTTCAGCTTAATGCAGATGTACAAATGCAGATACATATAAAATAAAAATCTAAAAATATTGCTTTCAGCCCACAACTCCCATATTGCTGCATACCTACACATAAGGTGACAGTAATGGCTAATAATAAAATGTAGCAGCCCATTTTATCTGTAGGCAAGCACCTTCACACTGCCAGGTCAAGAGCAGCAGACATGAAAATGTGTTGCCTGTTAAATTAGTGAGATAGTGACATTCCTTTACACTGGTTTACTCCATGTAATTTTAAGAGCATTTGTTGCCCCTGAACTGGGGTTTCAAGTGGAGAATATGTTAAATATGGGGGCATTCTTCACCTTTGTCCCTGGTTATTTCTGACACTGCAGGTGAAGCGAGTGCAATTCAGAAATGCAGCTCCTGCTGTGCTCTTAACACTGTCTGCAACAAGTTTCAGCAGCTTCAATTTGACACACTGCACATTCTACTCTATATGTAGGTGTGTTTCAGATCGGGATGGACTTACAAGCATGGACATGTCTGTGTCTGGCATTTGGCATCGTTTTATTTTCCTCTATCCTACCTTCAAGTAAAATGAACCCTTCAAGTCTGTCTTGAGTGACTTGATATCTACATCCTACAGCAACAATTTTAATGAAGTCTATTGTTCCGATAACATCATACTTTTAAAGTTCTTCTTCTACATCTCGGCTTCAAAACAGAAAAATAAAATCACAGCAAGAGGCACATGAAAATTCAAGACCCTAAAAGTCTTATTGATTTGTTTTCTTGTCCAATCTGAACACTGTATTGGTTTGGTTCTTTGCATATGAATGCTGGTTTCTAATGTAAACATTGGTCACTGGAGATTATGGAGCATGATTAGCTGCACAGTGGCATGCAAAAGTTTGTGCCCCCCGATTAAAATTTCTGTTACTGTGAAATGTTACTGTTCATCAATATGACCAAGAAACACACTATTAATTATAATATTTTAAGCAATACCAGTGTATTATTTTGGTTAAGTACAATTTGAATAGGAAAGGCATACCTTGCTAAAGTTTGGGAACCCTAGGAGATCTAGTGGAATTTCATGAAATGAACACATCTCTAACTGTTAAGCATTGGAATGGATCGATCATTCTTTGAGGTTGTGTTCCAGCTAATAGCACAGGGAATGGACTGGATTCAATGAAATTGTAGCAAATCCTGGAAGCAAATATAACACCATCTGTAAAAAAGCTGAAGTTGAAAAGAGGTGCAACCTGAAGCTTTTATCATGGCCTTCATAGTCCCTTGATTGAATATTCAAGATCCTGAACATCACAAAAAGTCTGACATCTAAAAATAGCAGTGCATGCAAGACGGCTCAGGAATCTCATAGAAAGGGAAAACATTTGGAAGGAAAAATGGATGAAAGTCCCTCAAACATGATGAAAACACTCTTTGCTGGCAACAAAAAATGTTTTAAAATTGTGATACTTGCCAGAAGGGGTGCTCCTACGTACTAACTATGCAGGGTGCCCCAAGATTTGCTTTGGGCCTGTTTCCTTTTTTGTTATTTTGAAAATGTTAAAATATGAAAATTTTAAAAACTTTTGCTTAAAATACAAAGGGATTAGGTCATCTTTAATTTTATGCCTTTTGACAATTTCATTTCATTTAATATTCAACTGGCTTATTTGTTCACCGTAACAGTAACGGGGTGCCAAAGCCTGAGTATTACTGTATTTCTAGTATTATTGGAGGGTGACATCATTACCACAAAGCCCAGATTTTCTTCTATTCACAGCCCATAACCACCCCTAGTAATCATTAAGGGAGTCTGGCCAATAAAAAAGGCCAATAATGACATTGTGTTCCTGGCTTCAAATTTTTCCATGACGTAAGCTGTGTGGGCCAAGGATTATTTAATTACCAAGCTGACCTAACTTGTTTTCTCCCAGATCTTTCTAAGGTCCACAGTCAGACCACTAAGTCAACTACTGGACAGGATCTCTAATTCAACGAGAAGCCAATGAAGTCAGTTAATACATAGTGCATTCATTATTTTGTCTGCCTACTGATACAATTTTCCTTTAGAAAACTCACATAAAAGGCAGTCTATCATAACTCTTTAGCCATTTCATTTTAAGTTAAACCTGAGACAGCAGGAAACCTCAGTCCTAACTATTCCACAAAGTTACTCAGCACAGAGGTACTTTTTCTCCGGTAGAGCTCAACCACAACATCCTGACAACAGAGTTTCAGGTCAGTGTCTAAGCTTACCATGTTCTGTCCTAAATACAGTATGGCAGATACTTGTGCTTTCTGAAAAGAAAAGTCCTTCAAGCTAACCTCAATGACGGCAATTCTTACGGTCTGCACTAATCACCAAGTTCACCAAGTCTCGTGTCAGCATCCTACCTGCCTCATTTTACCATAGAATCTCTTACAGTTGACTGTAGCTCTTCAGCTTTGAAGAAAAATCTGTACTTTCTTCCCTCATGACATCATAAAACCAATGGACATATGACAATGCTTTGAAAAGAGCAATGCAATAAATGATGTTGACACAGATGCACAAATGCACACACAGACAGCTTGTCTAGTCCCTTTAGAGAAGCACTGCCAATTAAAAGGGACTCTCTGATGCAGATAAACATCAACCTATTGCCACCATGTCTAATGCCAGGTGTAGGCTAGTGGAGTATAAAGGCCCTAAGAATAGAGTTGTGGAGCAGTGGTACTGTGTTCTACTGTGATGTGAGTTGGGGATGAGGTTGAATACAATCAAAATCTCATTACAGCAATGCTCTGAAAACTAGTAGGAAGCTCTCAATGGTCAGCAGAGACGGTTAGTCCAATTAAAGTAGGATGAACTTATTATTTCTTCCTGAGTTCAGAAGAAACAATAAAAGAGCATGTTTCCCAATGCAGTGTATTATTGGTGATCTTCAAACCAGCCAAGTCTCCTTGTGTTTCATGTCTGAACTTTTTATTCTGTACTGTTTAAAGAATCCCTATATTTTGCTCATTTATGGCATTTTTGCCCAGTGACTTATTATTGTAGTATGGTGTACTTTGTGCATCTAATAACAATGCAGTTTCTCACATTGTTAGTATTTTAGACCACTAGGACTCACAAGGATGGCCCTCCCTGCCCGCAATTACTCATCAATGAGGGCTTCCATGTGCTGGTGTAACACAATTGGCAGTTAGCATCTTTCTCTGCATGTTGAGCTACAAGAATGATTGATTAACTAGAAAGGTCCCTGTCGATTCCCACTAGTGTTCATATCAATTCCTGAGCAGATGGATACAGTACAATCATCTTCATCCTTCTATCAACTGAAAAGAACATGGTGTGTTAGTGACAAAAGAAAAAAGACTAGCCTTGCCTGCATGTCTCTGTATGGCTAACTGTTGCAATTGTTCACCATATGTTGATCATCTTTAATATGGTCGATATGAGAGGATACAACAGAAATCTAAGTCAAATATAGAAACAACATGCTACATTTCTGACAATCAGGAATTACTGTAAACTTGCATTCACATTAGCAGTGCCCGAACAACAAGCATAATTTCCAGTGGGAGTACTTGACTAGCATGACAAGCAACTCAACTGTCAAGTTTGGATTTCTCAACTTTATGCAAATTAATTATGACATTTTGAAGTGAGATTCTAAACCATTTACTTCAAGTTTTTCGGAAAAATTATAAATATGGGGACTGAAGGTCAACAGCTTCTGAACTGTGAACTAGGGCTGGGCGATATCAATATTTATATCTATATTGGGATATAAACAGGATGATATCGAGCAGCCTCAAACACACCCACAAGAGACAAATTTGGTCTCAAGGTAAGTGACTGTCACCTGTATGTGGTAATACAGAGTGCGTTTTCAGAGTAAGTAATTCATCTGTTCTGTCTTTACATACCATAACAAGCTTCATCACAGATATACCAGGATATTGATGAAATACCATCAACAATGTAGACCTAATGCTCATCCAGAGAAACAACTGAAGACAAGGCATTAAAACTAGGTAACTGGAAAGCACCACATATTCTACCCTGACTAACTAAGTGCAACTTACAAAGAAGGATTTTAAAATGCAACAGTAAAACTAGAGCAAGCACCTAGCCTCATTTACATTTAACAAAGAACTTCTTCCGAGCAAGTGAATTGATTAGAATGTGCTTAAACATTCTATAAGTGGATTTGCATTAGATATGAAAAAGTGCACATGCATAAATTCACTGCACTGTTCCTAATGACAAAAAAAGATCAAAGATGGCCTAGAAACAGCCTGAAGAGGTGAATATTAAGACGACAGATTAGAGGTGAGGTGTTTTAACCTTAGAAAGAAGGTTCTTCCTCCACTGAATGACAAGGAAATTGAAGCATTGTGGTATTTGTTCAGATCTTAAGGAGGAACATGCCTAGCATTCTTAAGCCAAGGAGCTGCTGCTGTAAAATCTGCTGCAATCTTTTGCAGAAGCACGCATAGAACTGGCTATAAACAAATCCATCACAATGAAATTCAAAATTATGCACATTATTGCGGCTTCCGAAGCCACAATACGCATAACTCCGTTTACTGCTTGGAGAAGGCTATTATCTAGTAGTGCATCATCATGAGGTCACTGTGGGGCTCTGTTTTGGATGATGTTGGCAGACCGGCAGAGTAAGAGTAAGGTCAGAAAAAAAAGGGGTAGATTCTGTAGAAATAAAACATTGTTTATATATAAATGCAATCAAATTGGACTGAAATATGTGTATTCTTACATGCCTCTACAACAGTCTACAAATCATCTCTCTTACAGCCAAACCCAGGATTCAGAGAGGGCAACACACTTTCTCTGTTCATTGTCGCAAGTTTTTTTTTTTAGAAGCGTGTGAAAGGCTGGGAGAAGCATGGCTGTTAGGTATGTTACACAAAGACATTATTTGGTGCCCTGATGGTTTCTCTACACAGCTCTGAAAGGCAAGCGTGAGAGGGAGATCCTTTTAGAGCAAATCACTCTGTCTGGAGCGCTTCCTAGAGACGAGACTCAGCCAGCTCTGCAGGGTGGAGGGAGGTGGGGGAGGTGTGGAGAAAGAATGGCAAAGAATGAAGGACGACACAGACAAGGTATACGAGAGAGATGTGGAGCTAAGAGAAAAGGACCAAGAGTCGAGGTAGAGATGTGACAATCTCTCTCCATTAGCTGAGAGGAAACCCTGCAGACAGGTAAAAGAACAGCATTAGTAAGTCTTGGCAACTACCTGCTACAGTAGATTCAAAGGTGCAGTAGAGCTTGACTGGGCTCTAAGAAAAAGACACGACGCACCTTACAGTAAGCTTTGTCAATTTTCACCCTGATTGTTATATCTAATTCCAATTCATTAGCTTGGCCTTCTTCTATCAAAAAATGCTACCAGCACTAAGAGGGTGAAGGCTAGCATGAGCTTCATTCATCTTACATGAACATTTTTTGCAACTGCTGCTAATAAGGGCTGGGTACTGAAGTCGTACATTTAAGGGTACTGACCACATTGCATCAGTACTACATTTATCAAAGCCCCATGCAGATAAACCTCTGCAATATTGGCAACAACATACAAACACTTCGAAACTGGTCAAGCATTAAATATATCTAAAAGCTGAAGAGTGAAGAATATATGAAAGTCGGAGTCCCCCACTAACATTAGCAGCATGCCTGCAGCCATTGCCAATGAAACTGAACTGATGTACGAGGAACTGACAACTTCAGCATTTTCAAATATCTCTATGTGTTCAGAAAAACACAGAAATAGGCATTCCTTCAGATTCAGATTCAAAAATTTATTTCTTCAAAACAAACTCTTGATAAAGGTATTATTAGGGGTGGGTTTAAAAAATACAATTTTGGATTCATATTGATTTGTTTGAATATCCAATATCAATCCATCTTTGACCCTGCAGAGTAAGACAGAGGAGCAAACAACTGCTGCTTCACCATATGCAAAGCTCCCCTTATGTGGACATTTCCAAAGGAAAAGCTGCGGTCATTAGCAAAGTGTGGTGACATGCTGTTGTCCAACATCAAAAATGATTTTCACCAGTCACATTTTACCATTTCACCAGCAATAAACTTTCACTAGTATGCTGAGCCCATGTAGAATTTTAATCTAAGTGTTAATTAAGTAAAGTGTTAATGTACTGAATCAACAATATTACATTGGTGTTGACATTACATTGAGAGTATTGGGGTTTTGGAACTGGTCAGTTCTAAATAACAGTGTATTTAGAGGTATTGCCATGCATTGAATTCTCATTATTCAACTATGCCAAGGGAAAGTACAATCTAGAGCTCCTTTAACAGCCAGTTCTTTTCAACAGTGGGAGATAAGCAAACAATGCCAACATCACAAAAAGTGAGGAAGAATAAAACTGTCAGACAAATAAAAAAAAAAAAGTAAAACAGGCATAAACATAAGCCAAAATCTATCAAGGAGAGACCTCAAACGTGAAATTTGAACTGAACCCAAGTCCAGCAGATATTTGAGAAATTAAGTTCAAACCTGACTGCACTCGACTTGATTAGACAGGTCCTGTCGGATTCATATTTCATACTCTATGGAGCAGTGATATAATAGTACTGTGAGCAAACTCCTTGAGAAGTCCCAGGATAAAAGGTAGATGGTGGGAGGTACTCAAGCATACAAACTTCATCTCATCTATGCAGCTGGCCCTCTACTGAGGTATGAGATACCCCCAACAGCCAGAAAACACACAACCCAGGATTGGGTCTGCAGAGGAGCACTGACCTTCACAATGGCAGTCAAACTTTAGCTGAAAAGACACATTTTGCACAAGAGAGTGCCCTTTACAATCACCTCCAGGGGGAGCAGCAGTAATTAGTATTACCCCCCCCCAACAGGCTTCCCTGTACATAGTGTGAGGAAGAGTGCATTCATAAATCTCTCCCTGCACTTCAGCTCATCTCCACTGCACTCCAGGGGAACTGGACTGCAATCAGACATCTCCGCTGCTGCTGTCACACACAAAGCTCATGGCACCGCACAAATTATTTAATGCCCCTGGTGTCCACTGGAGTCAGTTTGATTCATGCAGGTCCCTCCTTCTGTCCTGGTTCACTGTAGTCAGTTTAAAGTTACACTGCCCCATTAGACACAGGGGGCTGGGACAGGGAACAAGGCAGTCTGAGAGTGGCCCAAGGGTACTACAGCATCACAGGGGGCAAGCTCAGGTACTGCACTGCAGAGGAGAGGCTCAGAAGAGTCTAAGAAGCAGAAATTAGTTTGATATATGTGTCCAAATGTTTGCGGACACATTCTACTGAATGCATTCAGCTGACAAATTTGTAAAAAAAAAAAAAAAATAATAATAATAATAATAAAATAAAAAATAAAAAGTGCAGCCAATTGAATAGGAGTCTCTGGAGCAAATAAACAAACCTTTTCTAGGGTTTCATTCACATGACTTTTTTTGTTGTGGACATATTTGGGACTGGCTTTGCTGCTCCTCATGCACTTAATGGGTGAAAGATGGCTAAAATTAGCCACCATAGTTTTGAAGAGAAACACTACTACCAAAGATGAAATAGTAAATGAATAAATAATAAATACTAAAATATGTTGATGAAATAGGTTGTGTTCCTTACACATTTTCTGCTGGACTACTCATCCCACTTAAAGTTGTGGAGATTTTGATAAATTTGTGTTTTCCTGCGATGTATATTCATTTTATTCTGGAGAGACTCTCAAAGCTTTTAAAAGTTATCAGCTCTAGCAAGCAAACAGCTCTGTAATTATTTGTTTAGGAGATTTGAATGGAATGTGGTTTTGTAAGTGAGTTTCCCAGCTCCAGTTCAGCAAAAATTTGTACTGCTAAATTCTGGTTTCCATGGTTATAATACCTTACATTATTAACTAGCTAATTAACTTAATCCCTTCATGAATGAGGTGTGTGCAGACAAAAAAACTAAACCAGTATTTCTTTGTGCTAGTCTTGATTTTTTTTTTTTTTTTTTTTTGCTTTTCCTGCTTTAACCTAACAGAAGGTTGTTAATGAGCTGATTAGTTGGCTCAGGTGTGCTGGAAACGGAAAACTCTAGGCCCACTGTCGAGAAACAGCGCTCCATTCAATGCATGGGTGCTCCAAGAGTTTAACAACACTGCACTTATGATCTCTGTAGTCTCTTGCCATTCCAGGCTTTTGTTGCATCTTGCAGGTGAATCATTGGGTAAAGCACATATCACAGTGGTCCTGGTTCTTGATAATTTTATAAAAAATTAGCAAACTGCACAGCAAATTGACAGCATCACGTTTGGACGGTCCCTAATATGGTCTTCAAAATGGTGCTGACTATATAGCTTGACATCACATGAAATGCAAAGATTCACAACAAGCCAAATGCATTGCATGGGCTAGAGGGGTATAAAGCCCCCAGCACTGAGCTGTGTGTCAGCAGAAAGGAGTTCTCTGGAATTCTCTGGAGTTGGGGATGATATCATGACCTCACTATAGTGCAAACTGTCAAATGTAATTAAATCCTCACAGCAATGCTGCAAAATCTAGTAAAACACCTTCCCTGGACAATAAGGACAAACTCTTTTCTTCTCTTCAGAAGACAATGGCCAGGTGCCCCAATTCCCAATAAATATTAGATTAATTTCTGAAAGATCACGCATACATTATCCTACAATCACACCTGATTCTAATCATTATCAAAATCATGCATCATCCAGACTGAGTGGAATGCTGGAGGAAGGGAAAATAAAGGCACATTCTTTGCTTTCATTCAGCCTGAAACCGCTTTAGGCCTTCATCCCAGATATTGCCAAAAGACATCTTTGAACTAAATCAGTTTAATTGGCTGAATCAGCTATTGTTCTTGATTTGGTTCACAGTTCAAGCGTGGAGACACACACACGCACACACTTACTTTAATATCCTCTCAAGTTCATCTCCCTTCATTTTGGTGTGACCTTGTCTGTTGGGGACACTGTACTGGCCCCTCCTCTCTGTCTCTCAGGCATATGCTCAGTCATGAACCTGGCACAGTAATCGTCCCCTGCATACCAGCTCCCAGCACCCCAAGAGCCTCCTGCTCTCTCTGCCAAGCGCAGAGCACTCTGAAACACGACGACCTCCAACAGCAACCCAGCTCTGCTCCCAATGAGCAAAGCACACATTACACACCTGTGCACCACACACACACACACACACACACACACACACACACACACACACACACACACACACACACACACACACACACACACACACACACACACACACACACACACACACACACACACACCCTGAATCTGTACCTTCAGTTCTCCGTTTAATTTACTTCCCGCAGTTGCACTGCTTTCCAGTAGTCTGGATATCTCCATTTTTAAAACAGAGCACTTTCAACTTCTCAGACCGTCTTGGTCTCATCTTGTTTGTGGATATTATTTTGACCTCAACTTTGTTTTTGTCTCTTTTTTTTAGCTTTATGCCATGCTAGGTGCTGAGCTGAACTGTGTGTGTTGGAGCAGGAAAACTCTGAAACAAGCAGTGCAGTGGTACTCCAGGACCAGGACTGAGAACCACTGACTTAGTTCAACAAAAAACTGACTACTACAGACACTGAAGATGTGATTTTAAACTTTCAAGTCAGTTAAAACATGAGGGAGTTTTTCCTTGCCACTGTTTTGCCCACCGGCTGCTCATTTGAGGCTTGGACCCGGATTTCTGTAAAGCTGCTTTGTGACAACAGCTTGTTGTAAAAAGAGCTATAAATAAACTTTGATTGATTGATTAAAACATTAAGCTCACTGACAACTAGTGTGTGTGTGTGTGTGTGTGTGTGTGTGTGTGTGTGTGTGTGTGTGTGTGTAATAGTTTTTTATGGGACAGGAGGTGTGTATTACTAGAATAAACATTCAAAATAACTTTCCAAATAAAGGCTCCAATCAGAAAGGAGAATTTACTTCCCTGTTAGCTGCTTAATTTTCTGCATTGTTGCAGACAAGGGTCTATGCAGTACAGCACACTCAGGGCCTCGTCAGCCCTCTATGTAATGTTTCCGAGACCCTCAAGCAGCTAGAGGATGAAGAAGTAACCAATTTATATTTTAAAAAGTGAATAACCTTAAAAACATGGCTAGTTAACCCCAGATAGTCAAACACAAAATAATGTAATTTATGCTCACAAATATTGTTTAATTTTATTTATTTGTTTTTAATTCTCAGTTCCACGGAGCACGTATGAAACTGAAATTACTCAGCTGATTTTGTACAAATGGTGGATATTTGTACAATTACATTATTTTATCAGTCATGAAAACACATGAACGCAGACACTAGGTTACAGATCCTCTTTGTACAAAACCATTGTTGCCCCACTAACATTACTGCATAATGTGTTCACTGTGATACCTCTTATTAGGGCAGAACAGTGTGACTGCAATTCTGAAATTAACCAGTAGAGGTACACTTCTATGTTAATGATGGAGTGGGTCTGACACTGATGGAGTCCAAGTGTGCTGTACTGTGGATCTGCAGATGGATACTACTGTTGTTGCCAGCTCTGATGGAAATAGAATCTTTCCACTGAATAAAGTACTATTAAGCACCTTTCAATAATGAAAATATCAATGTCATTGATAATGTTTTCCTGATTTGTCCTGAAAATCTCAATTGTACTTCACTAAACTGCCAAACTGATAAATGTACTGTTTTGGGAATAATGTGCATCCCAAGCATTGTTTCTACTTTTTGGAAAACCTTATATTTCATAAAATATAAATATTAAAAAAAAAGCAGTAGAGTAACTGGAGTAACTGCCTCAAAGGCTTTCTACTAGATTCTGAAGCATTTCTGGGAGGATTTGATTGCATTTAGAAAGTGTCCATGAGGTCAGGATGTTGGGTATTTGCCACCACACCTCATTCCAACTTTAAGTGGATAAGTTGTAGCACTCCTACAATTTGGATATGTAGCGCGTGTGTGTGTGCGTGCGTGCGTGTGCGTGTGTATTGATTAGGAAAGAAAGTGGTAAAATATTTACTTTATTACTAGTCCAAACTGCTCCTCATATGAAAGAAGACAGAAGATGAAAGAAATGAATGTAAGAGCAGCTTTAACTAATAACGACATGTTTCTTACTTTAGTGATAAACGACTGAAATTCAATCTTTTAGTTGAAATTTTCAAAAGCCAAATCTTTGATGGACTGTGTACTACTGAAATCAAAGCAAGTACAAAGCACAGGAGCCTGTAGGTGATGAAGTAGAACAAGCAGTTCATACCCCACTGCTCCCATAAACACAGTCTGCAGTTTATAGAGCACATCACTTTTAGCAGTTCTGGAAGCCAGAGTGTGCAGTTATTCTTCTGCACTCCTGATTCAGGCAGAGCAAAGGCACTGGACATAGTAGACACAGACTCTGACAAGTCTGTTGGCATAGCCAGTCTGCAGAGACATGTGTCCTTTTGCCCTTTATCTCTCTTTCTCACACACACACACACACACACACACACACACACACACACACACACACACACACACACACACACACACACACACACACACACACACACACACACACACACACACACACACACAAAACTATGTTGCCATGCTTGTGCAAGGGCCAGCAGAGCACAGCAGAACATAAATCGGCCATGGAGCTCTAATCTCCCCACCCTTTCATTATTCCATATTAACATCTGAACAAACTTTGCAAAATGTGTGCCATTCTCCAAACTTTTATCCACAACTGAACACACCATGTGAGCTGCTGTATGTACAGAGAACTTGACTGGGGTAATTACTGCTAGGACACAGTTACAGCTTACACCTGAGAGTGTGTTAGGAGAACTCCAGGCCAGACACCTCCACACAGCATGGAGCTGCACGAAAAGCCATTACAGACAAATATGATACCCACCCAGAGTCCCTCTCCTCAGCTCTGAAAGCATGTGGGGATGTGTGTGAATGTGGGTGAGAGAGAGAGAGAGAAATCCAGACAGGTGAGGCTGGAAACAGAGAAGGCAGCAAGAGAGACAGGGAGAGAGAGGAACACAAAGAGCAAGTGGCAGTGTCGCACAATCATAAAAATTACCTTCAGAACAGACAAACTGCACAATACACACAGGAGTACACACACACACACTAAACACTGGCAGACGCCATGAAAGCTTCACTTATGTTCAGTCTCTCTCTCTCTCTCTCTCTCTAAATCTTTCCATCTCGTCTCCGCTTCGAGCACTAGCTACATACTAATCCACACAGGAGAACCGAATCCAGAGCTTCCGTTTAATCTGTTCAAACAAGGCATCTTGCTCAAATAGCCGAGGTGTGCTGCCGTGGCAACAGCCTGGGGAGACAGGAACTGTGGGAGCATCTTGTTCTCCGTCAGCACCTCTGTCACGGTAATCAAAGTTAGCACAGCGCTAATGAAAGCACAGCCAAGATTGGCTCACCTGAAATAGTTCAGCTTCTGTTTTAAAATACACACAATAAAAACAGCCAACCACACACAGCAGTAACGTCAGGCAAGTGCAAATGCGCACACACACACACACACACACACACACACACACACACACACACACACACACACACACACACACACACACACACACACACACACACACACAAAAAAATGCACAATAGGTCACAAATACATAAACAAAAACAAATATAAGTTACACTTGCATAGAGCCTTTCTAGAACTACTTTTCTACTCGAGGATACCTTATAATCAGTACTCTTCATAAACCACACTCAACTCTTAACCAACACACACCGGCGAGAAGTGGCAGCCAACTGCACACAGAGTACTCTGTATCGGAAATGACCATCCACCTTGAGGACTGCATTGAGCAACATGGGGACCATCCAGGACAAATCCACTGCACCACACACACAGACATGTGTACACACACACACACACACACACACACACACACACACACACACACACACACACACACACACACACACACACACACACACACACACACACACACACTTTTTAATGTTTTCAAAGTCCCTGAAGAAAACCCACACTCTTTACACAACTATATGATGAGTCAATAGAAATGCCCCATAATCAATTGGAATTAATTTTTTTACAGTGACTTCCACTGAAATTTCTTGAAATAATTTTTGAGACAGTGACAAAAAATAGCACCAGTGCGTCTGAATTTATAATAATTAACTATCCTCTGCCAAGCATAATATGAAAGCATTGATGCACAAATAAATGAAAGTGTTTCTACTAGATGATTAAAAGACAAACAACTCGTAAAACAAAAGTGACCCATTCAGCGCTGAAATGGTCTTCTCAACTTATTTTGTTGCTATACATGAATCTGTTAAAAAACAAGAATGTTGCAGTGTAGGAATGGGTGATGACGAACGAAGAAAATCATCATAATCATCTGGTTTAGATGTTGCACTGCCTGTGTCAGAAAAATACATCTGAAAACATTTTTGCCTTGTTCCCAGCTCTTCTTTATACTGCACAACCTACGTTTTCATGCTTCCTGCAGTAAGAGTAATAAAGAACTTCACTCTGTGATGTTCTGATGGAGTAGTTCATAAACCTGTAGCTCAGAGTACCCTACACATTGGGTCAATACCATTGGTTAGCATTATGTTTGTACTGTTTTTCTTTTCTTTTTTTCCTTACTGTGTTGTACTGACATCTTGACTATCACACACACACACACACACACACACACACACACACACACACACACAGAGAGAGAGAGAGAGAGAAGGTAAAAGGTCAAGGTCCCCTGGTGAACAACAGATGGCCCTGCTGTGAGTTTTCCACTGAGAGAGAAGTGGACCTTGCCCTACAGGACACAGAAACAGTCCTGTCTCCTCCGTCTGTCTGCAAGTTGGATGTGTGTGTTCGTTGTAGGCATTCTAGGACTGATAACTGTATCATGCATTGCAGATACATATTTGATTGCTTCCCAATCAAATATGTAAGAAAACATAGCACCAACATCTTAAAAGTACAGTGGCATGAATACATTTGGGCACTGAATTTAAATTTCTGTTACATCGTAAATAATATTAGTGTATTTTTGCTTTGCACACTTTTAGAGTGAAAAAAAAAGTTTGGACACCCCAAAAGATTTAGATTTAATTTAGAAGTAAATTTCCTTAATCTAATGAAATCTGCAAGCAAAAGAAGGGGTGGAGAAAATACATTCAGATGAAGATGCAGAATTTTGTGAAAGGAAAGGAAAGCATCCCAAACTGCTTTGGAAATGAGATGCAGCCAGTGGCACATGGAACACTTCAGTTGTAGAGGGAACAATGGATTCCATTTAACACTTACAAATTCTGAAAGCAAATATTATACCATTACACAGTCTACCTCATGAGACATAAGCTGAAGGTTTGCCATCACTTCTACAGTCCTCCAACTTAAACATCATCTGTGGACAGACCTAAAAATAGCAGTGTATGCCAGACTCACAGAACAAGAAAAAAAAACATGTTTTTGCTGTTAAAAAAGCCTTTACAAGTTGTGAGGCTTGCCAAAGGGCCCATTACTAAGTACTGACCATGCAAGGTGCCCAAACCTCTTTTTGAAACTGTAAAAGATGGAAACAGAAAAGTGATTATGTTGAAAATATTGAAGAACATAATCTTACTTGGCTTTTCACAGTAGTACAAATGTTGACCAGGATGCAAAAACTTTTGCACATCACTGTAGACTTGCTCCTGAGACTGACATCATATAAGCAGCTTTTGCTAATAATCTTATGTATATTTAGAGGCTCTATGCAATTTGCAAAATCAAGCACCAAACCATAAGAACAAAGTTAGTGCAGAGGTTTCAGAGTAGACCCATGTTTATGTCTCTGGTTTAAGCAGCTTCTCTGTGGTATGATCACATTACCTGCTGTGCTGAAATGGGTACCGCAGAAAGGACCTGGAGATAAGAGGATCCTCAGTCAGTAAGTTAGGAGCTGGCTTTCAGTACTCTCAGCTCTTTCTTTTACTTACATGGTGAATGCTGGTGAGGCAGGAAATCAGCTTTATTTGGAGAGCAGCTTTCACATCCCTTCCACCAATTCTCTCACCAATTGGCGAATGAGCTGTGAGGTGCAACTGGAAAATCGTATACTAGTGAAACTCACACATTTGATCTACAAAGCCTCTTCTGTGACCTAGGTACAACAGAACAAGCACCATATTTTCTTCCCTCCTGCTCACACACACAAACACCTACATCTGTACAGCTGGTCAGATCAGTGTTATAATGCTCAGACATAGTGGCTCTTCAGTAGCCTCTCACCCCTGGTCTCTATAGCCAGTCTCTTTATGACTCCACAGATCTCAGTGCCATGATTAGGGCAGCTTTAAAAGCCCTGCATCAGCCATCCACTTATCCAGGCTTTACAGTCAATGGAACCACTCACCCCCTGGGGAAATGGATATCTTAGCCAAAACACACACACACACACACACACACACACACACACACACACACACACACACACACACACACACACACACACACACACACAGGAAAACTTAATTCCCCAGCGCACCAAAGCATAAAAAATAGTCAGGCTTGAATACTCATTAGAACCAATTAGCAATAACAGATTCCTTAGAAATAATGGGGCAGAGAATGTAACATTTCATGCAAAATGGCTACTTCATCATCCACAGCCCACTGGCTAATACCTGAGAGATGGCAAATTAAAATACAAACAACCATGCAACACCCAACTGTTCAGTAGAGCTTGATGAGGCTCAACTGTAATGTCAACATACACTATAAATGTTTGTGGGCACCCCTTCTAATGAATGCATTCAGCGACTGTAGTCACAACCATTGCTGCTGACACACATGTGTAAATGCACAAACACAGCTTGTCTAGTCCCTGTAGTACTCCCTACTGAATGGGTGTACGGTCAAGTCGAAAAGTTAGGAAGTTTTTTATTTTAACAGGGTTTCCTCCTTTACACACATCCCATGAAAATCAAACATCGCAGTCTCTTCCTGCTGGGAGATGCACTTTGAGCTCAACTGTGGCAAGAACTATCTTGTGCCTCATTCTTCTTCACAACAAAGCTATTTCTATTAACTATATTTTACAAGTTATTTTATAGAAGACATTTGTCCAGATATTTAAATCATTTCCCTCAATATTGTTAAAGGAAGTTCAAATGTCCTTTAGTTTAAACAGCGTAAAAAGGTTTTCATGGGGTGTGGATAAACATCAACCTGTCTGCACCATGCCTAATGCCATGTGTGGGAAAGAGGTGTGTAAGTTAACGGCAAAGCAGCTCTGGATGAGGGCATCTGCCAAATGCCATAAATGTAAATGGGTATAAAGCCCCACAGCATGCTCCATTCAATACTTTTGGATGAGATGAGGTGATCAGCCAACATCCTGAACTTACTAATATTCTTGTTTCTGAATGCAATCGTATCTTTACAATCATACGTCACTAGCATTCCCTGACGACCATCTATAAACCTGCTTTATCCTGCCTGTCTGATATGAGATGTGTGCATGTGCAACTTTTTTTCTTGAAGATTCCTGAGCTTTAGACAGCAGAATTCCATTACAGTCAGTTTTATTTTCAGTAAGCAGTGAATCAGCCACTGGCCATAACTCACACAGTCATTCTCATCTAAGGCTGGATCCCATTTTCAAAGAATGATAATTATATCTGCAGATATTCTGCGTTTGAGTCAAAGCCAGCCATAGATTAAATGGGCTGTAACTGTCCAAGTCCAAGTACCCTTTAAAAGGAAATGATGAGAAGTAATTAACTGAGAATGAGCAGGAAAACAATTTCAGGTTTGTTCTTAACTGAGCATAGCCGAAATACAATCTACACAGAGAAAATAATTACACACACTGTTCTCTCAAACACATTCTCGTTTCACTACAATGACAACACTACCTGAGCACCTCTAAGCTGTGACTCCTAAGATAACACAGACAACCTAAACATCACAGATATTCCGGGTACAATTACCTTTTCTAGCCAAATGAGTAGCAGACGGACTGTTACATATACACAAAAATACCAGTAGGATTACCGATCATGGCTAATCCTTGATGAGTTCAGATTGGGCCAGTAGTTCAGGATGCACATAAACTGTGGATTATCGTAACAGTGTGGAATAAACACCGCTTATTGTTTAATGTTTTTACAGTAATAAAAACATAATGTGTTTTGGTGTTAAGATCTCACATACACACACAGACACACACACACACTTTACTCTCACCTCTCTGATCTTGTCCCTTTTCTCTTTGACATCAGGGTCTCCAGGGTCTCCATCATTGATTCCCACCACTTTGGGCATGGGCACTGGAGGCAGAGGCTTGGGACCTTCTTTCTTTTTCAGGTCCTCTGCGACCTTGGTCTTTTCTGTCTGAATCTCTGCCCTCAGCTCTTCTTTGGACTTGCGAAGCTTCTCCTTTGCTTCCTGCAGCGCGCGCTCATGATCTGCCCGGATCTTATCCCGTAGGCTCTCCTCCTCTTCCCTGTAAATTCAATAGCACAACATAAAACAGAGGCATTAGAGTCAAGAGTGCTACAATTTTCACCAATTTCCTGATGTATCTGCAAATAGCACACTGGTGTCATGCACCAGTGAGCAAATACAGAGATTAACTGTTAAGGTACCTTGAGAAAGTACTATTGAAGTATTCAGTGCTGTTCCTTTCAACCTGATTTGTGCAGGAATAAATAGGAAGTTAGACACAGTTCTAGCTGGCACAGGTCTTCACATGAAAAGGAAGTGCACCAGGCACCAGCCAGGAAGTGCGTCAACTTAGTACATACACTACAGCCTAAGATAATCAACAATCAATTGGAAAATAAACCACTTCAAGCAAGCACAAACAACCACCCCAGCTGGAGCCAAGTCAACAGGAGAGAAACTCATCACAAGTGTTGCTTCACACTGAGGAACATGCAGAGCAAATGTGGGAGTTCCCTCAGAGGTTCTGAACCACAAAGACAGATCGCATAATGCGAATCGACCCTACAAGAAACAAGATCTGATCATACATGTACACAACCACACAAACAAACACAAACTGTAAATACAATTGTTGGCTCTGTTGGAGGTGAAGGGGGTGTTCAAGGGAATCAAATTCAAAGAGCAACAGACAGAACAACAGACAAAAAGGACGAGAGCAGAGCAGTGAAAGAGTGTAAGGAAAAGAGGTCAGGTGGATACAGTGGCACTGACAGAGATAGGCTGAGACGACACCACTTATCTCAGAGTGGTTCACCCACTGCCTCAGGCTAGCAGCCAACATTGGCCACAAGACAGACAGACTGCGTGGGGACAAACTCAATGGAGATGCAGCCTCGCAAAATAGACTTTGATCTCACTGATGCACAGATCATGAACATCGACCTCCAATGTTCTCCGACAATTCCAAGTGAACAATGTAGAATCAAGCAGTATAATGAGAACAAGAAAAGGAGTTCAGTGGCTGAGTACATAAATTGAATTCATTCATGAATCAAGCTGGGCGATATGACTACAAATCAATATCACAATTAAACATTCTGCCTCGATTACAATTAATTATTTTGAAATGTTTTTTTTTTTTTTAAGTAAACAGAAAATTCTGTGAAAAGTAGAAAATGAATACCTTCTTGCATATTACATTTCTTTCAAAAAAAAATACTTAATGTTATCGTGTGAAAAGAAGAAAATTACTGTAATCATTACTTTTTTCTTTTCTAAACAAATAATATAAATAAGGCCATTTCAAAATAACTCAAATACTGAGACAATGAAGTAACTCTAGCAGCCAATACCAAAGAAAAAATGCTGTGTCCATTTTTATAATAGCAATGATGGGAAAAATGATGTGAAAAATATGTGAAATGATTCCTTTGTCAATTTTACTATATTTAATTATTACTTTATATTTGACTATATTTAAATTTATATTTAAACATCTGATCATTTCTTCTTTGTAATGTGTCTTTGTCTCCATGGTTTGTGTGTGATATACTTATTTTCCCCACTGTATTTGATAAACTTTTTCTAAACTTTCCACAGTTTTCCCACCTACAAAGAATGGAGACATCTGTAATTTTTAGTGTGGGTACACTTCATCTGTCAGAGATCACACTGTATGATTCTTAAATAATTAATTTGCATTTAATTGCATGAAATAAGTATTTGTTCACCTACCAACTGGCAAAAAATCTGGCTCTCACAAACATGTTAGTCCTCCTACTCTGCACTCATTACCTGTATTAATTTCACCTTTGAACCTGATATCTGTGAAAAGACACCTGTTTACACAATCAATCAATCAATCAAACTCCAACCTGTCCACCATGGCCAAGACCAAAGAGCTGCTTAAGGACACTGGGGACAAAACTTTAGACCTGCACAAAGCTGTGTGTGCTGTCACATTAGAGTGAACAGTCCTAGAAAGCTGAGAAGTTTTAGTGAATTGAAATTGTGCGAGTTCCTGAAACCTGAGCGCCCGTCCTAACTACAGAATATGGCTGGTCATCCAGTGGTATGAAGACAGCTGAGATTAGTGTTGCAACATTGTAAAACCCTTACCATATGGTAACTGTCAGATTACGGTTTTACAGTCTATCACAATTCTTTTCTATAATTCTTATCATCATCACCAGTTACATGAGTTAGATGTCTGCATTCTCGAGGGACTCATCTTTAATTTTTACTCATAACTGCACAATAAAAACAGCAGGACTTCTTTTACTTCATTATATAGACAACTATGTACATCACTGTGTTTAAAAACATCAATTAATGATTTCTGCAGTGCATGTAGCTAGCAGTTGGCTTGCTATGCAGTCAGAGAATGGGCCTTTCAGAGCAAGATTAAATTGTGTTTTTACTGAAGTGTTGCATTTGAAGCAGACAGAACTTCATTGTCTCAAATCATTGTGTACACAAGTGTTTCAGAGGGGAAAAAAAACCTATCCACTGATAAAGGTACCTCCATATCCATCTTCAATTTTTTAGGAGAATCTCCTCCTGTAATCTTGTTCGGTTTTCAATTTACAAATCAATATTCTGGTACAAGAACAGCAAAAGCTGCTCAAGCACTGCGTTTGGCTCAGGTGTCGTCAGCCATCCTGTTTCTAATTCTGTCTCACTGTGCAGTGCATCACCCCACTGTCCAAAGCTAGTGTACAGTGGTGAAAGAGAGACTGCAGTTTTGGAAATGAACTGTCAGTAAGATGAAACTAGTGAAACCATCACAATCATTATCAGGGACAAAAAAAAAAACAAACAAAAACAAAAAAAGTCCTGTTCAAATGTTGTGTATATTATAGAGGAAAGCAGTGGTTAACTGCAAGCAACTGTATCAAGTTTATTCAAGAGCAAATTCATTTATTCACATAGACAGTAGCAGCCGTAATTCTAACATTAAACAATGAAAAAGAGAATACTTACCCAGGTGCAGTTTACTGTCAGCATACAGATGTTTTGAGTTGTTACAGTACAATGCAACACGAGGTGTAAGCAAGGTGTATATGCTTGTCGCTGGCTACGCAGTACTCTGGTCATATTATTCAAGGTCCAGGGCAGGACCACAAAATAGTTCACACAGAGAGATTTGTATGCCTTGAAAGTGTCTTTTGTATGCACGCTGGGTTCTTTACTATACTGCAACTTAGACCTTAATCTAACAAAAAATACAGGTCAAGAAGTCTCACAAAAGAATTGATGTGATTCAGTCCATTTCTTCTCGTAACAGCAAAGTAGATGCGTAGACTTTAAAAAGAGCTAAGCCTTTCTCACCTTAACATGTAGGCTTTTTAATATGCAAGGGATTCAGTGTAAGAACAGAAATCTACCCCAAGTGGACATTTTTTACATCCTTAAACAGCAGCTCCCGCAGATCCACACTAATGCTTGCACTGGAGACGAGGGATGCTAAGGTTAAATGGCTGGATCATAAACAGCAGTCAGTAATGGCATGATGATGCATTAGATGGATGTGGACTTTAATGGCTCTGGTAAGAACAGGGTAAGGCCAAAGGTTTTCCACTGATGACGGTAAACAGTAATATCAACCAGCATTACATTGAAGTGCTCATGTCCAACATGCACACTAACATACCAGGGAAATGGCTTCACCTCCAAATCTGCCCATCCCAGCACTCTTCTCACTCTTTCCCTTTCCCTGAACACTGTATGCAGAGCTACTGTAGCATCACAGCGATTTCATGCAAGGCTCATAATGTCAAACACACAATTAGGAGCATGTCAACATCTGTCTAAATCAATTAGCTTGGCAGAGATGTAGTGAGGCCCACACAAATCAAGCTCTAGCAGCAATAACCCTCTTTAGCTCAATCCAGAGCAATCGTGCTTACATTTCATTAGTTGTCCCTCACTTCTTTATCCTGCAGCAAATTTTGCTTCCGCTTTGTTAGTCAGCCTTAAAAAGACTCATGCAACCATGAAACATTTATGTTAACATCAAAACACAACCCAGCACCAATGAGCAGATGTAGCATTGCCTGTAGCTAATTAACCAATTTTGCCAGTGCTCCCATTGCAGAGCTGAGCAATATTTTGCCTTCAGAACTTACTGTCTTACCTGTGCATCTATCTGCAAAAAAATCATTCACACTATGTCAGAGCGGCTCAGTTTCGTAAACAGTACCTGCTTTCCAAAGCATAGACTGCAGCTGAAGAAGGCAGCATCTGTCAGACACTTTTTCACAGAAGACTGTTCAGAAGTGAAAGACCTTTCGTACGGCTTGGGAAAGCATCGTTCTTTGGAGGGAGCATGAAGGGTAAGTAAAACAAAAATAATAATAAAAATAAAAAATGTTTTTACATTCAGGTATTTAATCAGCCCATTCAAGCTTTGCACCACAAATGCAAGTGACAGGACCTTTCAGGTGACGTCACCTCCAGCCTCATAAGACTGTTGTAGACTGATCCATTTGTGTGACCACGGAGGAGTCTTCATAGGCCAGTCCTACTTCAGCTGCAGCCTAGACTTTGGAGCACAGCTAGTTAATGCAATATTTTGATTAATCTTCTTGAAATAATGCTGAACGCTTACACTTGTATCATACCTTGATTGCATTTAATACATAAATTGTATCACTTTGCAAATACTTGTGATCCTAACCCTACATCCTACAGGTCTGTTTAATGTATGGGTCTCAGAGCTCAGCAGGGCCTTTTAAAGCTAGTGACGATTATCCCAACTTGCCTCAGGAGACACAGTCTGTCTCAGCCAGTTCCATTACTCAGCCTAATCATTAGGCTTAGATCAGGCCTCATTTTCTGCCTTTCACAGTGAGAAGAGAGAGAAATGGAGAAATCTGTTTTTATCGTTAAGGAGTGCCTGAGGTTTTCATGGCTGCTATTAGCGAATGGGAGAGGAGATAACGCCAATGCTCTCAAAGGAGGACAGGCCCCAAACAGAGGGATTACTCTCCTTCAGATAGAAGACCCTGAAAAGGCCTCTGGTAGCCTTCTGCAGTACGAGCATATCTGAACTCAACAGTACACTGGGCGGAACAGCAGCAGTTTGGCAATTTGAACACATACTGTGCTGAGAACGATAGGACTGCTTTGATAAAGACGGCTCTCTTTTACAATCAAACACACAACCATGAGTTGAGAACACTTGCAAGCTTCCACTAGAAAATTAGGCTAATTCTGAATATTAACCCCTCTCTTCCATCCACCCACACCTGCAGATCTGTGCGAGCACTGCCCCAGTTCCACAGCCCTGACTTCAAGTTACATCACTGGGCACAAATGACATCATGCCAGCTGGTTGAATACATGCAATAATTCCATCATTTCAGGCTGGCCATATGCTGCTCCAACAAAAGAGATTAGGGGTGGAAGGTTAAGCCTTTCCATTCCTTTCCCCATCAATATATAGACAGTCTAGTATGAAAGACTGCTTCAAGTTTTAGGAATTATAAAGCAGCATCAGCAAGGCATTCTAAGAAGAAGAAGAAGAAGAAGAAGAAGGGCAGAAAGAAACACAAAGATACATTTCCCTGGTGGTTTTGGCTCCTTAAAGAACCTCCTGATGGAACAATATTTGTAAATGAAAGCCTTTTTGAGATTTAAAGAACCTAGACAAAATGCAAAGGGTTCTGTGTCAATAAGACATGTTCCTCCTAGAATTATCAGCATCTATAAATAAACTAGCCATATCATTAAAAACAAAGCTGAAGGCATCCTTTGGTATCTGGCTTCAAGACATCAGCAGCAGACCATTAAAGTCCAGAAAGTTGCCATGTGGGACCTCCATGTATCAAACCTGTTTGTCCAGCACATCCCACAGATGTTCAATCAAACTAAGATCTGGGGAATTTGCAGGCAATGTCTACAACTGAACTCTTTTTCATGTTCTGACCATTCCTGAACATTTTTGCAATGTGACAAAACACATTACCTGCTTGACAGAAGCCACTTTGCTTGGGGAATACAGTTGACATCAAAGGGTGTACTTGGTCCACAACATTTAAGTAGGTGGTAAACATCAAAGTAACATCAACATGAATGCCAGAACCAAAACATTGGCCATTGCCTTCTTCCCAAAGTGCACCATGGTGCCACCTCACCTAGCTAGGGAGATGCACAGACCTGTCCACATGATGTGAAAGGAAACATAATTCATCAGACCAGGCCACTGTCCCACAGTGCTTTCATAGGTTGTTAAAACATCAGTATCCACACTGACAGACTGGTCTTTTCCCAGAATTGCTATACTGTTGCATCCCTACATTCAAATGTATCCAAGTCAAGAACAATTTAAAGATCCTAAAAATGATTAAAAGCCATTTAGAAAAATTTGAAATGTAACTGTAAGCTTATGTAAGCTTAAAATCTCCCGCTCGAGAAGTCATTACTGCAGCCTGGCAGCCCGCTGCTTGTCTGATGGCCACTTCAGCGACTGGCTGCTCCCTGTCTCCATCATTAGGGGAATCCTTTAAAATGCCATCATCACTCACTGCTCCCCCTGTTTACTCTCAATATGGAATTTGCTCTTGAAATTGAGTGCTACACTCCCATCTCTCCTCATCTCTGAAAGGCAAATATCAGGCAGGAAAAGATGGGGCAATGGTTGACAGGTTGGTTAAGTTTTTTTTAGTGCAGGCTTGCTTGGGAATGTCAGTGAATGGTTCTAGGAATGATGAGGACATTCCTAGAGAATTTGTTAAAAGTCATTAATCAGTCATGAGATCAAAAATAATGCCTGGTTAAGCATGTATTCAATTCAGAGTGTAACGTAATTATTTCCTCCAGCTCAAATTTGAAAGGCTGTATCATGTCTAAATCAACCAGCAGATACAGATCCCAGTCTGGAAGAAAAAACAATTCTTTAACTAACTTAACATGGCTTTCGTACAGCAGGAACAAATGACCAGCGTTTTTCAGTGGTTTGAGGAGTGTATCTAAACATTGCCTGTCATGGTCAAAGTGTGATAAAAATCCACTTAACATTTTGACATACATAATACTCTTCTGTATTTCATAAAAACAACACCCAATCTGTCCCAAAAAGTCATTTTATGCTGACAATTTGTACTTGCTGCTTCAAACCTGACTAGTACGCACCCTAGAGGCTGAAGTTAGTTAAGCTGCATATGTAGCTTCACATCAAAAGATGATTAAATAGCAAGTATTTTTCCCAATATTATGTAGAAGTTGGTGGGTACATTCAAATGTTCACACTCCCACATATAGTCTGAGATGTAGGAAGCTATAAAGCCTCTGAGCCTCGGATCTGCTCCTTATTAAAGCCCAATTCCGCAAAGGTGTATTGTGCAGGATGAATATTTTGTGTTTTGCCCATGATAAGATTACAGGCCACACATGCCTTTATTGTCTGTGTGCTGTTAAAATAATGCAGACTATGGGGTTTAAGAAAATACTGATTCACTTAAATATCATGATATTATGGTTCATGATACTATATTCTATTCTGAAAAGAAAAAAAAATAAATGAACAACAACAACAACAACAACAACAACAAATAATGAATCACATTCCTTTTTTTGCTGGAATCACTTTCAAATATTGGAAATAAATAAGATTATCAGTTTCTAACAAGATGTCCAAGTTGTGAAGTGTTCTTATAGTCTTTCCAATACCCAAGCCAAAAACTACTTTAATCTTCTGGTGAATAATAGTGAAAAAATAGGCCCAGACTGCATACCACCTGATACGATGGTACTACTGCCATGTCACAAGTGTGCAGTAAAGAAGCGTACTTCCCCAAACAGAACATTTACAATGTCTGGTGTGAAACAGGCTTAAGAGCCTCCCAGCGTGCTTTTTTTTGATTGTGATATATTAAATGTGCAAATACTCTAAGCAACAATTCAATTTAAAAAGTATCTTTTTCCATGCAGTAGTTTTAAAAGAAAAATATCTGATCACTATCAGAAAATTAAAAAAATGGCATCGTTCAATCTCATCACCAGTAAAATTTCACTGAGGAATCACGACTGACTAAAAATGAAACTAACTTAATTGGCACAGAGTTATCAGACATCAGAACAGAGAGAGTTTAGGACCTCTATATTCAGGTCCAATTTCCTCTTTTTTGTGCTAAAATGCACCTGGCTAATTTTGAATCAACAAGGAAACAATCAAGGTCAACTTCTCAAATGTCTGTTAGTTGGGGACCCAAAAGGCTCTCTCTCTCTCCCTGCCTCTCCGTTACGTACTCCCATGAGGTGGCCGCTATCTCTCAAAGAGGGTGTGCTGTGCAGCTGTTTGTTCCTGGCTGAATCACTCTTAACCTGAAGGCACTCCAGGGAGCAAATGCCTCATGGTATCAAATGATTAAGCAGTCTTTAAGCAGACAGCACCACCTTTAAGGGCTTTGCTAGGGTAAGCAGACTCTGCCTTTCTTCCACATCTCCCTTTTCAGACAAAGCTGCTTTCTGATTACCCTTCCCTATTTCTTCATCTTTGCATAATGAGTAGTGGATGCAGAACAGTCACCTTTTCCGTCCCGCTCAAAGACAACCTTATTGCAATGATACCACAGGTGCGTGACCACCGTTTATTTTGATGTGTATAAGAGACAGATATATATATATATATATATATATATATATATATATATATATATACACATATACATTATATATATACATACATATACATACACATACATATATACATATACACACACACAGATATACACACACACACATATACACACACACACACACACACAAACACACATATACACACACATTTTTATAGATTTCTATTTATAAAGAAGGTTCAAGTCGCCTATTAAAAAAAAAACAAAACTTAAGCTAAATGCTGATTTCACATGACATGCTGAACCACACAAATGGGCAGAGTCTGACTATGTTATTTTAGCAGCAGTGTCTCTGAGATTGGAACAGTTTACCTCACAGAAATATTCAATCTAAATTGTTATTTCTGTCATATTTCACTTATCTTTATCTAATAATAAACAGTGGTATCATTGCAATAAGGTTTATGATATAACAATTGAAGATCAGTACAACAGTGCCAATACCTCGTTATACCTGTAGCTACTGCTCGATTACTCCATATGGCTTAATTAGTACAGTTAACTCAGTTAAAGCCAGTCATCCAGCGAGCTACAAAGTGTTTCACTGGAGCTATGGACCAGTGTTTAGAAGGGACTGTATTCTGCCGTTTTCTTGTATTCTTCAATTACAGCACAGTGTTTGATGATCAACATGATCTCAAACAATTTAGTAGATGAATACAGAACATGACCCTGTATAATGTCTAGAAAAGATTAAATCTACAGCTGCTTCCTACAGTGTTGTGTTGCAATGCATTTATTATGCAGTTTCAGCAATATTCAGTGTGAAATCACATTCTTAGAAAAGCACCATGACTTCCAGTGAAATTTTTCTGATATGAGATCAGAACAAAACAATAGATCATGTGCTAAAAAAAGAAACTGCTCAGGGTATGCTGCAGGTTAAGCTCTGAGTTGATGAAATATGTATGACTAACCTGCAAGAAACATTCTTGGGACTTCCACCAGTTTTCACATTACATTCATTTACATTAGGTCTCATTTCCTGGACTCGGTTGAGCCTTAAACCTCCTTTTTTGGTTGACACGTGTGATTTCTGACTCAATTAGTGATACCTACAGGAGGCCATCCTGTGACACCATGAGCAGAAGAGCACCTGGCGTACTCAGCCCATCACAGCAAGACATTTATTTTGAATACTGGTTGAAGCACATCCAAAAAAGGTGTCACACATTTCACTGCCTGGTTAAATAGAGAATTTCACTTTGTTCTGCGTGAGGCATCAAACCAGACCATGTCATCCATAAATGTGCTTAAAAACCATTTCAACCAAGCATAAAGAGGATTCTGCACTCAACTGCTTTACTCAATTACTGTGTGGTAAAAGAGGACAGGCAAATAGAGCCAGCTCACATGATGAAAAATGTATATGATGGAGAATGGTTAACAAAAAAGGAAGTGTGGGGTAATCTGTATTTAAAGGCATAATCTGGTCCAGTGTTGCACAGTGATTGGCACAGGCCAGCACAGCCAGGGGGAGAGTGAGATCAGACAGTGTGCTTGTGTTTGGCTCCCGAGCTCGGGGCCAGGATGAGCTCGTCTTCTTGGGTCAGGAGTGAAAGCAGATGGCCAAGCAAAAAATACATTATTCACAAGGGTGACTCGAGTACTGTATACTTACCAAAGCAGGCTCACTGACTCACAGTTTAGCCAGAAACACTAAAACACACTGTGGTGTGGCAAACTCTGAACAGGCCAGAGGGGTACCACAAGGACTTTGTGCTGCAACAAGCCAGGTTCACCTTGCATAATTAGTCATTCACCACTTTCACATCAAAATGTTTGTGACATTCATGAATATGTTTTCTGATGCATAAAAATATGTACACTTGGCACATCCCTACAGCAAATATTGTGAAACTGAAAAATTCATACATGCACTATATGGACAGTATTGGGACCTGCTAACTGCCCGGAGAAGACTTTCTGCTAGATTTGAGCACTATTTTTTTTAACCTTTAATTTAACAGACCCAGATTACAACAGATATTATGCGATGGCCTAAGCAGATAGATTGTTCAGGTCATTTCGTTTTTGCCTTTTGAGAAACAAAAGGCAAAAACTATTTACATGTAAAGTTTAAGATTTAATGCTTTGTTTGCTTGTAATGCATTATGCTTTCTAGTGACTAAGGTACAGTATTTGATTGCAATCAGTGACAAGAGCCTTGTCAGGATGTTGGATGATCAACACCCCAACTTCATCCCAAAAGTACAGGATGAATCATCATTACAAAGAGCACAGCTCAATGCTAGTCCACATCTCCAGAGAGTCTTACTGTATTGGTAAGAGTCCTGTACCAGAGAGAAAAAAAAAAGTACTTCTCCCAAAAACTTTGGACCCAACCCAACCATTTACTGCCTTCAGAAGTACTTAGCTGCCTGAATGGAGTTTGCTAGATTTGGGATGGACCTGAAGCCTGCAGGAAGGCTGTTCTCCAGGATGTGGGTTGGAGACCACTGACACAGAAGTTACATTGTATTCAGCACTGTTTGGATTACACTATTGCTAATGGTTTGTGGACACCTGCTTCATCCAGCGTTCCAAAGGGCATTGATCAGGAATCTGCCACCACCCTCCCACTCTGTTGCAGTAACTGCCTATACTTATTGTGGAACCCCACTGCAAGGATTTGATGGTCGAAAGCCAGAGTAATATTAGTGACATCATGTAATGATGCTGAATGATTAGTTCTAGATCACAGGTTCCTCTCCAACTCAAGTTTTTTGGATAGAGCTCAATCACACCAAAAACACAGTTCCGCTGCACTCCACAGCCCAAAACTGGGGGCTTTAAACTTCTCTAGCCACAGCTTATGTGCAGATGCAGGGCATTCTATTGACAATCCTTTCCCATGGAGATTACACAGGCCAGGTCTGCGCAACTTAGCACCTGGGTCAACAATGGATGCTCCTAAAATGGGTTGAATCCACTTTCTGTAAGGACTGTCCATAAACTTTGCGTTTGAATGTGCAAGGTAACTAAAAGTTATAATTCTTCTTCATATACAGCATGTCTTCTCCATGGTGGCAATTGGGGCAGAGAGGAGCAGAGTAGGAGTAGGAGCTGAGAGTAGGTGGTGGAGCAGAATCCTCCCACAAGATTGAAACAGAACATTTCAAAACTTTATCCCACTCTGGCACAAATAATGATGCCACTAGACTGGTCTCCTTTTGCTTTGCCATCATTATTATTGGTGTCATGGGGTAGAATTTAGACAAAACCAGTTGTGATGTGAAGAAATCAGCTTGTTCCAACCCCACTGTGCAGCTAATAACAGTTTATATTATGTGTGAAGGAGCTACAGTTGTGTGTGTAATTATTTATATTTTATATGAATATGAGAGAGAGAGAGAGAGAGAGAGAGAGTGTGTGTGTGTGTGAGTGAGTGAGAGTGAGTGAGAGAGTGAATAGGAGAGAGAATTTCTGCAGCCATTGAACACAGCCTCCTACCCAAGCTCATCTCCACTGAGATAAGAGACACTAATTTGAATCTCTGTTTAGGACTTGTGTGTGCATGAGTGTATGTAAAAGAGCAAGAGAGTAAGGAAAAGAATGAGTAAATGTCCGGTGAGTGAACAAAAGAGTGAGACCACCTGGAAGGGAGGCAATAATAATTTTGCAGTGCTGCATTCAAGATACAGAACACAGGAAAGATATATGACCTCATACTAAAAATGTCAGTGAAGAGCTACAGTAAAAACTATGGATTCATTTATGGCACAAACAAAGATAATGAGGGTACCTTCATGCAATAGACATATACATACCTGTAAACATGACATGGCAATGTTGCTGTGCTACCACTGCCATCACCACTACCACCTGTGCCAACACAGTCAAAAACTGGCACGTAAAGCAGCCAACCACAAACAAATAATTTCCTGTGATGTGCAGGATAAGCAAATTAATCAAATAATCAAAACAATGTAACAGCAAAATGAGGCCAGGGTGAAACAAAGGCCCCTTTTCCACCATTTAGAGGGAGGCCTTAAAGATGTAGGGATCTGCTGACTGGCTCAACATCTGCATCACCTTTATGTTGCCAGATCTAGGGTTATTACATTTCCAGTACAGAAAATGATAGAGACCATATCTTAGTTTGTGGAGCACTTTGATGCTAACATAGCGCTTTCATCAAAACAGATTCCAGTATTATTTGTCTTTATACTACATCTATAATATATGGCCTCCTTGAGGTGTCTTCAAACAGATGTGACATAGACGAATTATAGCGAGTGTTAGCTACATTAGTCTTGTAATTGTTCTGCAAGTGTAAAGAACAAAACTGTCTGGAGGAATGAGGATCTGGCTTCTTTGGCCACTAATTTGAATTTTGAAACAGATTTTTGACAGAATTGAGGTTAAGCCTTATTTAAGAGAGACTGGAAACATTGGACAACTGTTACATTATGAGATACAATGCATGTTCCAGCTTTAGTAACATAGCCAACAAAATCACAACCATTTTAATGGGTCCATACTGGCATGGTACCACATAACCTTAGTAAACATTTGGCTCTGGACTGGAAAAGAGGCCAAAGTGCAAAAACTGGAAACCCCTTGTATTAAAGACTGGAAGCTGAACTTGAACTCAACTTCAAGTTTGGTTGCCAACTTCACCAACTTTGCTACTTGCAAAATATAAACAGACAAAATTATACTAATGCAAACTTCCTTAATACCAAATAAGAGCCACAGCAACAAAACAGAAAGCTTCTGCAACATGTTCGATTTGTTCTGATTTCACTGATTTTCTCCTGGTCACTTACCACGTATAACCCCAGGAAACAGAGGGGGCTGTTTGGCTATGGAAATAAACAAATACAGCATATTGCTCACCACGTCCATTTTCAAAGTTGTGAAGTGTCCACTTGGCATTGCTCACTGACTCGCATTTACAAGACTGAACATTCTTCATTCAACAGGTGAATCTCACAGTCGCAAACAGCCAAGGTTCCCTAAAGCAAACCTTGAGAACAAACACTGTGCACGTTTGTTTTCCCTACCTCATCAAGGCTGCACCCCGCAGTGCTTCAGTCCATAAGAAAACTGTGAGAACAGGAGGCACCATAACCAGTTTCAGATGAGCCCCTAGTTGCCTGCTGCCACACAGTGATCCCAGCAGACTCTTGAAACTGATACTGAAGTAATATGGAAAACATCAGTAACACTGTATTCATGGTGCCAGACTGCTTACAGAAATCCCTCTTGCTCAGTGGAAACTAAAGGAAATGAGCTCAAAGTTATTGTTGGAGCACAAGTTTAACCATTTAAATTTACACTCTGGATTTTACACAATAAAGGCACCTAAAAAACCAGAACACAAGGTGTTCATGCCAAAATATCCAGGTTAAATAGGGCCAGAAATTAAAGCAAAACATAAAGAACATTGAGAGATGCTGTCAGATGCTACATATATTATTACTAGGGCCAAAAATATTTTAAAAAATAATCAAATCAAAAATAAATAATTTCCTGGTATTTAAGCTGAATAGTGAATTACAAAACAATACACAATGTGAAAAATACAACGTGAAAACAATTAAATCCTTAATCTGTCTTTAATATATTTAAACATTATATGCATTATACCACCCTCCATTGTGTGCACATGTGAATGGGGATGGAGTGAAGCTGGGTAGAGGAGAAGAGGAGATAAAGGGGTGGATCAGAGTGAGGGAGCAGAAAAAAGGTTTCTACCAAACTGAAAGAGATTATTTGATATGAAACGTTATTTAAAAACTTTAAAACACGATACAAATGAAATCACCTAAACCATTTTCTTGCTCTGCTTATGATATCAATATAAAATACTTATATATTGACCACTATATATTGAACAGAGTGAATCCTCTATTCGGGGTTGCTAGATCCACGTGTTTTACGAAAGCCATCAGTTATGATGAATGAATAATAAACTTTAATATCCACTTTTTCTTTCACTCAATTTCAACAGAATAGATTTCACACATAATGTAAGAGATCAGAAAGAGCCAAATTCTGTAACCTCAGCAGCAGTATGGGTATAATTCAACTGTCTTAATAAATTTGTTTCTTAAAATTACAGCTGAAACATAAAGGAAGCATTTTTAGTGCAACGCCCACACTGGAGAGATCCCGGCCTTTAAGGGTAAATTATGCATGAATTTTCAGAAGTTAGTTTCACAGCTAATTTTCAGAATTAGCAGTGAAACTAACTTTAAACCTCCCACATTAAATAGTCCACTATATGATGCACAAGATCTTCAGATATTTCATCTTTCAGGAAGAAAACTAGGTCAATATTTTTATAACTGAATTATAAACAAGCCCACGGGCATTTGATTAAATACTACTGGTCAGAAGAATTCAGTTCAAGGACTGAACACTAAAAAATCCTGAAAACTATAAGCCAATTGTACATTTAATCTGCTCTTTGACTGCAAACTACCACTCAACACACACACAATCCATGTAGAGAAAGCAATTCAATGCCTAGTGACCCTTGAGACAGCAAAGCCATAAAAATGCAAATAGGTTCTATCAGCTGGCTGCAAATGAGTTGACTCAAATCCAGTAATGTTTTTTTATTCTTCCTGTTTAACTTAGAAAAACAGACGAGGCACAAAGTTTTAAAGGAAAGTTGAGACTGTCGTGCTGAAAGACTGTAAATTGAAACCACAGGCAGAGTATCAGGTATGAGTGTTGAAAGGATAACAGTCAATGAAGTCTGGTGTAGACTGCCTACAACTCTAACTGGATAAATCTGTCATATCAGCTCACTAAGGCTAAACCGGAGGTAAAAGTTGCCCAAACATGATCAACTTGTTCATATGTGATCATTTTTTTTATCTGCATGAACAGCAGAAAACACACCAAGTAAAATCTTCAGTTCTGATTTAGGCCACAGTACTGATATCTGGTACTGAAATATGTCATGTTTCCACCCTAGTCTGAAGAGTCAGATTTGAATTAATTTTCATCATAACTTTGAATGCACGGGAATAGACCTCTTATGTCATGAAAATGTTTGTTACTATGGTTACACTTTTTCCATTTAACAGGACGGGGGGGGGAAAACCATACAAGCAGGTTTTCAAAATCAGAAATATTCCTTATGCCGATCAAGTCTCTTCATCCAATATGTATCTGTTTTCTATTGTCTTGGAGTTTGAGTACCTTCCCTAGCATTCTTCTTCACAGCAGGTAAAAAAATAAGGAAGTTCTGTTCTCCATTTGATTGTCTCTTACAGTAAACTGCCAAAATTCACCACCCTTTAATTTACTCCTTTATGTAAACTGAATTAATGGCAGTCATTTTAGTTCTGAGCATTTGCCAAATCTGTTGTCAGACAGAAGCCACATTTATCTGACTTGTGCAGTAAATCAGATTTCAGCCAATTTCACCTACTGTGCAAAGGCAGCCTAATAACCATGTAAACGGTAAAAAAAATTCACAAAAAAATTCACAAAAGGCAATAAAAACAAACCAGATGTTCAAAAATTTACAACAGAGTCAGAGCTCTAAAGAAAAAAAAATAGTACAGATATCCATCTCTAGCCTGAACTCATGCTTGTGATGCTGGAATTAATTTCTCTTTAGTATTCTGAAGTGATTTTTTTGTAGCTGAATATGAGTGTAATAAACCACTATACACATGGTTACTGATACCAGGGATAATATATCAATATCCTTTGACAGAATTCTATTTAGACTTATCAACAAAATGGGGATCAGTGTGACCAGATGAGATCAGATTTATGTTTACTGTGTAAAAAGCACACTGACACATACATCATTACCATTCTACTTCCTGTAAACCAGTGTTTCTGAATCCTGGTCCTGGAGTAACACTGCCCTCGTGGAAAACTGAACAGAGGTTTAGGGAAAACTCCAAACCCTGTATGGCTGTGGTACTCTAGGACTAGGCATGAGAAACAATTGTTACTCATTAAATTTGTTCAGGAACTATGAATAGTTTAGAGGAATACTGGTGGCTCTACAATACAGTGAAAAAAAGATGGTTCATGCAGACCCAAAACAACTGCATCAGAAAATGAAATTTCAACCACAACAGAGCTCTGTCTGCAGTACTGTGGCAGAGCACACACCATGCACATCTGCATAGTGCACAGTAATAATTACTAGCATTAATTTTTGTATTAATATCAAAACATTAATGTATATTCATGAATTTGTCCTGAATAGGGTCAAAATGAACATTTTATTGCCATTATTGCCCCATATACATACATATACACACATACATACATACATACACACTGTGTTTGTATACATTATATATACATATACATAGTGCCTCCAAGTACTATTCAACCCCCTGCACATTTTGTAGGTTTACATATTCGGAGTTAACTTGGCATTGTGACATTTGGACTGTAAATCAGCCAGGACATGTGAAATGCACTGCAGCAAAACGAATGTTATTTCTTTGTTTATTGTTTTTAAAATCGTGAAAAGTTTATTCAGCAGGTCAACTATTATTCAACCCCTCAAACCACCAGAATTGTGTTTGGTTCCCTCAAGTATTAAGAAGTAATTGAGGCATAAAGAACAATGAGCTTCACATGTTTGGATTGATTATCTGTTTTCCTGCCTTTTCTGACAATTTAAGCCCCTCCCCAAACTTGTGAACAGCACTCATACATGGTCAACATGGCAAAGACTAAAGAGCAATCCAAGGCCGTCAGACACAAAATTGTGGAGGGTCACAAGGCTGGCAAGGGCTACAAAACCCTTTCCAAAGAGTTGGGCCTACCTGTCTCCATCATTGGGAGGATCATCTGGAAGCAGAAGGCTTATGGAACTACTGTTAACCTTCTACGGCCTGGACAGCCTTTCAAAGTTTCCTCCTGTGCTGAAGCCAGGCTTTTCCGAACAGTCAAGGCTGACCCAAGGACAACAAGGAGGGAGCTCCGGGAAGATCTCATGGTGGTGGGGACATTGGTTTCAGTCAATACCATAAAGGTACCTTTACTTTCAAAGCACTATGTCTAGGCTCGTCTACAGTTTGCTTATGATCACTTGGAGGACTCTGAGGCAGACTGGTTTAAGGTTCTCTGGTCTGATGAGACCAAGATCGAGGTCTTTGGTGCCAACCACACCCGTGACGTTCGGTGACAAGATGGCACTGCATACGACCCTAAGAATACCATCCCTACAGTCAAGCATGATGGTGGCAGCATCATGCTGTGGGGCTGCTTCTCAGCCAAGGGGCCTGGCCATCTGGTCTGCATGCACGGGAAGATGGATAGCACAGCCTACCTGGAGATTTTGGCCAAGAACCTCCGTCCCTCCATCAAGAATCTTAAGATGGGTCGTCATTTCATCTTCCAACAAGACCAAGAACACAGCCGAGAAAACTAAGGCCTGGTTCAAGAGGGAAAAGATCAAGGTGTTCCAGTGGCCTAGTCAGTCTCCTGACCTTAACCCAATGAAAAACTTGTGGAAAGTCCACGAGACACCCAAAGAACCTAGACAACCTGGAAAAGATCTGCATGGAGGAGTGGGCCATGATTACTCCAGAGACCTGTGCCGGTCTGATCAGGTCTTATAAAAAATGATTAATAGCTGTAATTGCAAACAAGGGTTTTTCCACAAAATATTAAACCTAGGGGTTGAATAATAATTGACCCAAATATTTATGTTTAAAATGTATTATAATTTAAATGAGCAACTTATATTTTTTGTTTGTAATATTTAGGCATCTGTTAATAAATTCTGCTCTTGGATCAAACCCTTAACCTAAACTGTGCAACACATGAACTACTTGCAGTGCCACCATGCTGCCCCTAATGAAATCTGGTCACAGAAAACGCATTCCGTTTACACAAGTATTAATGGTTTAGGTGATAAAATTGTAATCCAATCATAACGAGTCTTGGAGCTTTTTACACCTGGCTTTTAAAGGACAAGTGAAATCTGAATGCGATCCGATCACTACATATGTGATGAAAACAGGCTCTATAATAATTGTGATAATTTAATGTGCTTCCACATTTGTGTTTTCTTTGGCATTTCTTAATATATCATGCAAAACCACAGTAAACACACCACAGAACTGGTGTGTTAGCTTGACAAGCTCAGAAATGTAACCAATAGGACTCTCCTTTACAAATACAGGCTTTAAGCTGAAACACTCAAAGAACAAGTGTACATCTATGCCTTAAGTACCAAAACTGTCATAAGTAATAATAAACATTGGAACACCTACATTAACTTGGTATTAACAAAAGCATCATGTTAGTATTTATAAGCATATATTTTATCTAATGTCATTTAATGGAATAGCTGTGGTTATAAGAAAAAGATCAACTCAATGAAACCTCTTCTGATCAATGTTAACATGGGCTGTTAAGACTGTGAAGATGATTTACTGAGAACAAGCCCATCTCAGGGCTGCTGTGGAACAGTGGGGTTTAACATGAACAGTTCCAAGTAATTCATTTCAAAATGCTGGCTCTCATAATAGGCAATATCAGTGTAGCATATTGTGAGCTGTTAGCTGACGTAACAGAAGTGCCAGTCAGATAAAGCCTGCAAACTGGTGCCATAAGGTCATCACTGAATGACTGAACTTGGTAGTCTTCACTCTCCAACCACGGTCAGCATTGTGTAATGGTGAAGTCACTAACAAGTACACCAATCAGTCACAACAATAATGCCAAATACTGAGTAGCTCTCCTATTCAAATCGACATAAAAGAACCAACACACACCCATGAAGTTTACATTCCATCATCATGTGGCACAACAGTAGGCTTAAAAGTTAGCGACCCAAGCTGTGCTGTATCAAAGTGCACAATATATTGTGTATATACACGCACACACACGCACAAGCACGCACGCACACGCGCGCACGCACGTGCACGCACACGCACGCACGCACGCGCACGCACACACACGCACGCACACACAGGCATGAAACCTTCTTAGTGTGCATAAAGAACAATAAGATCAAATTCCAATACATTAAAGTGTAGTTAAATGGGGTAGTTGCATTTTTCACATATCGTATCTTAAATTGCCATTCAGCCAAAATATCAGGGCATGATTTTTTTTGACCACATCACCCAGGTCTAAGCTTAAGGCAACTGTTTTACTATCTATCCATCTACATTCTTATCTCCTTTTTCCTGGTCAGGATGATCATGATCTGGCCAAACCTACAACCCCAGGCCAAGGCCTGCAGCATATACACATACACTACCTGCACCAAAGTGACACCCTGCTCCACTACCTAAATGTATTTTTTTCTTCATGAGGAAACAAACATGTTTAAAAAAGTAGAAATTCCTATTGTTCCCATATTGTCAATTAACACTGAGAACACAACCATAGACAAATGGAAATAAACAAGCATTATTTAATTTAGACACATTTTTGCTGTTGACAGAGAGGCTCTGTTTAACCCAGCATGCTCATTGCCTGTTTGAACTCCTTTCTCACTAAACGCTCATTTACTCAGCCCAAAATTAGTCAGCATTAGCAAAATGAGACATTTCCATAAGCTGTGAACGTATGGGCATGCTTGCACATTCCCAGCCAAAATAGTGCAACTTGAATTGAACTACATTCATTGCATAGCAACAGTTTAGAGCTCATTCAAAAGTCCAGCTGAGATGAGAAATGGTTTTTTATTGAACCCAGTTTTGCATATCATCATAGCTCTCCACCACAGCTCGTACAGATTGTAGCAGTTGGCACCAATGCCTTTTGGTATGAGCTGCCAGCCATGATGTGGTTCACTCCCTGAGAAAAAAACCCATCCCCCAGTACTGTTAAACATCCCGTTGTTCCCTGCAGAGCTCCCTGCTGTTCTCTCAATGCGGTGACAACACAAGTCTGTCATTTCTCCATTTCCACTGTTATACTGACAACCCTTAGAAAATGAACATTTTGAGATACACACCTCAGTGTATTGTGTTATGGAACATAGATTACAGTGTTATAGACCATTATTCTCAACTCAGACTGACTGTTGCTTTTACTTCCCTTTTTCAGTGAGAAGTTCAACTGTCAAGGACCCTTCCCACAGACTCAGAGCATTTGATCATTACTTGAAGCTGCAATGATCCCCACAAACAGTGATGCAGACTTTTTTTTAAATCATTTGAGTCTTTTCAACAGCAATTTCAGTGTGTAGTTTCACCATGGCAGCGAGACATGATGAAAAATTCACAATGCACTCCAATCATTTGATTTCCTGCCACTCAGCATAATTCACTTTGATAAAGAATGGCAGTGGCGTCACATAATGCAGTTCATGTAGAACAGTGGGCAATAACTAGGGCTGGGTAATATGGACAAAAAAAATCTTTCCTTGATGTATTTTAGCTGAACGGCATTATACAACATGGTACAATATATGATGTGAAAAATTTAGTACACCCTGTGTACTTTAAGATACACAGATTTGATCTTTGGTTCTTCTTTATACACCACGTCAGGGGTCACCAAACTTGCTCCTGGATAGCTACCTTCTTTCAAATTTCAACTCCAACCCAAATCTAATACAGCCCATTCACACAATACAGAACGTGTGAAGGCAGGATCAGGTGGGGTGGGTTAGAATTGGATGTAAAGTCTACAGGAATGTACTTCTCCTGGAGCAGGTTTGGTGACCCCTTATGCTTAAGGGGTCTTATGCTCCCTTAATGGTGTGTGTGAGAATGCAAGTGGGGGTGAAGCAGAGCAGAGGAGCAAAAAAAAAAAGATTTACAACATGACTGAAACAGAACATTATTTATAAACTTTAAAACTCAATATAAACAAAAGCGTCTCAGCTCAGATCCCGCTCTTTTCATCCCGATAGCAATATAATCTATATCATCCAAAATGTCCTTAATTTCCCTGAGGGAACCCTCCCAAGGGATCAATAAAGTTCTATCTAAAACTAGTGACACACATGGCAGGCCTAAGGTTCGATTACCTGGACAGGTAAGCCAACCACACTACACCAATAAAGAGTCCTTGAGCAAGACTCCTAACATTATGTTCTCCTTTTTCACAGACAAATTCAAATGCAAGTCACTCTGGACAAGAACAGCAGCCAAAAGGCATCCAAACATTGTGGTGTTCAAAATCAGTGAATACAACAGCCGCATTAGAGCTCAACAACATGAGATGGAATCACTTTTAACATGCTGCTTCCAACTTAGTCCTAGATTAAATGTCTGAGCACACTAGGGATCTGTCTCAGGGCTGCATGGAATGTGCTTTTGCTTATCTAACATACAACCACACACTATCAAAATTCCTGACGTGACAAATGCATACCTTTGGTTCCTCAGCCAACCATTTACTAAACTTGACTGATTTGTATGTGATGTGCTGGCTGTGAAATCCGTTAAAAATATTAAAACTGATTCAAAAGATTTATTATTGGACAGTCTGTAACCAAAGACAGTTTTCAAGAAACTAAATAATAAAAATGATAGAAAATAAGTTTGAAAGCTTCAAAACACACTGTGATTTACAATAGCACTCTAGAGCTTCTAGAGGGGAGTATATAAATGTTTTCATTTATTCATTCATTCATCTTCTTATCCACTTAAATCTGGTCTAACACCTACTCAGAAACATTGGGCACAAGGCAGGAATACCCCCTGGAGAATCTGTCCATCGCAGGGCACCACACACAACAGCACTGCATATAGGAAACTATGACAACAAATCACTCAAGAAATATTAGCCTCTACTGTTTGAATTTCATCCAGCTAAATTTGCTGTTATCTCGTACATCCAGTGACAGTAAACAGGACTGTAAACCAGCTGACATCCACTTCCTGCAACACAGACTCACTTAACCAACCACTGTTCTTAAATCCATGCAGGACCCTACACCTAAAAACACTAACAGATAGATAATAAATCAAATAAATCAGTAACCCCTTTTAATGTCCAGATTCTAAAATGCAAGGTCAACGTTTGGATGTCTGGATCACTGCAATTGTTAATCAGTCATCTCTGTTTTACAATTTAGTCACATTATAACATGGCCACACAGTGATAACTGCCTACATGAAAACACTTCTCACTGTTGATCATTCTCTGATGAGTGGGCCCAAGAAAGTATAGAATCTCCTGCATCACTACAACAGCCTCTAATCAGCTCATTTTCATACTCATACCATTATCCTTTAATGCACTTAAACAGCTTTGTATGAATAATATACGGATGCTCCTTTTCTCCTGAAAATAAGAGAATAAAGTGTGTAGAATAACGAGAAACATTGGTTGTTGTGCTTATTTATAAACACACATTCTACATGAAACAGAAATTCAGAGATGTCTAATATGGAAATTCAGAGCTGCTACAGCAATCTGATATTGTTCATGCCCATCTGTGCCAATAGTAAATGCATTATATATATATATAAACAAAAAGATGTACTACAAGTAACTGGACTGACATCAGAGAAAACACTTTGTAAAAAGGTTACAAATATAGTATTAATTAAACGCAGACATTAAAGCCTTTTTTCCTGAGCTCCAAACCACAACACCATCACACTGCATAGATCTGTAACCCACATTGTACATAATCACAATTAGTACAACACTCAACATGAATTAATCACAGAATTCTGCTGATCTCAATCACATTTCATTTCATAATTTCATTCGGTAAATACCACCATACACGTTTATGAACCTACTTAATACAAGTGGTGTTTTCAACTGATACTCCAACAAACAAAACAGTGATTATATTCACCCACAGCCAACCAGCCAACTTAATTAAAACCCTGACCTTGAAGCTCAACCTTGTTAATGCAGTTAGAGACAGCAGTCCACCTGTTGATGCACAATTTATGTTCATCATCCTCTAGTCCTTCATCAACTGTATTACTTTAGGGACTGGATTTCTCTAACTGTAGCAGGGAATGGTGTATGTAAAAACCATAGGAACATTCCTCAGCTGTGCTGAAAACGGTCCACCTTCTAACACCTGTTCAATAGTAGTCCTTTAGTCATATACTGATTTTTTTTTACATCTCTGCCATCTGAGAATATCTACAAAATAAAGTATTACAACTTCACTTCAGTTTGTTCTCACCTGTGTCGATGCTCATCATGTCCTCCTTGGCCATGTATGACCTGCCCGCTACTATGTCTTCCTTCCTTCCCTGGCTCAATGTGCGGTATCAAAACGTCCTCCAAACCCAAGTCAAAGCGCTTGTGTTTAGAATTGTCCGGGAGAAAGAAAAATGCTCCAAAGCAAAGAGTGATGAAGGCACTGAGGATGAGGAGGAGAATAAACTTCTCAGAGAGTCGCAAGGTTGCTCTATGGTGGGGGAATGATGAGGCACCTGGAGACAGAGTGGGTATCCTACGTCCCGAGAGTGGCAGAAGAGCCGGCGTTGTCATATTTTGATATTAGGATGGAATCTGGGGGGACAAAGGTCAAAGTTGTCTCATGTATGCCACTCTTATCTCATCACAGCAAAGGCTTGTCCAACTGCCAAGTTGTTGTTTAGCTCCAGGACAGGAAGAACGTCTTGTCCATCAGAGAAGCTGCATCATTTTGCTCTGAAAAGAAAGAAGACAGCATTTTTTTGTGCTGGACGTGGTGATACATTGACAGGCATGGGGGACTGAAAATGGATTTTTCAGTTTCCATGGCAATTTCAGTTTCTTCAGATAGGGTGGTCAAAGAGCATGAGCTAACACATCAGGAGATATCTGAGCAGTGTCAACCAGAGCCAGGAGAACAAGAAAATGAGAACACTTAAAATGAGTAACAGCATACAAGAAACTGGACCACTAGGCCAGCGTACAACCCTGCACACCTGCACTGCATATTTTACAGCTTACCTTACTCCTAACACCTGATTCAACCAATCAGCTCATTAACAAGCTCTTCAGAGTTGCAAGGGGTGTGTTAAAGCTAAAGGTGTAGGGCAGGTGTGTCTCCAGTGAATCAGGCCCTAGACAACAGAAGCAGTCATCCCAGCTGAGTCAACCTGGTCTATTTGGTTGACAGGCCTTATCAGTTTAGATGAGCTGTCCCATCCAGCCCTGACCATGTAGATATAGCTGGTCTACCAGCCCTGACCAAGTGACCAATCTGGTCAACATAGATGGTCAAGCAGCTTATTTATTATTATTATTATTATTATTATTATTATTATTATTATATTATTATTATATCATCGTTATTATATATTTTTTAAATAAGCCAGCTTGGATTTTAAGTCACTCAAGCGTATTTTAAGTTTCGAGAAGGGATATCAAAACAAAAGAAGAAGAAATCTAACATTAGCACTGCAGATCGGGTAACGTTAATCAGGGCGGTTTCATGACGTTACACAATATAACATTACCATGAATAAACCTGAGACATGAGCAGCCAATAAAGCTTTTTCACCAGTTAAACACTTGAAGCTAAAGGCAACCATATAACAGAGCAGAGGAGCGCGTGCAGCAGCTCAGGTAAGGGTAGTCCGCGCGCTCGAGTTACACGTCACCGTTACATGACGTTACACAACAGAGCGTGAATCAGACTGACACAGGAGAGCGTTTGCGTGACTTGAGTAGCCGATTAAAGCTTTATTTCCTACCTGAAACAAATATGAAGGTCATGTTTATTGCTTTTAAATGCTAAAATCAGCTAAAATAATATTCAGCCCGGACACGGAGCTGTTTTTAGAAACAACCCGCCGTTAGCGTTTCACACCGCGAAGACCACAGCAGCGTTAACCACCACAGTGACCACCCAGACCACATACCGTGTAAATCCCAAATCCTTTCCGTCCATGATCGGGGCTCGCGCTCGGATCCTTCCTCGACTGTGATCCCGCAGGAGAGGGCGATGCATTAGCGGAGCAGCTAGCTAACGTTAGCGAGCAGCCCTTTCAAAACGAGGCGCTCGAGTCGTCAGCGCGAGCTGCACATCTTCACTCAGACCTCTACGACACAGACTTTCCATCTACCAGCACGCAGAAACGGCGAGGAGCTGCTCACACCGATCAGCGGCGTGTATTAAAAGCGCAGCTGTGGCTGAAAAGGGACCCCGACAACGGCGGCTTTAACGTGCACGAGCAGCTCCGGCCAGATTAACGTAACTGTAACGGCAGCTGGATGAAGGGCTCACGTTACGCACACACAGAAATACACTACAATATCCCAACGTATCGGTTATAACGGCTCCGTGGGAATCAGGCCTGCCGCGCCACCTTTCCCTGACAGATGACCACCTCTATACAGACCAGCCCACGTAGACCTCACAGCGAAACAGTCCCATCGTCGCTGCTGGACCAAAGCGGGGCGGAGGCGATCATAGAAGACAGAGGAATCCAGCCCCGGGGTGAAAACGCGGCGCCCTTTCCCGTAAAGGCATCGGAGCTACCCGACGCTGCGCTCGAGCAGACCGATCATCTGTCTAGCCGCTGCGGCTGCATCGCCTCATCGGTGCCGCGGGTTGAATCGCAGCCTCCGGCCAAAGCAGCCGAGACCTGCTTCATCAAACACACGGGCTGCAAACGCATCAGAAGCTTCAGCTCCTCCTGTTGAATCGACACTCGCTTTAACCTCCCTTTTCAGTAGCCATGGGCACCGCCAGTCTCTTCTGTCCAGGATGTTGTCACTGCAACAACTAAGTACTCCTCCCCTCAGTCCTCCAACATCCCAGCCACTGGAGCTGGAGCAAGGGAGCGTCTCACAATTACACACACAAACACACACACAGACACACAGAGAGAGGTATAATAATGCAGGCCCAGAAAGAAAGAGGGTATGTAGCCCTTTTAAAGACAACAGCTAAAATATTCATATAACTATTTAAATTATGTAAAATATATGAAACAATATCTGGCATGTGTGACTGTTTCCTATAAATACGTTTCTATTTTATGGCAAATAAAAGTATATCAAACATCTCACAAACTGGCCTAGGGTTAAAAATCACCCAGACACCTAAAAATATGAAAAATATATTGGCTTGTTTCTTTGCCTACAATTCATAGCCTTGGCACAAACATGCCTATCACAAATGTACACAGCCCATCAGAGGTGGAAATGCAGGTCCAGAAAGTAAAAATCCTCTCCAGGATTGCTCAGACAGTTCTTTACAACCTGGACCTGGATTTTCCATCTCTATACGTAGTGTGATTTTTTTCTTCAAGTTTCTTTACTCACTCACCACTCAACAGAATACCCTGAATCTCACTGTTTAACTTTTACAACTGACTTCACTTAACACTGACTTAAAAATTAAGAATAAAAAGTCTGAGAAGGGTCAGTTCAAATACACACATAAATCACAAAACAGTACAACATTTAGGGATTTTCTTTATTTATCTGTAGTACTTATTCTGGAGAACTTATTCTAAATATTTTTAAAGTGTTTTCGTCCTTATAAGGATGAAAATATTCATATAAATATTTAAATGATGTTAAATAGGTAAAACAATATCTGGCATGTACGTGTGTCTATTTTGTGGCAAATTAAAGTATGTAAAACATCTCACAAACTGACCTATTGTTCTAAATTTTAAAAATAACTCAGTCACACCTAAAAATATGAAAAATATCTAAGCTTGATCTCCAACTATTTTTCAGATTCTTTCCCAACAATTCATAGCCTTGGCACAAGCATGCCTGTCAAAAAATGTGCTCACATTCTGCTGAGGTGTGAAGCTATTCATTTAATTCACTCTGTTATCGAGGCCTTGAGCTGCCAGTAGACCAGTCTGTTCCTGCTCTTCAGCAGCACTCTTCTGATTTATCTCACTCACCCTCAGAGGGTGAATTAGTGGCAGCTCTATGGCCTGCTGCGAATGTGTCAGAAGTGTTGTGCAGATTCCCCCTTGGAAAACACATCATGTGTGAGTCAGGCTGGAGAAAGCATCGTCCATGTGATGTACACAATGCCAGTGTGAGAAGGATAGGCAAATAATGCAGCATCATGCATTTGAGGCACACTTGAGATTGATGATAAAATCAGATTGGGCTGGTAACTTTATATGATCGTAGTCTATCCGGGGGAAAAAGTACAACTCAAAAGATCAATCATGTTTAAACAAATGTAATATAAGCAAAACAAATAATAACCTCACAGAATAACACAACAAAGCATAAATTATAAAGTCAGAATCAGAATCTCTTTATTTCGCCAAGAATGTTACACATACAAGGAATTTTTCTTGGTGAGAGCGACTCATGTATGACACGAAACGAGTACACAGAATATTTACAAACATTACACTAGGAAGGAGTACAATAAACAATAAATAGAACAAGAATATAAGTTAAAAGGAAAAGTACTGAAGAGCAGGGCAGCTGAGAAATGCATATAATGAGTGTGATGTTTCTGAGGTAGGTTTATATTAAATATTGATTGTAGAGTTAATGATGTAAACATTTACAGAAAGAGAACAGTGCAATAGATTTGTACAATTTTGCAATGAGCATAATGCAAATGAGCAAAAACATATATTGTGTAGTAATATTGAAAAACCAGTCAGGTCACTTCGGTGAGGTTTGGAGACTCAGAGGAGTCTACTGCTGTTATGGAGTGCTACAGCTCTGGGAAAGAAGCTGTTAGCATGTCTTGTTGTGCTGGTTTTGATGGACCGAAGCCTCTTACCTGGGGAGAGTCTGGAAGAGGTGATGTCCAGGATGTGAGGGGTCAGTTGTAATTTTAGCAGCTCGCCTCCTCACCCTACTGGTGTAGATCTCCTGAAGCGTTGGCAGGTTACACCCAACAATCCTCTCAGCTGACCTGATGACGCGATGGAGTTTGGCTGTTTGGCTGAAAGTCAGCCGCAGTTTGCTGATTAGTGAACCAGAGATGTAGAAGTTTCTTAAACAAAGAAATATTGATGACTCTGTTCTTCAGAAAATGTAAAAATCTTCCAAAAACAGCCAGTACATCAGATAGGAAACTGGATGAATTGTTAATTTGGGGTCTTACATATAAAGACAGCTTTTGGACAGAATTAAAGAAGTGCACATTTTGCTCTGAGTGGCTCTTCAGTCCAATTCACAACTATGATCTGAAGTCGTGCTGCATGCCATCAGCAGCCAGAGACAGGGAGAGTAAAACTGGCCTTGTTCTCTCTAGGTGGGTAGATGGCACTTTCTCCCCACATTACACCCAGTGCAATGCTGGTTGGCACATCAGAGCTGGGGACCTGGCACTTTCTTCTAAGTGCATTGGCTGCCATGCAATGATGCAATGATGGCAGGTCGAAAAGAGGTGGTGGCTGGCTTCACCTGTATTGGCAGAAGCATGTGCTTGTCTTCACCCTACTAGTCTCAGGAGTGTTGTATGTGAATGGGGATAGTTCTCCTCTGTACATGCTGAGCTGTGCAATGAGGTCGATAGAAGTTGGAAAAGACATTTAATTTGTCTCAGAGAAAGCTTAACTCTCAGATAGGTACCATTACTGTGATACAGTAGCTAAATTATTGTAGCTATATGGTGCAATTGCACATGACTAAATTAGGGTAGACATTATTTAAAAATAATGTAGCTCTTTTATGGAATGTTTTTGAGAGTGTGGACTCCATGCATTAGTGCAACATGGTGAATTAAGAAATCATAAACTCTGGTTGTGATATCACCCTTGAGATGTGCTAACTCACTAAATGTTGAACTGGCTGGTTATGGTGCGGAGAGATGTCTGTCAATATGGAATAACAATAGATGGAGATGACACTGAAGTGGACAATTCAGTTAATGGAGCAGCACGGTGCTCTGCCTTGTTGCCAAGAAGAAAGATGGCAATTGGGAATGTGGCATGGCGGACAGGTGTGGGGCATAATCAAAGGCTCATGAGACTCAGAAAATAGCTGGTGCTAGGGAGGAATTCAGAACAGTGACTGATGAGGTTTGTGGGAAAAGATCCAGTTTATGCTCTCTTAGGAGGATCACTGGCAAAAACACTTTGTGTGGATTTCAAATAGAGAACATGTTAGATATTCTAAGTGAGGTAATAAATATGATTACCAGGATCTGAGGTATTAAAGTGGTACAGCTCAGCCAACACTAAGTGGCATCCAACTAGATGATGCAATGATTTATTTTTTTTATTTTGTTTGCAGAACCCTAGCCTTGACTCATGGATACTTTTTTGGCATTTCCATTTCCGTGTGATTTACACAACAAATAGATTATTACATTTAAGAGATCAATATGCATCCATGTTCTTCAAGTTCAAGAGGTGCTCCAGTTCAGTACCCTGAATAATAAGTGAATTGAAATGATAATGATTCATTAAGCTGTTTCTATTTGTGCAATCATTATGTTTCAGAGAGAGAGAGAGAGCAGACAAGTGGCCAATACATTTAGATTTACATCCAAGGAATGAAGCTGGTAACCTACATTTTCCTATTAATTAAATTAAATTAATTAATTATTCCCAGTTGAAAGCTGATTGATTGGCCATAAAAAAAAACTTCATTTTATGGCTCCTTTTAGATAAAAAAATGGTTTTAATAATTTCAATCAAGTAACAAGTAAATTCCGGGTAATGCTGCTTGCCATTGGCAACTGGAGTCTGAGAGAGTAAAACTGGCCATGCTCTCTCTGGGAAATCTCTCCCCACAAGTGTGATGCTGGTACATTGGCTGTCCAGCTATTCTAAAAGAGATGGTGGCTGGCTTGACATGTATCGGAGGAGACATGCTCATCTTCATCCTTCTAGTGTTGTGTGTAATAGGGGAGAGCCTAATGGGGTTGGGCCACTGGCATATCGGGGATAAAAAAAAATCTGGACCATCCAGTACTTTTGGGATGATCTAAGTGGACAGTATGAGCTCCAGTATTTATACCCAAGATGTCTTTGGGGTGAGCGAAAAAAAAACATTTGTTACCTAGAATTAAAAAACAATTAACATAAGTAATCCTCTTGTGCCTTTATACAATGAAATCCTCATAGCAATTCTCTAGTCTAGTGTAAAGCCTTTCCAGATGAGTAGAAGTATTATTGAAAGAAACTTTAAATGAGTGGGTGTCTACATATTTTTGGACAGTGTTTTTCTGCAAATCTTGATATAGTTCCAATATTCTCCCAGATCTTTGCCTAAAATGTGGGCCTACCTAAGCGTGTTTTTCATACACTGCTTGTCAGATCTAAATGTGTGACACTGGTCTCTGCAGTGGAACTGAGCATCTTGCGCTCTACTTCAAACAGATCTAAGCAGCCCAAAGGGGATCCAATACTATGTTATGCAAGTTGTCCTGGAAACCAGATTTCTCTTGGCAAATGAATTATTGACACACTGATGATATAAACTAATCTAGATAAATAATTCAGACACAAGCCTTGATTCTTTAAGATAATAGATGAAGGGGAATCATTTATTGTAATTTGAGATAAAGAGTTTCATAACAACACTGAGATGTGATGTAGTATTGATAGATGGCAAGTTCTTACCTTTTACTGAACTGATGAAAGGCAGTGAGGAGGACAGCTGAGCACTCTGTAATTAACTGATGCTGTTGTGTTGGCCATACTAAGGTGAAAATCAGCTGTGCAGAAAACTGACTTGACTGGCTGAAAGTATGTGAAAGGTGTTAATTTAATGAAGAAAGAATATTTTAATCAGCAATAACTTGCAATAAAAGCATTTTACACTAGGGAGATGAAACTACTCAATAGAAATGCAAAATACAAATAATAGAGTGAATTAAGTGCATTTAAAAATTGTTAAGTGAATCAAATTCTTTGTGATTCATTACAGTATGTGAACCAAGGGTCATTAGTCTATCCACAAAGGACTCATTTGGCCACAGGTTTTGCCTCAAGTGTTTGAAGACTGAGGCCTCTGATTGGGGGGACCTGTAGTCCCACCAGACCATAGAGCTGGTGACCCCTGATATACTGACTAACATTGAATAACCATACATGCTCTTCCAGACTGAGCATAGATTTTACTTAGGATATGCGGTGTGTCCTGTTGAAAAAACCAAGTTATACAATTTCCAGTACAGACCCTGCAGTGTGTCTTTGCCATAGTGCATCACTGCCACCTAGTGCTACATTAGAAAACAATTGGTTGGCTAATACAACCGTTTTGCTGAAGGATCTCTGGCTTCAGATGATTTGTTTGGACTAATTTAATGACTAGTGTAGAACATTCATCAAAACTCATGTCTTTCACAAATGTATCCTTGAAATGAAGCAAATACATGTATTAAACCACACTTATTAAACAAAGACCTTCCACTTCTGTGACAAAAATGCTTCTAAAGAACCTACTATGGGAAACTCCCTTTCAATGCTTGTGAACAGATTTATCACAGCAGCACAATGAAAACGAGTGGATAGAGCACAGTACTCAAGCCTTACTATGAAACAGAATAGGATATATAAATAAATAGGAGATATATTAAATACAATAACTATAAAGAAGACTAAAACTAAGGCTAAAGCTTAAACTACTTAACTACAGAAGAGAAGTGAGCTGTTAATACATATTAAGTAGGTGCATATTAAGTAACTGCACATACTGGGGACAAGGAGACAGATAGTCCAGGACCCAGGTTATCATGGACTTATCCATATGCATTTTACCCATCTTTTCCCCAAGCATGAGAGGTTGGATGGTGTTAAATGCACTTTAGAAGTCAAAGAAAGTGACACTCACTATGGTGTTGTTCTGGTCCAGATGGGAGTATGCTACATCCACACCAACCTGTTGATGTGCAAATGACAACAAAGCACGGAGCAGATTTCTGGAGCTCGATGAGCGAGTATGTGCACCACCAGCTCTTTTGTCCATTGTTCTCCATTTTGAGTCAGAAAAGTACTAATAGTTAAAACACTATCTCACTAAACTCTCTAGAAGGGAAGAAATAGGGTTAAGGAAGAGTTTAAAGTACAAGATAAAATGAAGTTAATAAACTAGTATAGGTTAAAAAAAACTTAGCAAAGTGATGAAAGCGGATATGATTTGGGAATCTGGAGTGGCTACCAACCAGCAAACTGTGATATAAGGGAACACTGTCAGCTTTGTATGGTTGTCCAGGTCAGAAAACAGCATTCTACACAGAGAACTGATGAATTAAATCAGGTATATTTGAGTAGGGCAATTGCTGGAGACTGGCCATCCAGATGTAAAGGAACAGGCACTTCAATGATGTTTAGACAGGGTGAAAAACATGACTTGGTGCTGGATCTTGAGTTATTCTGACCAAAGCATGTTACAGATATTTCAAAGACCTCAGAGTGGCTCAGTGATTATGCAGTGACGACAGTTCAAAAAAAGAGGCAATGGCAGGCTTCACATGTATCAATCAGTCAATCAATCAAAGTTTATTTATATAGCCCTTTTTACAATAAAGGAGTTGTCACAAAGCAGCTTTACAGAAATCTGGATCCAAGAAACATAAAAAGTTGTAAAACAATAAATAAATATAGCTAGTAGTGTGAGCATGCTGTGTGTGGGTGAAAGAGTTATGTGAAAATGTAAGTGAGCATAGGATACAAGCACAGTGTTAATTGAGAAGTCCATGGAAATTAACATTCATAAGCTGGTATCAGGGTGCTTGTCATCATGCTTGTCTTTACCCTTCTAGTGTCTGGAACACTGTATGTGATGGGGACCCCTAATGGGGACATTGGGGAGGGGCACATAGGTTTCATATACCACAAAATACAAAGACCCATTGTGGTTAACTAAACTGACAAATTTTGCTTTTTTCTTATGATCGTATTTTACTTTGCATTTAAAATTAAAGCACCTGTTAAGTTTATATTACCAGATTTTTTGGTATCTTTTTGGTATAACACCTCCCACGCTATTTGCACATGACAATGTTTAAATGTTCCCAGGCTTTAAATTACATCATTTTACTTTGACAAATGTGACAAATTAGCCTCACCCTGAAAGTTAAGGAAATAAAAGGTGTTATCTTTATTTGTTCTCTGGATATCAAGCAAGATATCATTCACCTTGCATTTCCACAGAACAGACACAGAATAAAGTGGAGTGCAGCAGCGATCCCATCAGTAAATGTAATAACAGTTCATGATACAGAGTACAACAAAGTCTGGATAACTAATAACTGAAAGGCCCATTTGTTTATTTGATGTACAGTATTTCAAATGAAATGATATTCTTAAGATTTTTTCAGAATTATAATCCCAAGGCATCTCCATAGAATTGTTAGTCTTTGCTTCAGAAGAAAATATATTGCTTTCAACACTGATCTAATGCTAATGTAATAGTTAAAATATTGAAATAAACCTACAGAGTATACACTTATTCAGAGAAAACTTTAAAATAAGATAAAATGCAGTATACCAGTGAATATTATAATCCTGTAGAGCTGAATGTATATACAAACTTTGTATAAAACTTTCCTGCTAAGGACATACTATTGTTATACAACTGGTTTTGAAATGTTTCATCATGTTGTTCCACATTCATATTTAGCACCTTTGAATCATGATTGTCTTAAAATGAAGGTACTTAAACACATCTTTTAAACAAAAGCTTCAATCTGAAAGTATGGGTTGATGTGAATAACCCATCTTCACAATAAGAAGCTGGAATAAGAAGCTGGAAACAATCATAAACTGTGTGCAGGCAACTGTGAAAATAATGATATTAAAGACAAGGGCACAAAACAGCTTCTACAATGGCGATATGAGAAAACTCCCTCAGAGCTCCACAGTTCGGACATGTCCACGAGAAGAGCTCAGCCCAAGGGTTTGCACACACTCAGATCCCTCCACTACACTCCCACAGCATGACCAATGTGGCTTCCCTGGATGACCCTTATGGCCATGTCCACAGCCCTGGAAGCCTCCTGTGCATGGCCAACACACAACAAATAAACATCAGTACATGAGTACCAAACAACAGCTCACGTTTACTCAATTATAGGTGTCTCTGACTGGCATGACTGTGCATGCATTACAATATACTACATTGAGGTACTGTACTACTGAAATTCTTAAACTACAGTACCAGTCAAAAGTTTGAACACACCTATACTTCAACCCTTAAAGGAAAACCTTACAAAATAATGTGTCCAGTCCTGTAAAAACATAAAAATACTCATGTTTTGTGTATTTATGACCAATATACAATGTATCTGTAGTAGTAGAGATTCTGTCTATTTTGTATTATAGATTACATTTTTTCATACAATAAATCTTAATAGTATTGGATATATACACCATACTGAGGTTTCCAAGTAGAAGGGCCTGTATGCAGCCCACACCTCAGTTCAAATCCTCATAGTAGTGATCCTAAACCTAGTATAAAAACTTCCAGTACTGGACAGTAGAGATCGTTACACCAACAAAAGTATAATAATTTGTTTAATACCTTTGATTTCAGAATGTGTCAATATTTTATGCCCATATATTGTGTTGTAATTAGCAAAAATGGTTTTAATTTATTCCTTAATATCAAAAAAGTAGCCAAGTTTTGTAATCTATAATACACTCAGTCAGATTTTTAACTGGTACTGTAGGTTTGGGAGGATTTGAACTGAAGTGTGGGCTGGTCCTTTTGCTTGGAAACCTCAATAAGGTGTATATATCCAAAACTATTAAAATATACTGTACTAGATATACGAAATAACAAAATATTTTGTTTATAATAAAAAATAGAAAAAATACAAAATCCCTACTTATACAGAAATATTGTCATGTGTTTTTAGATACACAAAACAAATCTATTCCAATTGCAATGCCCACTCTCAAAATCTGTCAACTGGTCAAAATGTCTTCAAATGCATCATATATGCAAAAGTAGCCTCTGAGAGACTTTTAATAGGGAAGTGAGGGATGCACTTTACACCCTCCTGTGCCAAGACCCCTATACATTGATTTGTTTGTTATGCCTTATAATTTACTTTCACCCCCATGTGTGTATCTCTTCCCACAGCTCTGTGCTGTAGTACCTTTCTCTTTTGTACCAGTCACTATTATGAAATTCTAGCTGATTACTGATTACCATATAAATGCTTCATGTTATGTATTTTGTCTTTTTATTTTTGTCTTTTTACATTAAATTTTAATCATGACTTGATTCCTTCTTTAAATTTTTTCCTTATACTGTAACACTGAAATAATGATATCTTGAAACTGTGCTTATACACATCTTATGGAGGAAGTAAATATTTACCTGGCATGGATCCTGTGCATCCGCAGCGTGCCTCTTTAGTGCCACCACTGGAGCAGAAGGAACAGCAATGGAAGATGCCACGATGATGCCGGAACTTTTTCTTCACCGTCAACAGAAAAGGTGAGCCCTACAAGAGCAGTGAACAGACTCAGTCATACAGACTTTCCAATTTGGTGAGCAATCAGACTGGTTGGGGAAGCTAAAAGGCATAGTTTCATCAAACCAACCCTTACCTTGACATGCTGCGCTTTCACACAAACCCATACAGAGTATGACCCAGGCTTGATGGGGGTGTAGGAGACAGCATATGAACCATCATTGTTATCCAACACAGTTGCCTCCACTACACTGGAGCACAAAAAGCAAGACAAGGCAGTGTGGCAGATAATACACTTCAAATGCATTGTAATATAGCCAAATACATGATACATTATGTGCACTGACTTTTACACTTTTTTGTATAATTAAAAGAAAATAAGAGTTATTTGGTATAAAATTGCACTGAAGAGGAACTTAACAAGTAAGAATTGTGCTCACAGTTGCCTCATTCGGTACCAAACATCCTATGCATTCAATATCCATAAAAGCTCTGTTACAGAAAATGAAACTGAAGGAAAAGAAACTGTGGAGGAACCTCTTAAGGTGCTTCAAGAATCATTCAATAAAAGGACAAGGTTCTTGAAGGTTCTCTGAAGCACCTTAAGATGTTCCTCCACAGTTTAAAATTAAAGAACCACCAAAGGTTCCTCAAGGATCTTGCACTTTTTACATTGCAGAGCTGTATGTGTAAATGAAAATGTACAAATCAGTTGTACCACACATTACTCCGAGTTGGTCCTCCTCTTATCTCTCTACACTCATTCTCTTGGCAAAGTAATATCTACTCATGGGTTTTCTTAGCACTGCTATGCTGATAACACTCAGTTATTGTTCTCGGCTCATTTTGAAAACCTTGCTCGGTTATGTATATTTCTCCTTTACATCATCAGGAGAATTCGATCCTGTCTAGAAAGGCCACTCGGGTGTTTGTTCAGTATGTTGTCATTTTAAGACTAGACTACTGAAACTCCCTTCTAGTTAGCCTTCCCATGCAGACCATTAGGCCCTTGCAACTCACCCAAAATGCAGCAGCACAACTCATCTTCAATGTTTCCAAGTTCAGTCATGTACTTCTGCTGCGTTCCCTTCATTGCTGTAGCTATCCGCATCAGAATCAAAATCTTCAAGTTGGCCTATAAAGCCAAAAATGTACTAGCCCCTCAATACTTGATGACAATGGTGACAAAACTAAAACTAAATGTAACAAGAACCCTTCAAGCATTAAGTCCAGCTCTGCTTAACCCACCATCCCTCGCAAGGAGGACAAGCATCCAGAGTCAATCACAAACACAGATTGAAGACCCATCTCCTTCAAAAGCATTTAACTGTGTCCATCTGTCCGTCTTCCTTCCGCTTACCCGGGGCCCGGGTCACGGGGATAGCAGTATCCGCAATCTTGTCCTTTTGGTCATTACCCACAGCTCATGACCATAGGTGAGGGTAGGAACATAGATTGACTGGTAAATTCACCACGAAGACCGATACACCGACCGCATGACTGCAGAGGCATCAGCGATCCGCCTGTCAGTCTCACGCTCCCTCTTACCCCCACTCGTGAACAAGACCCCAAGATACTTAAACTCCTCCTTGGGGCAGGACAGCTCCACCGATCTGGAGAGGGCAAGCCACCCTCTTCCATTCGAGAACCATGGCCTCAGATTTGGAGCTGCTGATTTGCATCCCAGCCACTTCACACTCAGATACAAACCGCTCCAGTGCCTGCTGAAGGTCCTGGCCCGAAGAAGCCAACAGGACAACATCATCCGCAAAAAGCAGAGATGATATCCTGTGGTTCCCAAATCGGACTCCCTCCGGCACCTGGCTGCACCTAGAAATTCTGTCCATAAAGATTATGAACAGAACCGGTGACAAAGGGCAGCCCTGCCGGAGTCCAACATGCACCGGGAACAGGCCCGATTTATTGCCGGCAATTAGAACCAAGCTCCTGCTCCGGTCATACAAAGACCTGACAGCCCTTAACAGAGGGCCCCGGACCCCGTATTTCCGGAGCACCCCCCACAGAATACCCCAAGGGACACGGTCAAATGCCTTCTCCAAATCCACAAAACACATGTGGACTGGTTGGGCAAACTCCCATGAACCCTTGAGCACCCTCTGGAGGGTGTAGAGCTGGTCCAGTGTTCCTCGGCCAGGACATGTGTAAACAAGCAACTCTGGATATACCTTACGATTCAAGAGGAATTCCAATATTTCATTGGATTTTTATTAAAACACAGCATAATCCAGTCATTGAGTTCAAGTGTTTTGATATCAAATGTAAAAAATAGGGTCTGGACATTTCCAGGCAGTAATAAGTGGGTCACACTCACCAGTCTTTCTGGTCCTTGTGGACTATGCTTACTAGCACAGGGTCTCCTCCTTTACCAATGGGTTCCCCTGCAGAGTCCTTGCAGACCAGTGAGAACTCACCCCTTTCACTTACCACACCCTGCTGGACACCTGTGGGTTACAGAGCACAGACCACTATTTAGTGCCTCAGGAGGCCATTTTTCAGAAACAAGCTGAGACTGGGAGACTTTTACAGCCTCTGTGCGATAACTGTAATAAACCACAGAAGCTCAGGATACTAAAGCAGAAATCCTACTGTAGGCTTATTTTATAAATGAACAGTTCTTCTTTCATTTTTTTCTTACTATTTTATCAGTTAAAACTAAATGGAGTGAACGGATCCAGATGGCATGGCTCTTGGGTTCAGTCTTAATTAGAGCTGCAGCTGTTAGTGACAAATTCCAGCTTTTTAGATGTAGCTTAACTCAGATTCAGACACTCAGCCAGACATGCCACGTGAATCAGAGGTGGTCATATGGCACAATTTTGTGGATTACCACTTACTAAACACATAAAAAAGATTAACATCAGGATAATAAACATAACACCAGGATCTCCTCTATTCAAACTTAATGAAACAATACACTTAAACACTTAATGTTTGGTGTGGAAGAAATTGACAATGGGCTTTGATGGCAACAGACTGATTCTGATCTGCAAACAGATTTCATTTATCATCAATTTGTCCCACCTGCAGCTTTTCTTACTTTGCTTAACTGGGGTAGGGCTTTGCATTAGATAATGGAACATTGCTGCGACTGCATTCAGCCACAAGAGTATCAGTCAAGGATTAAAGCTTCATGATTAGTTTTGGAATATAATGACCACCCCAACTGATCCCAAAGTTATTCACTGGTGCTCCACCACTACAAAGAACACTGATTTCCGATTGCATCCCTACAGCTCTATGCTGGGGGGGGGGGTGGGGGGGGGGGGTGTTAAATGAAAGGCAGTGTGTCTGTTAGAACACTGCACTCCTACAGAAGAACCTTATCTTAACTGGTAAACATGGGGGTGGCAGTATCCTGTTTTGGAATTGCTTTGCTGCCTTGGGGCCTGGACAGCTTGCAATTACTGATTAATGTATGAATTACGGATTGTACTACCAAATTCTACAGGACAATATCAGAACATCTTTCTGTGCACTGAAGCATGACTGAGTGAGTTGAACAATTTATTTAGAAATATTCTTCCATATAACAAACTTTCTAATGGCACTGTGAGTAGGACATGGGTGTAATATGTAGCGACAAGCTGACGAAAGAGAATTTCACTTGTGTGAAATGTGAAAAGTGTTTAAATCAGTAGAGGCATTTCAAAATTCAATGTTTTTTTTTAAATTTTATAATTCAAAAGCCATCTCTGCAGAGTTTATGAGGAGACTGAAATGACTGTAGACTGTAAACACCATGGAATTGGAGTTTACAGAGATAACATTTCAAACTGAGCTCACAGACTGTGCTTTTCTTTGTCACAGTGTGGTGTTTAATTTTAAACAGACTCAAAGCCATACTTCAAACTAACACAACCGTATGCTTTCACACCTGTATCACTCTGCAAATAGCACTCTGGCTGAACCTCTAATGAGGCACACTGTGACACAGCAAAGGAAAAAAAGGACTGACACCACCAACTGAAAAGTTGCTATGGGAACCAGGAATGTCATCTACTAGTGTTCCCTGCATTCCATTCCCCAAGGCATGTGAGTGCATGTGTGTGTGTGTGTGTGTGCCTGTGTGTTTGTGTTAGTGCCAGGAAAAGTAGGATGTTCAAATACACAACTGTTTAAAAAAAACATGTGAAGTACTTGCTTTCCCAATACTTGGTTTGGAGCAAATCCAAATGAGAGCATGAGAGTGAGTCAGTAGTGTACACTGTAGTAGTGACAGTTAGTTCTTCAGAGTTCACTGCATCTGTTCCTTATGCATTAGAGTGTCTATAGTGGTTAACTATTTCTACAGGAATCAGAGTTAAGAATTTAAACAGCCTCGGTTGTACACATGCATTTGTTGACAAGCTGACAGATACAGAACCATCATTTGAAGCGAAAGATTCTAATATTTTACACAAATATTTGGTCTATTTTAAACTTGACTTGTATGCAACATTAAAAAGTTCTTTAAGAGATCTCATGTACACTCTGACAAAGTTACAGAGTTTAGTAACAACATTGATAGAAATGATAGAAAGAGGCGAAACCTGTCTATGATGTCACCCTGCAGCCCCATTGGAATTATCTCTTTGTGTAATGATTAGCCTACTCACATGTCTTCATAAGACAGTACTACCAAGGACACACTCTACCTTGGCTGCAGCCTAGGCTTTGGAGAGCAGCTAACTTAATCACTCCACTATTCCAAAATGCTTCTCCTAAATAACAAAGCTGCCTAAACTAATAAAGTAATGTTTTATTGCTAAAGTACACACCAGTGTCAGTGATAAAAGAATCCATCATGCTTTCTAATTACCTACACTGACTTGCCTTTTGAAACCTCATTCTCACCTTCTCCCTGGATTGTGCATTTGCCAGGGTCTACTGTCTTGGCCCACAGGACTCCAACCATGGGGTATCCATCCACATGTCCAGCACTATCCTGTGGTAAAAAGTACATACTGCTTCCATTGTCATTTCCTACTGTGGCGGGGCGTGGATCATAGCCACACTCCAACAAACTCATTAATCTCCTCATGGTTACTCCCTTGGCATTCAGAATCTCTGCTTCAGAACCACACGTCAGCAGGCGCTCAGCAAACTCCACACCTCCACGTACATCAGATAGTGCCTGCCGCAGCTGGACACTTTGCAGGTTAAGCTGGTTTCGCCGCTGAAGCCTCAGCTCCTCCAGTGTGTGAAGCAGAGAGCAACAGTGGGCCTCCACTGCACTGGCATAGCTCCTAGCAAAGACCCGGATTTCACTTGCCAGAGAATCAGTGCGAGCCTTTAAGGCTTCTTGGGATATCTCCACACACCGCAATGCTTCCTCCAGACGGCTAAGACGAGGTCTCAGGCTCCTAGAAACCAGCTCACGAATACGATCACCATGCTGGTTAATTACATCATGAGTTGGGCTACACTGGTGGTCCCGGTGAAATGCGGCAGCACACTCCAGGCAAACGGTCAGGTCACAAAGTTCACAGAAGAGACGCAGCTCCTGGTCAGAGTGTAGAGAACACAGGACAGGTCGGGAGAGACGACTCTGAGATTTCAGGTCTTCCAAGCTATGAATAGAGTGACTAGATGTCCTCTTTTGCCTCCTGTAAAAATGGATAATATTAAGTCACGTGAATCCAACTGCTGGAGGGCCACAGCTGGAGGGAAAGCACAAATGACTGTCAAAGGGCCTATATTTACATCCATAAAAATGACTGTTGCCCCTCCTCTATCTCTGCTAAGTGGGGTGATAGAGTGCAGATGCACACAACCTAGCAATGTGGAACATCCCCAGGCTTGCAGAGACTTCCCTCTTATAAGAATCTGAATTCAATCTGAAGGCCTTACAACACTACATGTCCAATATATATATATATATATATATAATATATAAAGAAAGATATGGGATGATATCTAGCTATCTAGCTTTACATTTTTAAAATAATGTTGAGTCAAATGTGCTCCGAGGATCACCAGTTTGAATCCCAGGTCACACTGATTGCCATCATAAGCCAGAGTCTGAGAGAGCAAACACTGGCCAATCTGAGGGGTAGCTTACACTCTCCCCACATCATACCCAGGTCAGCCTGTTGGCCATTGTATTGGGAGCTGGAGAATCAACACTTTCCTCCAAGCGCATTCAGCAGCAGAGGAGGCTTGTCCTTTCTCACCCTTCTAGTGTAAAGTGGTGCATTGGGTGTGATGGGGAAATTCTTAATTGGCAATTTGGTAATTGGCACTTCCAAACGGGGGATATTATTTATTTTTATTATTTAATAACAATAAAAACATAAACAATAATAAAGGAAATTCTCAGAAATGTCTTTTTATTTATTTACATTAAATGTGAAGATTTCCTCCATCTCCTGTAAAGCGGTCATTGTGGAGATACAATGCATCAAATGCATCAAAGCAAAGCAAATTTGTTTTTTTTAGCAAAATGAAAAGCATTAAAGTTCACGATTTTAACAGTTAAAAGTTATATCAGTTACTGTTCCTGACAGACTATGATGTCAATTTAAAAAATAAATATAAACACTTTAGATGATGAAGGTGTTTCAGAGGTGAAATTACTGAAATATCTACGCAAGCATATCAGAGCTCTGTAAAACACTTTACAAATGGAGTGATCCATCTTACACCACACACACAGGAGAAAGCACGTGATCATACCGACCTGTGAGCTTGACTGCAGAAGTCGCACAGGTTGACGCAACAGACGTCACAGCGCTTCGCCGCGTCGCCGTCGCTGCACAGATCACACCGCACACTGTCCTCCAGAAGGAGCGTCTCCATGAACACTTCATCCAGAGCGAGGTGGTCAGTGGTCAGGCCGTCCACGCCGGACGAGGGCAGGTCCACTTCGGAATCGCATTCGGGACACAGGACGGTCAGGGGGGTGTGAGTGCGCCCCACAGCCTCTTCCCCAGACCCCGGTCTCGTGCGCTCAGCTGCCGGCACCGAGAACGGCTCGATCTGCCGAATGCAGTCAGCGCAGAAAGTGTGCAGACAAGGGAGGATCTTAGGCTCCCTGAACATTCGGTCACACACCCTGCACCGGGCTCTACGGTGAGGGGCGTCCCCGTTCTCGCGGATCTTCGTTGCAGACTCGCTGCTCCGCTCGCGCGCGGCTCCTGTGTGCGGGAGTGACATCGTAACCGTAGTAACGTCCGCTCTGCGGACACACAGTGGCGAAAACAAAGAAGAGAAGCAGCTGAAACCTCAGCAGCTGACCGGGTTTAGTTTTAAAAAAGCCCGCTCTAATGATCAAAACTGCTCCGTAAATCTTCACTTTCTGCCTCCGACAAAGTTGAGCGACTCACAGAGTTTCGTTGAGTTCAGAACCTCTGTTTGGACCAATCAGCGAGCGTGGACGCACGTGTGGGCGGGGTTTGTGTGGCTGTCTCCCTCTACTGGAGGGAACCCGGGTTCTGTCCCAAATCGACTCCTCCGTTTGACAGTACGGACAGTTCACTGCCGCGGGTTCAAGCCGGCTTTGAGCGCATGCGCAGTAGAACAGCGTGATCGTGCCGTTCAGAGTCGTCACTGTTAAAGGTGGAGCGCGTTGTCTCAACTCTGCAGCATCCACAAGTCCACTAGCGCATCCCCATTCATCTCACTGCCAAAGCGGCCATCTATAATGTGTGAATCATATATCACACACACGTGTATACAGAGCGACTCAAGAAGGGTGGTCAGTGACTGTATATGTTCAAATATAATACAGTTCAGCAATCAATTTTTCTATTTAATAAACTAGTATTTTTATTCATCCACGTGTAAGTATACAGTGCCCTCCATAATTATTGGCACCCCTGGTTAAGATGTGTTCTTTAGCTTCTAATAAATTTTTTTTTTTTTCAAAATAATATAGGACCACAATGGAAAAAAGAGTAAAATCCAACCTTTAACTCAAGTGCATTTTAAGCAGGAAAAAAATCCCTGAATAAGAAATAATTATTCTTCATAAAATCACCTGTTCCACAATTATTGGCACCCTTAACAATTCTTATAAATGGAATTAAAGTATTTCTGTCAGTTCTAAAGTAGTTTACAAAGTTGTAGGAGTATGTAGGAACATTGAATTAGTAATTCACAACTTTCTGTTTCCTTGGGGTATAAATATGATGTCACAGAGTCCATTTCTCTTTAACATGGGAAAGTCAAAGGAACATACCATTCAAGTAAGGCAGATGTGTGTTGACCTTCACAAGTCAGACAATGGCTACAAGAAAATAGCCACTCGCCTACACCTGTCCATATCTACTGTCAGAGGAATTATTAAGTAGTTTAAAACAACTGGAATAGTAGTAAACAAACCTAGAAGAGTATGCAAGTTTACTTTGCAACCACACACAGTGAGGAGGATGATAGGAGAAATAAAAAGTTCTCCAAAGCTCACTGTTACAGAATTGCAACAAATGGTAGCTTCTTGGGGTCACAAAGTCTCCAAATCAACCATCAGGCGCTATCTACATGCCAAAAAGGTGTTTGGGAGGCATGCACAGAAAAAAACTTTTCTCACTCAATCATAAACGCAAATGTTTGGAGTTTGCTAAGCAGTACTGGAACTTCAACTGGGATGGTGTGTTTTGGTCAGATGAAAGAGAGCTTTTTGGCAACAAATGCCAAAATAAGTGGGTCTGGCGTAACACAAGAGGTGAGTATGCAGTAAAGCACCTCATGCCCACTGTGAAATATGGGGGAGGATCAGTGATGCTGTGGGCCTGTTTCTCTTCCAAAGACCCTGAGAACCTTGTTAGGGTGCATGGCATCATGAATGCTTTGAAATACCAGGACATTTTAAAAGAAAATCTGGTGGCTACTACCCAAAAGCTGAAGATGGGTCGTCAGTGGGTCTTTCAGCAAGATAATGACCCTAAACATATGGCCAAATCTACACAGAAATGGTTCACCACACACAGAATCAAGCTCCTCCCATGGCCATCTCAGTCCCCAGACCTCAACCCCATTGAAAACCTCTGGGGTGAGCTGAAGAGGAGAGTGCAGAGGAGAGGAACCAGGTCGCTGGGTGATTTAGAGAGATTTTGAGAAGAGGAAATGTGAAACATTATAGGAGAAGATTAGGTGCTGTTTTGTTGGCAAAAGGGGGTTGTGTTTAAGTACTAATAATTGTGGGCCACATGATTTGATGTTAAATAATTATTTCTTAATGTGGGATTTTTTTCCTACTGAATAAATGCACTTGAGTTAAAGGTTGGATTTTACTCTTTTTTCCATCGTGGTCCTATATTATTTAGAAAAAAACTCAATTTATTAGACTCACATCTTAACCAGGGGTGCCAATAATTATGGAGGGCACTGTATACAAACAGCTCACATTATTAAAGCCACTTTCAACCTAGAGGTTACATTCAAGGAAAACTGCTATTTTATTCAGTTAATTAATTTATTACGCTTTTAGTCTTATTTATCTCCAGTTTGGGAAATATAAAAAAATAGCTTATACAGGCCACATAAATGTAAGACTGTTTTAGCCTAAAACTAAATATTATACTTATCTTAAGTCTGTTTAGGGCAAAGTTTTATTCTCACACATTGTGAAGTATACATATAAAGCCCACGTATTAGTAAAGCCAACCATTACAGCTATCAACTTAAATTTCATGGTAATTGGTAGCTAGCTATATATATACAGAGCACGTAGTAAGTATTTACAGCGCTACACTTTTTGCATGCTTTACCTTAAAGCCTTATTCCATAAATTGATTGTTTACAGACTTTGCGCCATACTTTGTTGAAGCACTTTTGGCAGCAATTACAGCATCAGGTCTTGAGTCTTGAGTATGATGCTCCAAGCTTGTCACATCTGATTTTGCAGAACCTCTCAAAATCCATCAGATTGGATGAGGACTGTTGGTGCACAGCCAATTTGAGATATCTCCAGAGATGTTCAGTTAGGTTCAAGTCTGGGCTCTGGCTAGACCACTCAAGGACATTCACAGAGTTGTCCTGAAGCCACTCCTTTGGTATATTGGCGGTCATTGTCCTGTTGCAAGACAAGACTGCAACCTTTATCTCAGTCTGAGGTCCAGAAGGCTCTGGAGCAGGTCATCATTAACCTCTGAGTACATTACTGCAGTCATCTTTCCCAAGACCCTGACTAGTGGGATTGAACTGGCACCAAAAACCAGCCCTGGTATTAAATTGCCTCTGAAGATTTGACACATCTCCACCAATGTTAAGAAGGAAGGTTGAGACCGGGGATTGAGATCGCATTGCATTGACCCCTGAGGACAGTCCAGGAAACTGCCCAGTATTAGCAGTATTGCAGCCTCGCCAACTAGTTTCTGAGTTCCTGCAGCATGATGCTGCCACCACCATGCTTCACTGTAGCAATGGTATTGGGTGGTGCCTGGTTTCCTCCAGACACTGACGCTTGGCCTTCAGTCCAAAAAGTTCAATTTTTTTGTTTTTCAATGTCTGAGAGGCCTTAAGGTGCCATTTGGCAAACTCCAGACAGGCTGTCATGCCTTTTACTGAGGAATAGCTTCTGTTTGGCCACTCAATCATACAGACCTGATTGCTGGAGTGCTGCAGAAATGGTTGTCCTTCTGGAGGTTCTCTTGTTTCAGAGGTCTACAGACAATTCCTTAGACTTAATGGGTTGGTTTGTGCTCTGACATGCACTGTCTATAATGGGACCTCATATAAACAGGTGTGTGTCTTTCCAAATCATGTCCAATCAAATGAAGTTAACACAGGTTTCCAATCAAGCCGTACAAACATCTGAAGAATGATCCATGGAAACAAGATGCACCTGAGCTCAATTCTGAGTGTCAGGGCAAAGGCTGTGAATACTTATGAATTAACACTTAAGTATTTTTATTTACTTACATATTTTTGTTTTTATTTCTAATAAATTGGCAAGGATTTCAAACCAACTATTCTCACATTGTCATCGTGGGTTATTGTGTGTAGAATTTTGAGGGAAAAATGAATTTAATCCATTTTCAAATAAGGCTGTAACATAACAGAAAAAGTGGAACACAGCGTCCTAAAAGAAAGCAACATTGCGCCAAAAAAAATTCCAGTACTGGTGCCAGCACAGGTTGCTGGTTTCCCTAATTAAACCCACATACAAAATCTGTTCTATCACCCCTTCTGTACTCTTTGTAAACCCATGACTGCGTGACCACTTCAAGCTCCAACATCATTGTTAAGTTTGCTGACGGCATGGTCATGGTGGGCCTGATCTCTGACAACGACGAGAAGGCCTACCTAGAGGAGATTGCACGCCTGGGAACCTGGTGCCTGGGCAACAATCTCCTGTCAGCAGGAGCTGACCTCATAGTGTACTGCAGGAGGATACAGGCGAGGAGCTACCAACCAGTACGGCTCAACGGTGCAGAAGTAGAGAGAGTAGAAAGCTTCCAATACCTTGGAGTCAACATCTCGCAAGACCTGACATGGTCCTGCCATGCCGACATCCTGGCAAAGAAAGCCCGACAGCGTCTCTACTTCCTCAGATGCCTTAGGGACTTCAGACTGCCCTCCACGGTACTGCGGAACTTCTACTCCTCAAGAGCATCCTCATTGTTGTGAAGATTTGACTGGAAATATGGAGCTGCATACAAGCCCTTGTTCTTGAAAACCCCAATGTGATGTACATGTCCAATGCCATTGAAATACATTGAAATACATGAATTAGAAATAGAAAGAAATCTGTACTGCTAATCTGCAGAAATCTGTACGTTTTCCCTATTGATGTGTTTTTACATTTATATTATAAACTATTTTGGTTTATACAGTACTGAACAGGCACATATTGGTTGAAGAGTATAGGTGTGTCCAAACCACCGATCGTATGTTCTGAAAATTGATGTATTGACAGATACTTTACTTCAATGAGTTGATGGTTTGCTGACATTCTATTAAGGTTGGCCTTTTTTTGCTCTTTCACTATTTGAGGAAAATCCATGCCACATTTAAAAAGGATGATAGAATATACAGAGTTACTTTCCTTGTAAAATGTTTTTTTTACATACAAGGAAAACTTCTTACTTTCAGAATCTTAAAAAAGTAAATGCATATATTATTGTTAGTCAGAGAATTTTTTCACTACTGTTTAGAACTGTTTTTGCCTAGAGTATTTACTGTATAATGGGTAAGCCATGTTGTAGTGCTTCTCAAATTTGCAATGGTATATAATTTAGTAAACACAATATAGTAAATCATTTAGAAAGTTAATTAATCATTCTGTTAATATGTGACAGATTTGTCCCTTATGGTAAAGTCTCCTGATATTGCCCTAAATCTGTCCCAAATTATATATCCAGGTCCTTCACATTTGGTCTGTACTAAATGACCCTGTTTGCACCTAGTCACATCATCTGTCTTGTGTATCTGGATTATGTGTATGTAGATATAAACCACATAAAATATGCATGTAAATACACAATATATTAAATCCTCTAACCACTTTAGCAGGTTGTCTAAAACCTATTTGAGCCATGGTATAGCAGTGTGAATGCATCTATCTCTCCCAGGTGCATTTGATAACCAAAAATCCTCCAAGTACAACCGAAACACCAGTAATAATTGCCATGCAACAAGCAAATTTGCACAATTCAGCATATTTCAGCCTTACTAACTAGAGACCCATCTGATTACAATGCATGCTGCTAAAATCTTATCAGGATTCAATCCGTATACTAGTCACATGATATAAATGGGGTCAATAGTTCAGTAATAACTACAGATTGATTTGAGATTTGAGACAAATGTAATGAAGACAAACTCTTGAAATGTCAGAATATGTCCTAATTATTTACATTTATGGTAATTAAAAAATGCAGTAAATTCTTTTCCAACCAATTGCCAAGTCCACAAAGTCCAAAAGTTAAAGGTCAAGAAACACACATTTTACCACATCCTTATTAGAGGAGACCCTTTGACTGGTGTACCACATCCATCAAACATTTCACTATGCCAGCATGTAGAGAAGGATGGGGGTTATGCCAGAAAGTTGTAGTGACAGCATTTCTTGAGATGAACTTGACAGGAAGTATGAACTCATTAATTCTCCATCCCCTGAGGAGTAAAATAGATAAAGATAATGGTGTCATTTCAGTTAATGTTTTGAATTACAACGCATTTTGTGTGACTTCCACATGCTCTGAGGTCATTATTTCAGACAGACCAGTCTTGGGACCTTCTTGTCTACTGGGCACAGGTGCCTGCCATAGTATCACTGAATCAAGACCCACTGGTGTCATCACTAGGGCAATGGCTTGTGTAAATGTTTTCATTGTGGGTGAGAACTGCTGTTTCCATTTATTTTTGGCTGTGTATTTATCCACGTTGGTACATATATGTATCTTCAAACACTGTTATTTTATGCATACCTGTTGCTGCAGAGACTGATTTGATGATGAAGTTCTGGATGATACAGGTATATATCTCTGTGCTTATAAGTGGGCCTGGTAGGTTGCTCACCACTTGCACAATTTCCGTTGAAACATTATTAAACTGGGTTTTGCTGTTTAACAGTGTTCCATTTTGGTCTGACCAAGTTACTGTAGGTTTAGACAGCCATCTTGGAGCTTCAGCTTTCAGACCATTATCTGATGTGGAGATTGTGGGAGCTGAATAGACTGCACAAGCACAAGAAAAACACTGAAAGCATGAAAGCAACAGTTGTGTTAAGTGTTGTGTTATGGTAACTTTGAACTCTGTTCAATAATATGAGGATGAACAGACCTCTATGTGTTACCAATAATCTTATATATAATTATATACTGTAATTTATATGTAAACATACATACAAACTGTATATCAAATTATTTGGGAACATTTTAGAATCATTGAATTAACTCAAATGGCTTGCATTGTTACACTCCCCACAACCAAATATTTAACATAGAATGTAGTTTCTTACCACTCACTCTAAGGTCCATGCTGACTTTACCCCAGACTCCGGGACCATTTACAGTGCATCTATACACACCTGCATCTGTCATCCTCACGCTTCTTAGGACTAGGGAAGCATTGCCCCCAGCGATGCTGTCTGGAAAAAGCTGAACCCTGTTTTGGAACTGTGCATTTTGCTGTTGTAACTGTGCTTTACTCTGGTACTGATAAACCACTCCACTGAGACCATCTTTTGTCCAGGAGATGAATACATTACTAGAAATACCCACTCCACTTTTACTGAGGAACTTGCAATCCAGAAGTACATCCTGTCCTAGGTTACCCACTGGAAAGGGGGTACTCGTCTCCACCATGCCCTGGGATACTTAGGAGCACATAAAATGTACAGAAAATACATTTACACCTTTATTAATAGCAACAACAAAATAACAACAACAAAAATAGTAATAAAACTACTACCACTACTACTACTACTACTACTACTACTACTAATAATAATAATAATAATAATAATAATAATAGTAAAACAGCAACAACTACTACTACTACTACTACTAATAGTAAAGCGACAACAACAACTAATACTACTAATAATAATAATAATAATAACAACAATAATAAAATTGTAAAATGAATGCTATTACTACTACTAGTAATAAAAATAATAAAATTAATAATAATAATAATTCTAATTCTAATATTATTACTACAACTACTACTATGTCTACTATAATGTTTACTACTACTATTAATAATAATAATACTAAAACTATTACTACTAATAATAATAATAATGCTAAAAATACTATTACTTAAACTACTAATACTACTACTAATATTGACAATCCTAAAAATAATATTACTACTACTACTATTACTAATAATAATAATAGTAATACTATTACTGATTACTACTACTACTACTACTACTAATAATAATAATAATAATAATAAAATAATAAAAATAATAATTGTAAATGCTATTACTACTGCTAATAATAAAGATATTAATATTAATAATAACAGTAATACTAATTCTAATACTATTACTACAACTACTACTATGACTACTATAATGTTTACTACTACTACTACTACTACTACTAACAATAATAATAATAATAATTCTATTTCTACTACTACTACTACTACTACTACTACTAATAATAATAATAATAATAATAATAACATAAAAAAGATTTGTATATGTGGAAAATGCAATAGAATATTAAAATATACATACTTTCTGATAACAAAATATATACTTTCTGAATACAAACACATTACATAAAAAGTATCAACATATGTTTAGAATTTCAGTGCTAACCTGAAAATGCAATAGCCAAAAGGAGAATGACAAGTCCCGCACATACAAATATAAGGACAATCATGCTGTGAGAGACAGAAAAAAATAAGACATAAATATTTAAATAATTATCAAATTAATGTTAGGAATAAAGAGAATGAATAATCATTTAAAAATATATTATGGTGATATGGCACCATAGAAACAATTCATTACACAGTGTATCAATCTGACATAGAAATCTAATGTAGAAAGTTTCAGAGAGGTAACCTCCAAAAGATGATCTGTCCAATGGAAGCCATGCCGCAGGTAACTGACGCAGAGTGTGTGCTATGATATTGATTAATCGATCCGTGTGTTTCTCATTTCTGACAGAAGCACTTTGCTGGAGGTCGGCTCCTGTCTGCCAACCTCAAGCCAGCCTCATTCTTCATCTAAGCCTGAAGCATAGGAGTAACACCTGCTCCTTCTGTCAATATTGTCATTGAGAGGTGTAGGCTGGCTTTACTGTTAAGGCTGGGCTGGAATGGCTTAAGGCCAGACTAGTCCCTTAATTTTCCTTAAAAATTTCCCTTTAATTTGCAATTCTAGTATGTTCTAATGGATGTAGAATGTTCTAATGCACAGAGTAGAAACACCAGTAAATAAGGTATTTACTGAACACTGTGTGTCTCAATTTTCTCCCACTTTTAGTTTTCTCCATCGTATGAACCTTGTAGAAGTAACTAATTTTACTGATTATGGAGCCTTGCTATTGTGCTCTTAATCGATAATTGTTTACATATTGTACAGAATGTACAATATGTGAACAATTATCGATTAAGAGCACAATAGCAAGGTTCCATAATCAGTAAAATTAGTTAATTCTATTTAAAGCTAACAACATTTGTACCTTCTCCTGAAACATGATCATTTTGGAGGACAGCAACGATAAACTCAGCTTGTCTTTTCGGAATGCAAATGTCATTTAGCTTAATATTCTACAGTGATAAGAGAAGCCAGATAGTCAAATTTGCAACAGATTAAACAAGACTGGCAGAGATTGAATTACATTTATATTAAATAATCAGAAACGTCAGAATAGCTCTTTCATTACTAATGATTAATTAATGCGTAATAAATATGCATGCCACTATGAAAGTAACTAGTGATTTAATAACATCTCAGTGGTGTTGCAAACTGATCAATGGCACATGGCACATGGCACACCACACTGATGCAGTAAATAAGCTTGGGAGGACAGCTTAATTGACTATAGAAGGGCTCTCACAAGAGCTCTTTCAGATTATTTATCCACAATGATCGAAAAGAACAAAAACAATCCCAGAGTACTTTTCAGTGCAATCTCAAAACTTACAAAAAATCAGGCAGGTACACCACCTCAGATTCCATCAAATTTCACAAGTAATATCTTTATGGACTTTTTCAGTCATAAAATAGAAAATATTAGACAGAAAATTCAACCCATAATATTAAATCCAAACAGTTTGTCTACTGGTGTGGCTGATATAAAACAAAATATAGATCTAGAAGAAAAGTTGGAAACCTTTCACCCACTTCCACAGTCAGAATTAGAGAATTTACTCCTCAAATTCTGCCACCTGCTGTCTAGATGCAATCCCATCAAACCTACTTAAAGAAGTGCTGCCAGATATAATCAAACCTCTCTTAGCAATAGTAAACTCTTGTGTACTGGATAATTACAGACCTAATTCTAATTTACCATTTATATCTAAGGTTTTAGAAAAAGCTGTGGCCCAACAACTGTGCAGATATCTCCACAAGAATCACATATATGAAAAATTCCAATCTGGATTCAGGCCTCATCATAGTACTGAGACAGCCCTAGTTAGGATCACAAATGATCTCCTTCTTGCCTCTGATCAAGGCTGCGTGTCCCTGCTTGTACTGCTAGATTTAAGTGCAGCATTTGATACAATAGATCATACTATTCTCCTAGAAAGATTACAAAGCATGGTGGGAATCACAGGGACAGTCCTCTCGTGGTCCGGATCATACCTAACCGATCGGTTTCAATTTGTAAATGCAAAGGATGTGTCTTCTAACTGAAATGAGATATGGAATCCCACAGGGCTCTATTTTAGGACCACTACTGTTCACTCTTTACATGCTACCCCTTGGCACAGTAATAAACAGACATGGTATTAACTTCCACTGTTACGCGGATGATACTCAACAGTATATATCAGCCAAACCTGATGATAAAACTAGATTAAGGAAAATGGAAGACTGTATAAAAGACATAGAATCTTGGATGTGGCATAACTTCCTATTTCTAAATAGTAACAAAACAGAGGTCCTCCTTTTGGGTCCTAAAATTGCAAGAAATAAATGATCAGACTTGATGCTAAATCTGGCCGATTTCTCAGTTATACCTAATTCAGTAGCCAAAAATCTTGGCGTCATAATTGATTCAGATTTATCGTTTGACCAACACATAGGTAATATTACTAGGATCGCTTTTCTTCATCTTCATAATATTTCCAGACTCACATTGTTCGGGACGACACTGTCTCAGTCTTCCAGTCTAGGCTAAAAACTAACTTGTTCAGTGTAGCATTTGGTTGTTAATGTCTTAGCTTAGAAATTAATTTATGGTAAACTGGATGTTGGTGCTGCCGTCTGACTCCTTCTCGCGATCACTCTGGTTTGTGACGCTGGAGCAGTTAGACGCCAATGTTTCAGGATGCTCCCATGTTTATGTTACCTTCTGGTTCTCTCCTTAGTTACGTTGTTATAGTTAGATCTGCCGGAGTCACTCGCCACACTCTGGTAATGTTTACATTCTCTGTTCTCTTTTAAATTTCAAACTAATTAATCTCTGTATCTTTTCTGAGTTAATAATAACCCACCAGCCAGAACTGATTAGGTCCTAACCTCAAGCTCTTCTGCCCCTTCTGAGAAGGACTCCAAACTCCCCTGATACATGTTTACATTGGATTTCCACCTTCCAGCTACTGGACCTGGACTAGTTTCCCACACTGCCATAGACTAGCTGCTCACCCACCATCACCAACTGTAGAAATCTACTGTTAATATTATGTCCACCAGAGAATTAACATTACTTCAATACCCGAGTAATAGAACAGAGATGTAGGGGTCCAGTGTCCCCTAACCATGTATAAGTAGTTTGACCAGAGGAGGATGGGTCCTCCCCTTGTGAGCCTGGTTCCTCCCAAGGTTTCTTCCTCCAGCTGACGGAGTTTTTCCTTGCCACTGTTGTCATTTGGCTTGCTCACTAGGGGATCTGTCATTTATAATTTGTTCCTGTTTTAACCTTTTTATTTATTTATTTATTCATTAATTTTATTTCTGTGAAGCTGCTCTGTGACAACTTCAGTTGTGAAGAGCACTATAAAAATAAATTTAGATTTTTTTTAATGGTGGTAAAGGAGCCCTAACCAAGTATGAAGTATATAATTAAACACGGCATTAGAACTTGGACATTTCTGTATTGTATATCCTTTTCAGTTTGATCTAATTAATAATTTGAGAAAAACCCAACATAACCTAGAGATAGAATGAACTTTATTATTGCAGCATATTTAAGATTTCATCCTCATCCAATCTTCCCCAGTGTTTTTCACAGAGGATATGACAGGATATAATATTAGACACTTAAAAAACTGTGTCTTTCCTCTCTGTATAACAGGTTGCAGCAGAAAAAAGGGAGGGTGTAAATGCAGTGTATTTATTCCAGTTTAGTTTACCATCAGCAGCAAAGGCAAAGCAAGCAGATATGATATGTAGTTGATAAACAAAACAAATGAAATAAAAATATAAGACTAGGAAAAAAATATCATAACATCAAGAATGACCTGCAGCAGAAGATGCAGCAAATGTAGTAAAAAAAAACAAAAGACCCAGCAAAGAACAAAGAACAACACAACAGGGGAAATAGCTCAATAATTACATAACAGACTAAATACAGATGAGCAACACAACTAGGCCCCTCCAAATTGTTTTCTACTCCTTCACGCTGCTCCACTCCCTGCTCTCACCTCCTCCTTTATTCTGGTCCCCTCCAAGTCCACTCACATTCTCATATACGTACTATGGAGGCGGCATAAGACAGAGCTCTGTCTTGTAGATGAAAAATGTCAATGTGTTTAAAAAATATTTAGTTTCATGGGGTCACATTCTAATTTTCACATCATATCCTCTATTGTATATTGCGTATACTAAAAGGGATATTATTTTTTGTCCATATTTCTCAACCCTAAGCACTCTTTTATAATTTGTTTACACAATTCTTACACAAGACTCTCTCTAAAGAGACTTCTTTGTTTACACAAGACTCTCTCTAAAATAAAAATGTATTACAAACACTTTAGAATAATAAAGTCAGTAGTGCATGCCTAAATAAAAATAAAAGAAAATCAAATCAAGTTTATTACATACATCACTGAAATGCAAGGATCAAGAAAGCAGCGAAGAGTGAGCTAAACCAGTAGGTGAAAATATAAAAAAGTACATACATTTAAGAAAATTCTTAATGCTTTTTTTTTTCTAGTGAATGGGTTCAAAGTATACAGATGTATTATAAAAAACACTGCTCGTGCCTAAACATTTGTCTTTAATACCTACTAACCCATCAATTGTAAAATATTTTATGTAAATGTAAAAAATGTTTTTTCTTTTTTTTCATGTCTAGTTCAGAACACATGGGATACAACATGCTATTCAGATTTGGCTCCCCTTTCTACATCACAGGCTGTCTCATTAGTATTATAGTATCTCCACGCACTTCACCAAGGTGCCATTTCTTTCTCACACACGATGCTAATAATGCATGAATACCTGTTGTACTATTAAATGTGTGCTGTGATACTAATACAGCCCCTTATTCCTGCCATGACCAGTGCAGTACTGTTTACATATTACTGTAATACAAATCACAGTATTTTAGCTACTGTGATTATATTTACAGTAAACGTAGTGTGGAATGAGCTACAGCAATGTACTAGAAAAGTAATGCCAGTCAGTCTCAGTTTCAGACATTTCAGTGCTCTCTTTATAATGTACTAAATAACCTTCTTAATGTTTATGTTCAAAGTAAAGAACCAACCACTTAGCAACTGTTTGGACTGTTATGTTTTGAATGTTTGATCTTCATTTTTATGCTGACAAACTCAAAACAAGTCACTCCTGCTTTTGCTCTGTGATCTGATACTATTTCATCCAATCTGATCATCATGAACAACTGCAGCACTCTCACACAATATCACTGGATGTCTGGAGCCCACTTACATTCAGCCATTTCTGGTGAGTAAATAGATAATCATCTAAAGAAGAAGGAAAGCAATTCTCAGTCTAGTCATTAATCTTTGTGGGTTGCTTTTTTCACTAAGTACTGTTTCTCAACCCTGGTCCTGGATGTACTCCTGCCCTGCATGTTTTGTCCTTTCCCTACTTTAACACATTCCATGCAACTCTAAAAGGGCTTGTTAATAAGCTGAGTAGTTGAATCAGGTGTGTTGGAAGCAGGAAAAGCACTAAAATATGCATGGCAGGGGTTCCTCCAGGAAAAAAATGAGAAACACTGGTCTAGACTATAAGGGCTTATAGTATAAACAGTTGTATGAATAACTTACTACTGAAGTGTCATTGTATCTTAACTCATCTCATTTTAACACAGTTTCACACAGTTCAGCATGAAGACTGTAAACAAACAAAATGCATGTTGCATTATATCCCCAATCAGAGGGGATATAAAATTCAATAATTTGATAATATTGTTGATGTTCAATATAAGTCAGCCTCTCTAACAGGTCAAGTGTCTCATTTCCAGAACTGCATTCTGACCCCACTGTCTCAGGAGTCATGATGCCACAACCGCTCCATCACACGGGCTCAACCTCAACTGCTAATGCCAGGCATCTGCCAGGTATGTACCTCATATACAGTATATAAAATTATTTATGTATGTATATATATATATATATATATATATATATATATATATAAATAATCCTTGGTAGCCTTGGAATCACTGGTTCTGCATTACAATGGTTTGCATCATACCTGGAAGAGCATTCTTACCAGGTCACATGGCAGGGAGCCACATCAGCTCCACACAGACTCTCCACCAGTGTTCCACAAGGGTCAGTCCTTGGTCCTCTTCTCTTTTCTCTCTACACTGCTTCTCTTGGTAAAGTAATATCTTTTCATGGTTTTACTTACCACTGC